>KK351037.1:1349178-1385442 GCA_000671755.1 Glossina brevipalpis | reverse complement strand
TAATGATTTTTTCATTTATATGTAACATAAGCGAAACATATATTTAAAAGCTTACAATAAGAGTTTGTGTTTTTCTTTTTTTACTTATCCATAAACAAAGATGCCATGGATTCCTCATTGTCCGAGGTAAACGTTGCTTGTTGTATTATGATTGCTTTTTTAAGGATTTTTTTGATTCATATTTTCTATTTTCTCTGTTAAAGGCTCAAGGACAACGGCGTAACAAAGCCGATAAAGAACGAAAAATAGGTCATAGACGAGTAGGAGAAGGCGGCGAGATAACCTATAAGAAAATACAAACCTCTCAAATAATGGGCTCCATACAATTAGGGATACAACATACGGTATTTTTAAACTATTTTTTTAAATTTCTTTTTAAAAATTCATTAGCTTTCAATTTTATAATTTTTATTTTTTTTTTTTTGTTCATTTTCATAGGTTGGTAGCTTAGCTTCAAAACCGAAACGTGATTTACTAATGATGGACTTTTGGGAAGTGGAAAGTATAACATTTCCTCCTGAAGGTTCTAGCCTTACGCCTGCCCACCATTATAATGAATTCAGATATAAGATATATGCGCCAATTGCATTTCGTTATTTTAGAGATCTTTTTGGCATACAACCGGATGATTTTATGGTAAGTATTTAGCGGTTTAGATAAAATGAAGTTTAAGACTAGAAAGGTTTCTAACGATTCTATTTTTGTCATGAATTTAGGGTGAATAACTGAAAGATATAGCGAACATATGTCCTATTATTATTCTCCTTCGAGATTACGTCTAGAATGCACTTTAAATTTCTGTTTTCTTTTTATTTTTAGGGGATCTATGTCCTGCTATTATTCTGCCTCGAGGCCGTGTCTAGAACGTACTTGAAAGTTCTGTTTTTTTATATTTAGCGAGCTTATGTCCTGCTTCGAAACCATGTGTAAATAACACTTACGACTGCTTTTAAGCGAACTTATGTCCTGCTATTTTTCTACTTCGACACCGCGTCTATTTGTTTTTTTATACACACCACCGAAGAGGGGGCGGAGGGGGGAGGGGGGTATATTCATTTTATCATTTGGTTTGTAATTCCCAGAGGGATACTTCGGATACCCCATAAAGTATATATATTCTGGGTCAGCAACTAATTTAAATCGATTTAAACCTGTCCGTCTGTCCATCTTTGTAATGTCTGCGATAAACATTCTTCTAGGCGAAAAAATGAAGATATCGGTTTCAAATTTGGTAAAAACATTAGAAGTTCATACAGACAGAATGGTATTGAAGATGGGCTAAATCGGTGCAAGAATAGGCCTACAGTACAACAAAAATAATAAAGTCTAGGTCTTTAAAAACTTAACTAGGTGTTTTTATGGTGTGCTTGTGCTCATTATACGTAGACTACAGATATAAATTGCCAGAAAAATGACAGAAATCGGTCAAAACCGCCAAATATTAAAGAATATTGAAATTTCTTTTTTTTTCCTTTTTACCCTAAATCACTTGTGTTACAGTGTTTACCGGAAGGGTTTAAATTAGACCTACCGTTTATTATATCGGTCGATCTGGAAGCATTTTCTGAATCGATTTAAATCCGTTTGCCTGTCTGTCCTTCTTTATGTCTGTCTGTCAGTCTGACTTTCTGTCTGTCCGTGTGTCTATCTGTCTTTTTTATTCCTAATTGACGTAGTGTCAGCGTATTGCCAACTAGTGGCCCTGCAACATTTAGGCAAGGCCATCCTAGAACTGCTTTCGCATTGCTTCAAGATGGGCCCTTATGGGATCCTCATTATATGTCAGTCCATGTGTCCGTCCGTCTGTCCGTTTGTCCATTATTTGTCCATGTATAAGAAAATTAAAGTATAATTTTTGATATTTTATCACGAGAATAATAAATGAAAAATTGCTTTAGCCAAAGTAGTGTAGGAAATTCAATGGTCGGCTTTGTCCGACAATTATGTTTTACTTGCGTCTTTTTTTTAATTTTTTTTTAGATAACGGTGCAGGTCAAACGAATATAATTTTGATTTTACTATTAATTTTTCTTTACTCTATCACTTACTATCAATGTTTCTTTTTTAATTTTTAGATGTCAATGTGTTCTTCTCCGTTACGCGAACTTTCCAATCCAGGTGCTTCTGGTTCTATATTTTATTTAACGGACGATGATGAGTTCATAATAAAAACCGTACAACATAAAGAAGGAGAGTTTCTGCAAAAATTGCTGCCTGGGTAAATATACAGCAGCACAAGAGTAAAAATCATGAAAGATTTCTTAGAAGTTAAAATTTAAAGACTCTATAGTATTAGCCAAAGGATTAGCAAAACTTGGTTTGTCGATGTTGCAGATTATGTCAGAAAATAAAGCTGGGATTCTAATATCTACATCATATTAAAGTAATACCAATATTTTGTTAATTGTGGGTGTGTCTATTATAAGACCTTTGATACAGTGAGATTTTAGATCGCCCTGTAAATATTTCAAACACAAATTTCAGTCTGTTATAAAATTGCTAATATCTGCGTTACGCTGCGAAAATTGTATCATTTAAATTTATATCTTATATACCATGCATATTAACTATGATATTGAAGTATTTCCCCGGCTCTATTAGTATAACTTAGATAGACTTCAAATTATTGTTAACGCGCCTTCTTTATAGTGTTAAACTTAGAGACCACATCTCCCCGTTTGTTCATGCGATCTTAATTAAATTCTCCTTTCTTAATTATCTGAAATTCAGTTTGCTTATCTATTTCCACAAAATTATTTAATCTCTATCCGTAAGCTTTTGATTTGAATGGCAGCAATTCTCTAGATCGAATGCAAACCCTTCCTCATTAATAGCACATTTTTCTAACTCTTACTGTTCGTGCTACTAGATATCGGAATGCATTACCACTGAACTTATAATAATTCGATGATCACTTGAAGCCATTTGAACGAAGACGGTCAGTCTTGTACGGTCAACATGTCTAAACCCGTAATATATATTTTGTCGCTGGTAAAAATTGATGATTATAGTGCTCTTAGAGCAAGACGTCCTTAGCTATTTAGCTAACTTCTGTACTTACTTATATTGTAGATTCTCTTTTCACATGAATTGTACCTTTGTAACTAGCTCATAGGCCTTTACGCTTTATAGTTACTTAATAATAATAGAAATGGAGTGAAATTGCAGTTGGGGACGGATCGTAATGGATTTTTTTTTCCGTTAAGAACCTACACAGCAAATATGAACTCTCTATATTTCAAGGATATTTAAGAGCCGACGATTATAGTATGGAAGACAATTAAGTCAAAGTTCTTCATTCGTCAAGACTGAAGCCACTAAAGTCTGGTTTACAGAATCGATCACAGAACAACAAATTTGATCTGATGATCGTTAATTGAGAATATAATGTTTATGCCAGATTTCAGTCTGCCAACAAAAGACGAAACTTAAACATAGAGACAAATTAAACGGACGGACAAATATGGTTGTGTCGAAGCTGGAATCTTCTGTTGATCAGGCATTACGACACATATTTGTGTAAGTCTTCAAAATGCAAGAATAAATGGAGTATATATCCATCCTTCGAATATAACAAAATCGATTAACATTTTTATTTAGAATAAGCGCTATTTATGTGTCAATGGCTGTTACTTATCTGACAGTTTTTAAATAATAAAGTTTCGAACTTATTGTGCTAGATCTCTAAGCACATATTCTAATGTATATTGTTGTTCTTTTCTTTTCTTTCATTTCAGTTACTATATGAATCTTAATCAAAATCCTCGTACTTTATTGCCAAAATTTTTTGGTTTATATTGCTTGCAATCAAGTAATGGGAAAAATATACGTTTGGTTGTTATGAATAATTTGCTGCCGTCTTATGTGAAAATGCATCTCAAGTATGATCTCAAGGGTTCGACATTTAAACGTAAAGCCTCTAAGGCAGAACGTGCCAAAAAATCGCCAACATATAAAGATTTAGATTTTATGGAACATCATCCGAATGGTATCTTCCTAGAGGCTGAAACTTATTCAGCCCTAATTAAAACCATTCAACGGGATTGTACAGTTTTAGAATCATTTAAAATTATGGACTATTCATTACTAGTTGGTATACATAATTTGGATTTGGCAACAAAAGAAAAACAAAAAATACAAAAACCACCACAGAAAATCTATCAAACTGAGGAATCGGATAATGAGGAAACAACGCCAACGGTTACCAAACCGAACGAAACGAATTCTGATAATAATGAAGATGACACTCAAAGCAATATAAATCGAAATAGGTAAGAAGAGAAGAAATTGTATGAATGAGCAAAATTAGAAGATAAGTAATAAATAAATTCAGTATGGCTTACAGATCGAATAGGCAACGTTTGGTCGCTCATTCTACGGCTATGGAAAGTATACAGGCCGAAAGTGAACCGATTGACGATGAAGATGATATGCCGTAAGTGAACCATTTGAAGTTGAAATTAATTTAAAAAAAAAAAAAAAATTAAAAAAAAAATTTTTTTTAAAAATTTTAAAAAAAATTTAAAAAAAATTAAAAAAAAAAAATTTTTAAAAAAATTTAAAAAAAAAAATTTTAAAAAAATTTTAAAAAAAAAATTTAAAAAAAATTTTTTTAAAAAATTTTTTTTAAAAATTTTAAAAAAACTTTAAAAAACAAAAACAAGTATAATGTAATGTGATTTTTTTTTTTTTTTTTAAATACAGACCTGGTGGAATACCAGCACGTAGCGAAAAAGGTGAACGTCTGTTATTATTCGTCGGTATTATAGATATTTTGCAATCGTATCGTTTGAAAAAGAAATTGGAACATACCTTTAAAAGTATTATACACGATGGCGTAAGTAAGGAGAAATCGTTAAAAATACTTTTGTGAACTTAACGCCGTTCTGATGATTTATTTAAAGGATACCGTTTCGGTATGTCGTCCATCATTTTATGCTCAAAGATTTCAGAATTTTATGGCCAAAACGGTGTTTCGTAAAATACCATCACGTAAGTTTGTTTTGTTTAATTGTTCAAGAATTCACAACAAATTCAAACACTGTGCACAGAAATCATTATTGATCGTGTACAGTGTTGCATTTTGTTCTAATTAAGCGCATTCATTCATACTAATGGAATGATGGCTGGCTAGTAAGTTGATATCATGCTGCTAAACTCAAAATCAATTCACGTATATATCTATCATTTGTGTGTGTGTGTTTTTTTTTTTTCATTTATTTATTAAATTGAATCATAACGCTTATGCACACCACAAATCAAACTGCAAGTGGATCTCCCCGAGATCAAAGGAAACCATAGAAAATTTCGTACCTTGGTTACCAGTTATATAGGTAAATGATAATTGTGTCTTCCTCCACAATAGACCTAAATCTTCCAGATTTCCAAATTCCTCTTTATATTACATATACAAAAGACAATAACAACAATTAATTAATAATCTAAACTTTTCCAAGGATCTCACAGATTATTATACATATATACGGTTAAGTTTTTCTTTCTCTCGTTTGTGATAAAAATAAAAAAATAAAAAAAAAACGATTTTTTTTTTCAATTAATATTTTTTTTAAATCCATACATTTTCATTTAAATTTGTTTGCTTTGCTTTTGTTTTTATTTCTTTTTTTTTATTTTTTTTTATTTTTTTTTGTTTTCTTTGCTATTAACTTTTTCATAATTAAATAAAATGTTACTTTAAAATTGCAATTGTAGCTCTTAAGCATTCACCTTCCAAAAGAAAGAGTTTATCAAAAGCAATACAACGTTCGATTGAGAGCGACAATGAGGCAAAGAGTAAGTGTTAAAGAAATTCACAAATCCTCTTTGAAAAACTTCTTTGTAATTAATCGCGATAATTTCGTTATTAGCCGATTACAACTATCACGAACGTCATAGTCATAATCATCCGCCTAGTGTACATGCCACGAAGAAAACTCTACTTAGTGCTCATAAAAACGCCTTAGCCTCGTCAGGCGGAGGTGATACAGGAGCCAGTTCTTCGAA
Source organism: Glossina brevipalpis (assembly GCA_000671755.1). Classification (NCBI taxonomy): domain Eukaryota; kingdom Metazoa; phylum Arthropoda; class Insecta; order Diptera; family Glossinidae; genus Glossina; species Glossina brevipalpis. The sequence goes on along the minus strand of KK351037.1, from coordinate 1,379,439 downwards.
GGAACCAACTGCGCAAGTCACAAAGTCTTCGAAACCGCCACCTGTAAAGCAAAGGGGTCCAGCACCACAAGCTAGTGGTGGCAATACTCTTAAAGCGAAAGTTCCACCACCTGTACCGCCTAGAGGATCACCGCGCAAACGTGACAGCGATAGCGGAGTTCATGGGACAGAGCCATCTACTCGCACACTTTCGACACCAGGTAGTAAAGTTAATGCAAACAATTTTCTTAAACCAGACACATTATCAAACAATCTCACCAACTCCTTACCCAAGAAGGCGAACAGAAAGGAATTAAAAGTCGACGATTTAAAACCACCACCTAGATTTGGCGAACATCGATCTCCTAGTAATGTTCACGATTGGTTAGAGCTGCATGAAATGTTCAATATTAAAAATGATGATACAAATCAAGAATTTCCTCCCAAACCAGCACCGCCACCACCACCACCACCACCACCACCAACAGCACCGCTGCCACCAACTTTATCAAAACCAGATTCTAGTATACAACCACATCCTTTGCCGCTACAATTACACCATCTTACACGTCGCGAATCGATGCGCTCGGTATCTTCAAGTGTTTACTCTGCCGCTCGTTCACGTACTTCTCATTCGCGCTTACGAAGTCATGTGGATATATTTCAACGTCAAAATAGTTTACTTTCCCGTAGTGATCGCTCTTCGGTGGGTTCGATTGTTCACAGTTTTCCGCCTATTAGGCCTCAAGAAATTGAAATAATCGTCTCTCCCTATAGTCGTGAATTACGGGAAAGTCGTCGTCTTAAAAAGCGTGAGAAACGTGTACAATATCTACACTATGCCGGTGCGGCTCTAGCTGATAATGAAGAATTGGACGCTAATGATTTAGGTGATAACTTATTACAATCAATGCATGCTTTTATGGAAGTAAAGGATGACTTGGAAAAGACACGTTGGCCTAAGAAAACTCGTTTGAGACCAGCACCACCACCACCAACTTCGGCGCAAACGCAGATATCACCTACAGGAAAACATACACGTCTTGGCAATAAACTAGGAAACTTACCGTCAACCATAAGCGAAGGCTTTCCATCTAGTTATAGTTTGAATCCTTTAAATAGCAGACGTAGTAGTTTTGTTTAATTTTATTGTAAAGAGCTTTTAAATCTCTCTCTCTCTCTCTCTCTCTCATGAAATGCTGCTAGAATTTTTAGTTAATTTATATTTTCATTTTATTTTCTGCTCATTTTGTATCGCTAGGCACAACGCCATCATGCAGTTCTACACCACCACCCGCCTTCGATGATATCTCAGAGGATAGCTATAACAAACATAGCACCTCATCAATTTCGAGGCGTTCTCATCAACATCATCATCATCATAATCAACACCAACAACAACAGTATCATCATTCCTACAGTCAACCGCATGATTCGTATCATGAACGTAAAATGAACGTCGGTCCAGCCTATCGTTCAACATCATCCTCTTCCCAAAAAGACGATATGATCAGGTAAGAAAACGAATCAAAAAAAAAAAAAAAAAAAAAAAAAAAAGAAAAGGTGAAACCAAACATTCCTCTACTACTAAACTAAACGCCATGTAGCTTATTCTCAGATTATATGCACAACAACAACAACAATAATTGGTTATGCACTTTATCACCAGTAGTTGATTTGTGATTTGATTGAGTGATTTATGATTTTCTAGTGTATCCGAAATACATTTAGACACGTATTTAGCCGTAGATACATCATCGAGTAGTCAATATGGATCAAGAGGCGGCCTAGCCTGGACACCACCAGCTTCTGGCGAAGGCTCAACACCCACCTGGACCGAGGGAACACCAAGTTTCACTGAATCTAGTTCAAGCGGAGAATTTGGTAAGAATATCATGCGATTCATTTTTTTTTTAAATTTAATTTGATTTGATTGATTCATCCACTCTTCTCATTATAATAAATCAATAAAATATTCTTGTAAAAAAATAGAACATTTCTCACCTATAAACTCAACAAAAATTGATCGTTATAAGCCAACGGTGGAGGATGCCATCAATTCTCTATCATCGGAAATGGTAGATTTTTATTAATAATAATTCGCTTAATTTTTAAACAAAATTCTTATAGATTAACTAACCAGTTACGGCCAAAAAAAATATTTAAAGTAAAACGTATGTGAAATCAATACAGAGCTGATGTCTGTTGTTACCCCCTTTAATCCTTCATATGCATACACCATATATATATGTATATGCGTATACCTACATATTCATAAACGTTTAAAAATATATAAAAAAAAAAAAAAAAAAATTAGGAAAAAGTTGAAAGAATTTGTGTTCATTTTATAGGCTATAGAGACAAAAGAGGACAAAGAAGAAAAGGAAATAAAAAAATAAAAATAATAAAAAAGCAGAAAGAGACTAAAGATTTGTATCATATCATCTCATTATTCACGAAACATTCACGAAATTGCATGATGATGGAATTTAGAGATAAAGCTAGAAGTATAAAATGCTCGCGCGTACAAAGCTCACTCAGATTTAGATATTTTTTTTATCTTTTTTTTTTTTTTTTTTTTTTTTTTTTATATATAAAGAAAACTTGTAGTTCAGAAAGGATTCAGAAACCTTAAATCACATCTTAAAAAAGATATAGACAATCGACAAACACGAATAACGAGTAATGAAAATAACAGTTCGGATATTGAAAATACTAAAAAAAGAAACGGGAAACTATATTCACCTTTAAGCGAATATTGATATTCAGCAAAAAAAACCAGATAGAAAGCTATGATCATCTTAGGAAGCTATGATCATCTTAGGAAGCTATCATCATCTTAGGAAGTATAAAAAGCAAGTTATGGAACTACATACCTATCGCAGCGAATACGGTTCCTCGATATCAAGTACGATTAATACAGACAAATACGGAAATTCAATGTAAAACACAATCGGGGAACCATATTCACCTTAGCTCGACTATGTATATTTAACGTCAAAAATAAGTGAAGAGTTCTATTCACCTTATTGCGAATATAGATATTCAATTTCAAAAACTAATGATAATATTCTCTTTAGCCCGATTATAAATATTCAACATTAAAAACCAATAAGAAGCTAAGTGCTTCCTAAAACGAATGTTGAAAAAGAAAAGTACGAAACTAAATCATCCTTTTGGCGAATGCAGATGTTCGATGTCAAATACAAATAATAAAATTATATTCCCCTTTAATAGCGAACACAGATGTTCACTGTAAAACGCAACTTTACCGTTTAGCCTAATAGACAAGAAGCCCGACTATCAAGTTGGCATACCTGGTTTCAATTCCGAGTGCGGTAGACTACACTTTAATTACAATTGGTATGTAGCCACAGCTGTAGTGAATGCTCCATCGGTGATATCCCTTAAGTATAGGGAATATCCCTTAAGTAATGGGTCCTAATAAAAAAAACAGCGTGAAGCGATATTCACCATTGGGTGAATATAGACATTTGAGATCAAAAACAAATGGGAAACAGTGTTCATCTTGAGGAATATGTAGAATAGATATTCGACCTCAAATATGAAGAGAAATCCATATGCACGTTGGGACAAATACTGGTATTTCATATCGAATACAAATGAGACACTACATTCATTCTGTGGTGAAGTATATTAATCATCGACATTCGCCATTAAAAACAAGTGGCAAATTATTTTCATTGTAGGGTGAATAGACCATTCAACATCAAAAGACTTTAAACAGCGAACAGATCATTTGACATCAAAAATGCGATACTCGCCATAAACAAATGATATATTTTCTATAATTTACTCTACTTTTCGACTATCGTCAAAGCAGAAAAAAAGTGTTCGCTCTCCCTCCCTCTCTCCCTCTCTCTCTCTCTCTCTCTCTCTCGCTGTTTTCATTTTGCAATTGTCGACAAATTCCGATGATAAGCGAACTAATTCGTATCTACTTATTGCAAGTGATATAGCGACAATTAGGATACACCCAACCATCTGTGGACGTCCGCTAAGAGTTTATAGACCAAGCTTCAATTTACTATGTCAACTCTTATAATACTGAACATTCTGAGAATAAATGTCAGACAAGGGAACACAAGTACTAGCAAAAACATTAAAACGTTATTTAAGTTTATGTTATCTACCGGAGACTCTAATGTCTATTGTGGAAGAATGAATAAGAAAATTATATACCTTTTGAAAATCCGTAACCTTAACTGGAGACATAAAAATCGCAAAATATTTTACTAATAAACAACATGTGCATTGACCAATTCAATCGAATTTGCGCAGAATTTTCAAGTAGTTTAAGCAACTGATTAGTTAATTAAACGACATTTTCGATAATTGTACTAGGGTATATTTGAGAAAGGATCACGTGCATCCCGTTTGTTGTTAGACTTGATCTCTCCAAGTTTAACAATCAAAGTTTCAACGGGCGGACATGTAACCAAATAAATGGGCTGATAAACGGACGACGAAAGACGTTTGACTTCTGTGACTAGATGTTATACAACTCTACACTTATATCGTATATGATATTATAAACGACGAAATAGTCTTTATTCTGGATTGAAGGACCATGAAGCCATTTTTTTTTTTTTTGCAAATGGACATTTTACCGTTTTAAAAGTATATGGAAAATAAGTCTCGTTTTTTTTTTTGTAATGATCATTATCATCTATTATTAATTTATGATCATAACTTTTAATAAGACTTTGTTAGGAGAAGAAAGAATCCATCTTGGGCTTTTTTCATTAGCATATAAAATCAGTAAAATGCATTGAAATATTCTTGCGAGTATTCCTCTACAACTTAATATTAATTAAGTTAGGCAATATAATGGAGCCTTTTCCCCAATGTCCGATTCCCACTTTAAGCGTCCACAAAACAATCTTGAAAAGCGCGGGGAAAGGGCCCTTTATGCTCATTGTAGTAAACTCGTAGTAGCTAAGTATGCCAGAAAAGCCTTACGCCTAACTTGTTGACTGAAATCTCTTTAAACATAGCACAGTTATCATAATTCTATAATTAATAATTTCATTAAATTTTTTAAACTCAAATAATTAATATTCAATGAACTTTAAATTAATTGTTACTTATTTTTCTTTATCTTATCTTAAATTAACTTCTATTGAAAAATAGCATTTTTTTGTTTTTGTGTTTTGATATCTTGAAAATAATATTAAGTAAAATAATAATTTTTTCTTGCTTTATATTAAATTATTAATTGCTCGTTACATAAAATATTAAAATATAAACAAACAAAAAAAATTCATTTTCGGTTTATATCGAATTTTTATATTCACCACCTTGAAAGAGACCAAAAAGTGAAATCATTCCACGTCTACGTCTGATAATTCTACAGTTTTCTTATATCCACAAGACTCGTATTTTTTTTTTTTAAATTACGAGCTCTTTGTAGCATTTGTTACGGATGATTGCAACAAAGTCTAGAAATATTGATTACTTTTAAAAATGTATTCGTTTTTTCAATATTAAATCGCGAAAAACTAAAATGAATGACGATATTAAAAATATTAAGAATAGAATCAATAGGTTTCAATCTTCCATCCTATCGTTTGCAATCGAGAACAATCGAATACTTTACAATCTTACTTTTAAGAATCTAATACGATTCCAAAATATGTGGAATTTACAATGTGTCCAATTATTATTCTCGGATCTTACGAAAATACATCCCAAATATTTACCACATTAAGCAAGTCTCATCGCATAACATAATAGAGAAGAAACACGAGTACCAAGTTGGTAAAATGAGGTTCATTTCCGGGTAATCACAACTGATATGCGGCCGCAATTGTGGTGAAGGCTCGATCGATTTATCGATAACATTTATCGATCGAGCATACATTCCCAAGCTGCGGCGTTACTCTATCTCTTTTTTCTTACTTCTTCCATCATCGTGTTTATAAACGTATAAGATATTTTTCTTGAGTGAAAGGTCATATTTAGAATAAAAGAAAAAATTGAAAATCTTTGATTAATTTTGAACAATTTATTAATCGATCGGAATAAAATTTAAAATATTTCAGTTTGTTTCTTTTGGTGCCTTAAATATTGTCGACAAGTTAGGACTATTTTTCGATTTTTATTATGAAAGTAAAACAAGAACTCATGTACCAAATTTCAAAATATTCCCACAAAACTTCAACAAGAATAGTTTCATTTTTAGAATGGATCCAAGGAACTGAGCCATAAGCTCATATATTAAATTTGATTAATTTTTAGACTTCATTTCAATCAGAAATATTATCAAAAATTTTCAATATTGTGAATAAGAATTTTAACAATGAACCAATTTCTTTGATTTTTTAACTAATCGGAACTAACTAAAAATGGAATTGACCCAACTGCTCATACAATAACTTTCGATATATTGATTTTCAACTAAAGACAAAGCGATCGATTTCTAAAGTTTTTTAACTAATCGGAACTAACTAAAAATGGAATCTATGGAGTCTATCAAGTTAGAATATTCCCGCAGACAATTTCAACAATCGACTGATTTTTTTCATTTCTTAACTACTGTATGGCTTAGCGACTTCGCTACTTCTTCTAGTTCGCTTAAGGATTGTCTATCAAATTTCAATATTTCCACTGACAATTTCAACAATTGATCATTATCTTCGGTTCTTTAGTTATTCGCAATAGATTATGTTTACCTTTAGATTAAATCAATCGAACTAAATCAAGATCAATTTAACTATCGATTGATATTTGTACTATTTTAACTATTCAGGATACTTTAACAGATCTATTTTTCTTAGACTTTCCCAAAAATCTGATTGAAAACTTAAAATACACATAAATCCATTGATTATTTTTTCATTTTTCCGGAGTGATTAGATCTATTTTTAGACTTGTCTTATGAAATTTAATTATATATCGATTTTAAATAATTTCTCTAAGAATTTCGATAACACATATTTATATGCAATTCAACTGACTAACATAATAATATCGTATCCGATCACTAAAGATTACGCTCTTAATTAATAGAAACTCAAAAGAATAGCGCTTAGAACGATAAAAGAGAGGAGATCCTTACGATCATTCTTCGATTTGACCAATTTTTCTTTTGAAGGTTCATGAAACTACAATTATTTTGCAAAAAAAAAAGAATCTATGAACATTAAACCTAAATGAATGCTCGATATTCTATAACGTATACATAGCATAGATCAAGGTGGTGGATGATCTACGACTTGAGGTTTATGAACAAAAATTACTTTTTTTGTGTGAACAAATTGTACAATAAATTTCATGTTAATTAATTAAAAAGCCATAGATATCCTCTATTATAAATAATTACACATACTAATAAATAAATGAATATATATATATACAAAACTACAATCCGTATATATATATATATATATATATATATATATATGTTTATATATGTATCTATATATATATATATATATATATATTGTGATTTATTATTAGCAAAAATTTAAAAGCAAAATATTTGTTTCTCTCTCCAAAAATTAATAACCGAAATTATTGTACAACTCTCTTACATATATATATATATATATATATATATATATATGTATTATATATAAATAATAAAAAAAACACTTATACAACTACACGCAGTTACAGGAGTAATATATGTCTGCGACTATTATGTACGTATAAATAAATTACATAAATAAATTTGAAAATTTTACAAAAATGTATACACATCCATACTTACTTACACATATGTACATATTTATGTGTGCGTGTGTTTATTCATTATAAATAAAAATCTTAATTTTCAAAGAAAAGAAAACTCTTTAAAAATAAAAGAATTGAAAAACTGTTGACTTATGTACAATATTTGATTAATAAATAATATAAATAAAAGTAAAAAAAAAAAAGAACAAATAAAATAATCATAATATTTATTATATCCCCCCATCTTCATCTCAAAAAAGAAAAGGTAAAAAAAAAACAAAATTTTAATAACAGATTATTTCTATTGTTATTGAATACAATGAAAATTTTTATTGTATAGCTTATGAAAGAGTAGTGAGCAAAAGACTTAGAAAACAGAGATGTTTTGAACCAATTTCATTATGCAGAGATGGCCTCCGATCGAGTTAGAATTTGAAACGGGAAAGGAAAAGGTTTACCACAGACTTTACGCAGACGGACAAACGGACATTCTTAAATCGTTTCTAAATTTGATGCTGATCAAGTATATTTATACTCTATTGGGTCCATGATGTATCCTTCTAAACCAAAAAAATGACAAAGTGAATATACCTCTCACCTATCGCGGTGGGTATAAAATTTGCAATTTTTTTGTTGTAAGTTTGAAGACGAGTGAAGATAGGACAGGGAAAAATATAAGAACGCAAAAGGTGATTTTCGGTTCCACGACAACGCCCCTACGCATGCAGAAAAAGGAACCAAGAAAATGATCTTCAACTTGAATTGGGAACTTCTCACGCATGCGACGGTCCTTGGTCCTTTCAGATTACCCATTGTTCACGTCCTCCATGCAATCATATTTAGCAGGTCAGCGGCCGACAAGTTTCGATCGCGACGTCTAAGCTAAATGATAAATGGCAAAAGACTATAGACTATCATGATGACTACTTTGTAACAAGAGCTTTTAATAAATTTAAATTTTATCAAAAAATACAGAGAATTTATAATATAGGATATAAATAATGATATGAATATATAATATCTAATAAAAATTACTGAATATTACCATAAAGGGACGACATCATTTGGCTTAGGGTCATGAACTAAAAATATATATATTTTTACAAAACTGCTTGTTTTGTATTTTCCTTCAGACAAAGTCCGCATCTCAATGTGACAATGATGTATACGATAAAACTCCTAATCTATTCTTTGCTTGATTTATTACAACCGGAATGATGAGTAAAGTTTATTCGTTAGTACTTCACTCATCGTTACGGAGCAATTAATGACTTATCAAATTTGATTTGCAATAATTAATTAAAAAATTATTTTCTTAAATTGGCATATAGTTCTGAATTTCTTAAGCATTCCAACAGTAGACAACCAACAACCATATGTATAGAATGAGAGGCGTAGCTTACCTGAAGATAATATTTATATTTCACGGTATCAGTGAGGTGAATATCTGTGCATTGCAAATTGAAAGACGGATCTAGAGTACTTTCACGTTTGGGTGATGGGTATATAAATACTTAAGCTAAAAAAAAAAAATATTATATAGAAGTGTAAATAAAGCTCTATCTAAGTTTAATTAGCATTGCTTAAGAAACGTTAGAAATTTCCATAGGGTTATTAATTATTTTGTATACGAATATATATTAGTTTGGGGAAAAAGAAATCCATCCAATCTTATATGAACTTCAATACTTTATTTAACATTTCGAATTGGAAAATAATGGATTTCTTTTTCCCCAAACTAATATATCAATTTTCTTAGTGCCTCACGGACAGTCTGGAGACACACTTAGATTTTCGGAAAAATTTTCGAAAGATATTCTCCTATACATTTGAAGATAAAAACGGATAGGACCCAGATAAAGTTATCTCTTATTGTACAAGTAATGCATATAACACCCAAAACAACTTCGGATAGGCACCATAGCTTATTAAACCGAACAATTTAGAATCATTTCCTGAATCGATTGAGGCTGATCTGTGTGTCTGTCTAATGCATATCCATGTAATTTTGTGTTTCACTTATAGGTCGAAATTTTTGAGATATTTTAACGAAATTTGACTCATTGCCGTGTTTTTTGAAGCAAAAACAAACGCCGTCGAAAAGACATGCGACCGGCTTACGTCTATTCTCCATATTGTTTTACGACGAATGGCCAAAGATCATGAGTCTTTACATGGCAAAAAATTACAATTTCTAAAGATTTTTGGCAAAAATCAATAGGAACTGAAATTGTGGTATATAAAATAAATATGAGAAAATTGAACCGGATAGAATCATTTTTTGAACCATCTCCCATACAACTGTTCCTATGAAACATAAGCGTTTATATATATGATAAAAAGAGGTCTAATTTGTAATATTTTAAGATGCAAATAAGTAAGTATAACATTAGGTTCTTGATCGAATCGATTTTTACATTAAATATTTTGAATGTACACAGTTTCACTTTCCAACGATTTTTTATAGTTTTTTTTTTTTTTTTTTTTGATGTTTTCTGCAACAACTACCGACTTTGAGCGACCAAAGCGATAAGTGCCATTGATTTCTGTAGAATCTCGTTTAAACCCAGTCAGTAAACTACTAAGAAATTGTTCTTTTCAATTCTTAGCTTTTTTTTTTTTCATTAAAAATTTTTCCATTGTTTTGAATATTAGAGAAGCAGCTTCGCAAAATAACTATAATATTGTAAAGTCGGTCACAAAGGAGAACGATAATTTAAATATTTCGAAGTGCTCTGTTCTTTAATAATTGATTGGGATCCAGAATGTCCGATGATCGGACGGAGTTCAGCAAATGATTCAGATTTATAAGTAGCAAACGCAACTGAATATCTACATTACGGTTATGTTTGTCTCATTACCAAACAGCCAAGAAACTCTTGCACTTCTGGATCAAAGAAACAATTATGTCGCAAGATTTCTTCAAGCGATTCTTTGGATAAATGTTTAAAATGTCTCATGTTATGAAATATCAGCAGCATTACGATCCATAAATGTTAAACATACTTTGGTTAACTTTTCCAGATTATATAAACAAGCTGCATCCAGAATGGCGTAAGCATTATATTAACTTGGGGAAAAAGAAATCCATTATTTTCCAATTCGAAATGTTAAATAAAGTCCTGAAGTTCATATAAGATTGGATGGATTTCTTTTTCCCCAAACTAATATTAGCTTGGGAAAAAAGAAATCCATTATTTTCCAATTCGAAATGTTAAATAAAGTCCTGAAGTTCATATAAGATTGGATGGATTTCTTTTTCCCCAAACTAATATAATGCTAAATATTGTCTTAAGTAGTCGGAAATGGTCATATTGATTTGCTAAGCCTAAGCTATCTAAAATATTATCTTCATCTATCTGTAAAAGGGACAAATGACCAGAGTAAATATATCTCAGCATTGCTTTAAAAGCTTCTACGGGCACTTTAACGTGTATATTGTATGCTATAAAGAGCGATGAACAAATAGAAAGTTTATCAGTTATATATAACTTATAGCATGCGATTTTTTTTCTCTCTTGTAGGCTTAAGACAATTTCTAAAGAAAAATTTAATCATTATTGAAAAGTAATTAAGAATTTAAAAAATCTTTGAGATATAAAAGGTGGATATTATTTAAGTATCTTATTTGTTGATATTTAAAAAAAAAAAAAAAAAATTCTTTCAATTCTCTTTTTCAGACTAAGATTAATTTTGATAAACATCTTCGATTATAAAAATAAGAAATGTAAGCTTTAAATTATGAAAATATATTGCTTTTATATATTTATTTAAAATTTTCATTTGAAAACTTCCGATTCCATATGTACTTTATTTACAATTTTTTTTTTTTTTTTTGACAGATCTCATATGTAGTAAATATAAAAACATACTAAAGAAAAAAAGGGAAATAATTTTTCGAACATTTTTGCGTTTTTTTTTTTTATTGGTAGCATTTCAGTACAATTTTATAGCAATTAATAAAAATTTGATTTTTAAAGAATGCATAATAAAATCATGTCTTCCCTGTTTAAAATGAACTTGTACTTAAATATTCGAAAATGATGGAAGTCACAAGGCCAGCAAAATAATTTGTGTTTAAATAAAATACACCTTTTTCTTTTTTAATCTATTGTGTGTATATAATGATGCCGTATCATTTCTGCAATATCTTTTCTTTTTTTTTTTTTTTGTTAACAATTTTGTGTTATTATAAATCAGTGTTTTTATTCTAATTATTTCCTATTCTTTTATGGAATTGGTGGCAAATTTGTTTAAAGCCAAATAGACCAAACATTTTTTCTGTTTTTTTTTAAAAAAAATAATTCATAGATACTTTTTTTTTGTTTTGATTATATATATATATGTTTTATAATTTATAAAATTTTTTCTATTTTATAATTTTATAATATAATAATTAAAAATTTCTGATATACTAAATGTTGCCGTTTAGTAAGTAATAAAAATTCATTAAATTAAGATGATTAATATCATCTTCTTGTCTAACATGATATCACTATTGCGAATCTTTCATAATGGCTTTTATATCTTCAGCATCTAGGGTTTCATATTTTAGCAATGCTTCAGCCAAAGCTTTATGCTCTTTGGCATGTTTTTTTAATATCGTTTTTGCTCTTTCATAGCTTTCGTTAAGTAAACGTTTAATTTCGCCATCCACTACTTCCACCGTATTAGGACCGAGAGTTTCATTTGGATATAAGCCTTTTGGATTTTCAATTGTCCTTAAACCGACCTTCTCAGACATACCCCAATCTTTAACCATATGTGTGGCTATACTAGTAGCTTGTTTAAGATCGCTACTTGCGCCCGAAGTGATTTTATCGGCACCAAATATAAGTTCTTCAGCTGCTCGTCCCCCCATCATTGTATCCATCATAGCCAACAATTGAGCTTTTGTTACATGATAACGTTCCTTTTCGGGTATATAAGCGGTATGACCTAACGAAGGACCCCTAGGCATTATGGTAACTTTGTGTAGAGGATGCGATTCCTAAACAATTAGGATTAAATCTTAATTAATAATTTTTATATTATTTTTCATATATATGACACTATTACTTTAGTATAATAAGCCACTATAGCATGACCGCCTTCGTGGTAAGCAGTTATAAGATTAGCTTCTTCATCCGGTAAACGCGCTTTGCGTTCTGGACCCATTAGCACTTTATCGCGGGCAGTTTCTAAATGTTTCATAGTCACAGTTTCAGCTCCATCAATTGCCGCTCTAATAACACAAAAACTATAAGAATATTAATAAAACAGAAAAATAAAAGAGTACCTTAAAGCCGCTTGATTAATCATATTTTCCAAATCAGCACCTGTGAAACCAGAGGTGCCACGAGCCAATATATCCAAATCAATTTCGTCATGTAATATTTTGGAAAGATATAAAGTAATGATTTCTTTTCGTCCTGAGAAATCTGGAGCGTTGACCACAACCTAAAATTGATGAATGAAAATCTGAAAATTACCACAAATACAAAATGTTTTACCTCGACATCAAAACGTCCTGGCCTAAGAAGGGCTTGATCTAAATCATCACGACGATTCGTTGCGCCTAATACAATAACACCTGCATTTTGATGGAAGCCATCCATTTCCGAAAGCAATTGATTAATCGTTTGATTGGCATAAGGATGCAATACAGAGTTAGTGCGTTTGGCACCTACTGAATCAATCTCATCAATAAATATAACACATGGTGCTCGCTGCTTGGCTGCCTCTTTTTTATGTAAGAAAATAAAATTCATTTTAGAAGAAAAATTTAAGGACATTTTTCCCACTAAGAACTTACTAAATAAATCACGCACACGTCGCGCCCCTTGACCAACCAAAACTTCATCAAATTCTGGACCGGCAGCATGGAAAAATGGTACATTTGCTTCTCCGGCAACAGCTCGGGCTAGCAAAGTTTTTCCAGTGCCTGGAGGACCCACCAGCAAGACGCCTTTAGGCAGCTTACCGCCCAAGTTAGAAAACTTTTCGGGATTTTTTAGAAATTCCACAACTTCTTTAAGCTCCTGTTTTGCTTCGTCGCAACCTTTAACATCATCAAATGTTACATGTATTTCTTCCGGATCCACTTCAACCTGATTGCCAAGTTGTATGCTTAAGAAAAATTTTAATACGAAAATAATTGAGGAAAATTCTTAATTATTGAATTAAATTATTTCAACTTACCGAAAAACGGATCCATTGGAGGAGGCGAATAAACTCAGGAATATTCCCATGAACACAACAATAACCAAAACCTGTTGAAATACCTGACTTACATAGAAAGAAATTAATTCAAATTATAAACCATTTCATGAAAACTTTACCTTTAAATATTTCATAGTTTTGCCAGATTTTGGAGCATCATCAGCATTGTTAGCTGCCATGTAACCCTCAGCAAAAGCAATTTTTATAGTGCTTTCCTAATAAAAACAAACAAAACAAATAAATACTTTATAAATCGGACAGACTTTTTTTTTTATACCATATCTTTATCCGCCCCAGGTTCTGATGATTTTTGTATCAGTTTCTTAAGAGATTCTGAATGAGGATGCTCATCCACTTTATGAATAGTTTCACTGAACGCAGCCCGAAAACGTGAAGAAAGCGATGGATTACGTTTTAGTTCAGCAGCAATGGAACGCTCTGTTTTAAATCCGCGCACAAATTTTCTGATATGAAGCAAAAAAAAAACAGTCTTTACGTAAAAACAAGAAATTTTTGTTTTTAATTGTGCTATACTTACAGATTATATTGCGGTGATATCGCTTGAAAAAGTTTGGAATATGTTTTTGGTGATATATTACTTTTGGACAAAGCCCTATCAAAAGTGAACTCTATCAAATGACGTGAAGGATGTTTTGCTCTTGCCCTGACAGATGTACAAAGGAGAGGCGGCAGTTCCATATTTTTAAATTTGACATTATGGGCCTTTAGTAAGCTTCGCGTTTTACTCAGTACATGACTGAATCGTTCAGTTTCAAAGAAATTTAACGCTATAGCATTATATTCACTTTTAAAACTGTTGACATTACGACCCAAATTAAGGGCCAAGTTTTGCAAAGCATCACGTCGTTTTGGCATAATAAATCTAGCACTATTCTGAGCCCTGGCACTCCCTGTACCTGATTGTGGTAAGTGATGCAACCTTGTTCGCTTTGCCGTATAATAATTAGGTTTTCGACCGAAATTTCCCAATTGCAAGTAAGGCTAGAAAGGTACATATACAGATAATTGTTGTTAATCCATTTAAATAATTTTGCATTATAATATTGTACTTACCAAAGCATGTGTGTATGCACAAAACATTTCTATATTCTTATCGCAGGGACTTAAATAATTCGGTATTTTAATTAAGCTTTGACGAAAATCTTGCAGAGCCAAGAAAGTAAATTTACGCGATGACAGCAAATATGTCATTGAAAAAATCGAGTAGTCGCGCGTCGCTAGCAAATTTTCTGCTGCCGCTTACATCCCTGTCTTACAGGGTTTTGACAGATCAATTGGCTATTTTTTCAATTTATTACTCTTCCTAACAATTTTTTACAATAACAACAGTCTTTCTTTTTTTAAAGTTCGAAATAAAATAACAAAAAATTTTGACTTACGAAAAATAAAAACTGCCTTTCAAAAACGACTGGACAATCAATAATGCCATCGTAAAACTTTTTTTTTAAAATATGGGTTGCCGTAGTAACAAAAAAACACGCAGTATATACGCAAAGACCTTATGCTATTAAGTTAGAGATAATGCTTTCAAAATAGTTTTTGGATGTTACATTTGAAGACTATTTACTCTGTAAGTGCTCGTAAATATAGTTTAAAGCGCTTAAACTTTCGAAACAAATATATATACTATCAAAAATATACTCCCAAAAAGTGTTCCTGAAAAATAACTTCTAATTCGCACAATAACGGAGCTTGAATCTTTGAAACAATTAAACAATAATCAAAATTTAAAGGAGTAATTTGCACGTTTTGTCTAAAGTAACGAAATTGTAAAGACGTAAAACACAACTAAGCCGCGCTTATATTCCGATTTCTATCTTCTCGTGATACATGCAATGGCTGCTTAACATTATAAACAGGAAACGAAAAAGTAATTTTAGCCCTTAAAGAAAAGCCTTACGCGGCCGATAAATCTTCAAATATTTCTAGTTATTGGTATTGGTTCGCTTTTATCTTTAAATGTTCTCATGTAAATTAAAAACCTTTTTTAATATTAATCTATAATTGTAAAACTTGTTACCATTAAAAGCTTGAAATAAAACTTATGTATTACAGTGCACTTTCTGTTCAAAAGAATATAATTCGATTTTTATTATGTGTTGCATTGTTTTTGAGAATTAAAATTATCATAAATCAATAATCGGTATTATTTGAAAAGCATCAATTACTTAAGAACTTAAATCTCTTTGTCTAGTATTTTAAATGTATATAACTAACATTTCTGTTAATTAAATGAATGAATGCTTTATCACATGTTATATTACAGATTTTAAAATTTAAAGAGCATTAAGTACTTAAGAGTTAAAGCCGGTCGTACAAATCACTTAAGCGCTAACGTCACTTGTACAAATTACTTAAACGCTAACGCGCACTACTTGCAAAAAGAATCACTTTATTTGGCAATACCCTCAAAGGTTCATAAAAAGTTTAGTTATTCGTAATCCGTAGCTCTGTTGCTTTCTATATTTTAATTTTACTCTCAGACTTGAAAGTGAATCAAAGCGCAAATGTGTTGAGCCTGTAAAGATTTCAAAAATTTTACGATAAAATACTTAATTTTTCTACGGCAACACAACAAAATATCTGTTGTTATTTACAGGTGACTTTTAAAAGAAGAAGAAGACAATCTTTGGAAGAAAAATTAATTGTTTTGATAGTTTCTGTATTATTAGACGATTAAATTATAAAAATGACTATATTATATAAGGTGCAAAGTGTTTGTGGGTGCAAAGAAGGTAGTGTTCTCTTGCAAAATAATGTTTTATGTAGGATTTCAACCAAAAATCTAATTGTATTCTGTGTACATCAAAATCTACACAGTCAGATATATATTTGTGATATTGTGAAGCCATGGCAAAGTTATAAGATTTGTTCATCTAAAGCCGTGGCTAGTGTATTGGAATGGAATCCTACCGGTGAGCTATTGTTAGTCGGATATAAGCATGGATTAGCTGAAATTTGGGGCATGAAAGCCAACTGTATGAATAGCTGGTTTCTATTGTATACCGTAAATTTACCGTGTGAAGAAATAATAAATGTGAAATTTTTTCACAACTCTAAATCGACCTATTTTAATATGCAAAAAAAGGATTTGCAGAACTATTCAGATAAGTACGAACGTTTAGATCAAAGACCGACGTTAGCTTACTTTGGCTGCTCGCCTGCGGAGGGCTGTTTCCTTTTAACTGCATCTGGTTTGATGGGCGTTTTTACAATTCCTCGTATACTAGCGAATATGGAAACTTCAAATTTGTCGTCGCCTTCCGAATTAAATATCTTCACAAACAGTATTGGTTTATCGCGCTGTTTTATAACACACTGTAGCATATCATATTGCCCTACTGGACGTTTTAATGTAGCCGTTAACAATTGGAGTGAACCTAGAATTAGCTGCTTTAAAATTGGTGTAGAACGTGAACAAGACGATACCTTGAATCTCAAATGTGGTGCACTGGCTAGTATATTTTTGCAAAGAGTAGACAATGAAAATAAAGAGATATCTGTAGTTCATTGGCGTACAGTTAATTGTGAAGAAGTCGCTTTTGTCGTGTATGACTGTCAAGAAGGAAGTTTCATCGAACAATGGAATCTTATAAAAAAGCATCAACAGGTCCATAAACTTTTGCAGAAGAACAAAACTGATTTTATGCAATGGGAACAATGGGAGATCACAGCCAAACTAGCTTTAACATCGCGTGTGTGCGATTTAAATTTAAGTAAATTACCCAGTGAGTCTCTATTGTTATTTGCTATTTTACGAGATAATTCAGTACAAATATTGGAAACGGGTTTAAAGAAAATTGGTTCGACGGTATTTGAAAGAGTGGTTGAGGATCAAATACGTGCCCCCTGCAAGTTGCTCACTTCAGATTGCACACATTTAAATCAATTGTTGATATTATTTGATAGTTTGGGACAAATGTATGCCATGCAAGTACCGACAAGCCATTATGACAAGAACTATAAAATGAGTCCGTTAGCTGTGCCAGTTTCTCTTCTAGAATATTCGGTTATTACGGGTATAGATGCTGGTGATGTACTTATGCTGAATCTCTCTCACTTAGAAGCAATAACTGAGAAATTAACAGAAAACTTTTCACGCCAAACAGCCTACGTCAGGCATTTCTATTATTCGAACTTTTTATCATTGAAAAGTAACATTTGTCGCATACAAACGAAACAGCAAGATTTTGATGATCTTATCACTTTACATGCGATCGCTATTGCATTTAAAAGTTTATTAAGACCATCGGATTTAAGCTCTCAAGATAAGGGTCCAGCAGAAAATTTATCCATGATCCTTTCCGAGCCGGTCGGTGATGTAGATAAAGTTTTATGCATATTGGACGCTAAAGATTTTACGGTGGAACCCGCTACTTTACAAAGTTTACAACAATTAATACAATGGGTATCCGATTTAGCTTTAAATATTTTACATAAATTGACCGAGGATGTACTGAAGCCAAAATTTAATAAGAGACATGGTTATGAAATATGTCGCGATGTTATCGCCGTCAGTAGTGTAAGAGAATTACTAGTAATGATCCGTTTTTGGGGTCTACTAAATCCTCATTGTTTACCAATCTATACGAAATCAGTAGATAATTTCGATGTACTACCGGTAATGTTTCGTTTACTTACACGTTTAATGCAAAATACCAACGAACCCGATGATAGTTTGCTAGACGAATGTAGCGTACTTTCAACCCAAGTATTAGTACCCACGCGACATATAAACACACCTACGACATTATTAAATAATAATGCTACATCGAAATTATTTCCATTTGTATTTCAAACAACTGTGGAACCATTAAATTTACAAGACGTTCACTATGAAGAGGTTTTATTCTCTCATAGCATTAAAGATGATGTTAGCAATTTGCATTTGGGTACACATGTTCGATTATTAAGAAGATGTTCACGTTGCGGTTTTATTAATAATATTAATAAAATGACAAAGACAGCTGCTTTAAAGACTTGGTATCAGAGATGGAAATATTGTCATTGTGGAGGTTTTTGGAAATTAGTTTAATATGAATTGTAAATATTTAAGTTAAGTATTATAATATATGCAAATAGTATATAAACATTTACATAAATAAGCAACAAACAAAAGTAAAGCAAAAAGACTTTAAACGTGTTCGTATATGTATAGGAATAAACATATACACAGCAACATTTTGCCTTAGTTTAATTATCTTGTTGTATTGTAAAACTTTTACTATTAACTTCGACGAAGACAAATGCGATGAAACGTGAATATTTATTGCAAAACATAAAAAATTATTATTAATCGCATCATTTTATTATTATTTTATATTTGATATATAAATTGAAATATGACAGTAATTCTATTACTTTAGTTTTTTTTAATTAATTAACAATAATAAATAATTATTAATAAAAAAAATACATTAAGACTAAAATCGCTAATGTGAACAAAATATGCCGTCATAGGTGTAGTAGCTATTTTTTTTTTTTGTTATAGAAAATCCTTACAGCACTTTAAATCCCTTCGGGCTAACAATCTTCTTAACACTTCGTGTCAATGTGTTCTACAAGTGGTACCACGTTAACGAAAAATGGCCTCAATGATAATAGATACTTCAAATGGTCATGCAGAACTAAATTCATTCAGTCTGTTCCGATTTAGCGAGTTGTGTTTTCTGATATAGATATCCTGGTGTTCCTGGTGCTGGCGGAGAAGTTTATAATTGAAACTAAATATCTAATGTCAACGTACGTTGGCGGATGCTTCTCTATGTTATTTTCATTTAAACGATTTACGGAGATACTTTCGAGAGCAAAGACAAGCAACGAGTATACGATGTGTTTTCATGGTAACAACGAATGAGGAAAGCCTACAGAAGACCCGGTAAGCTTTTCACGCAACGTAGCATCTTTAAAATTAAATTAATAAATATTTACCTTTGAAGAGAAAAAGTAAAATTGTGCGATTTCTCTTGAGTGTACGTCCGTCATTAGATATACATACTTCTTTGGGGTGGAAAGATTAAAGTAAGATTATCTTTCGATGAAGCTGATGAATTCAATAATGTTACAATTAAAGATTACATTTCATTTATAAATGTCGACTAAAGGAGACGTATTAAAGTTTAAAAATATATGTATTTAACATCAACACTTTGAATTAATTACTTGGATTTGGAAGGCAGTTTTGCAATTTTGCCACTAATCCACTATGCTATCTACTTCACCAGATAATTCGATGAAATTATGGATATTCGACATGATTGATTGTAGAGCTCGTATGCTGTACATATGTGAGTGATTACTGTTGATGAGAATGGGTTCATAATCGGTCTAGCAGAATGCAAACTGAAAGTAAATATATATATCGAATGGGCATGGTCAATCCTTACCGTTTTTGTTAGGGATAGTTAGTGCAATATTTGTGGAAATTTTTATAGATCTATCTGCCATGGTCCATGAGTATTAGGCAAAAAAAAACCAAATTTTCTTGCTACCGAAAACAGAGGTGATCTTAATCCCTATCCTAGAACTGATTTAGCCCATTTTCATTACCAACTTGCATACAACAATTTCTAATGTTTCTACCAAATTTCAAGCCGATATCTTTATTTTTACGGTCAGGAGAATGTTTACCATAGACGATTCAAGACGATTCAAAGGAAATAATTGATGTTGGGAAATTCTATCTAGCTATCATTGCTTCGCGAATAAAAAGAAGTTCAGTGGAATAATAGAAACACTCAGATTTCGGCGAATTTGCCGCAAATGTCGCCGGAAAAAATTTGCTTACATGATGCTATAATAAAAGCTTCTATTCGATATTGCCTGAAAGCCGACTTTAAAAACATTACATTTCAAATCCATCAAGTAATTTAAGATTCTGCCTATTCCAACGTTAAAGAAGAAAAGATGTTTATAAAACATTAAAAATCGAAGACTAAAAGTTATTGTTCGATTTTGATTTTTACTAATTGTGTGCTTATCTAAAATTTTTAAACATTTCCGAAGTGTCTACCCTTTTTATTGAATTTCCGAATACTTTGTGATATCTATTAAATAAAAAAAATTTGACTTTTCTTTATTTTTTAGTTAAAAAAGGCGCTGATGTTAAATGTGTTGACATCAAAGACCAATTGCCATTTTAACTCAATATTTACTGACATTAAGCATAATATTAGGAAATAAATTCTCTAATATGTTATCATATTTATTTTAATGTCTTTTCCGCAGCAGCAGCTTTAAGAAAATTCACTTACTCTAGCTCTAGTTAAAAAAAAAAAAGTTGTAGTTGTCTTAACAACCCTGTTTAACAGAAAAATGAAGCCATTCGCTTAGTTAATAGAGAAATAACAGCTGATTAAACATCTGTGCCTGCATAGTATCAGGCAGTCCATATATTTTGATATTGAGACAAAAATTTCGTAAAATTGTAACTAAACTAACTACAGATTAAATGGAACATAACGATCCTAGTTCACGACCACAACATCCGCTGGTAAGTGATTAGTTAATGGCAGGTTCTTTAATTTTTAATATTTGGATTTTATATTTTTAACAGGCGAACTATCAATTTTCTAGCGATGAATTGCGAGTACTAAGAGAATGTAATCTTGAATCTTTCTATCAAAGATCTCTTCCATTTGGCACTGGACTTGGTTTGGCTGCTTATTTTGCAGTAAAACAAGGTTATTTGGCAGTAAGTTGAAAAAACTTATTTCTTTCATTCAAGCGAATTAAGGGAATCTTTGTTTAAACTTTTAGCCTAGCATACGTTATGGAGCTGCCCCAAAAGTTATGGTAGGTGTCGTGCTAGGATATTTTGTGGGAAAATTTAGTTACCAACAAAAATGCGCAGAGAAAATTATGCGTTTACCTAATTCCCGATTAGGTGAACTGTTACGACAACGACAAAATCAAAGTGGATTATCTAGCCTGAAGACAGACTCGCAATTAGGCGTTGGCATGACTTTAAGCCCTTTCACTTCAAGCTCTGGAGATATTTATTCAGATGAGCATTTGCAACCCGCTGGTAGGGGAAACGCTTTAAATTTGGATACGGAAAGTCGACCCACATATGCCGGTTTGGATGATACTTATCGGCCTACGTTAGACAGTAAATAGAATGAAAAACAAGCATAAAACCAAACATGTAAATATTAGTAAAAATTTTGATTTTATAGGTCCAACTCAAATTGATACAGATATACCGTTAGAACTAGTCAAACCGGGTATGACTTATGAAGAGCTACGTCAACGTAATCGTGAAGAATATGAGAAGAAGCAACAAAATCCACTTTCGTCTCCTTTGCCGTCAAGCGCCCCTTTAGTTATACGTGAACCTAATGTTAGACCTAATGATGAGCCTGTGAAAAGGGTTCGTACCAATAAATACGGCGATCCCTTGGAATGAATTGAAATTAATAACAAAAATAACGTTGCTATGTATGACACATACAAGTTACCTAAATTTAATTGCAAAAAGTTAAGGTTTTATTAAAAATCATATTTGAACAACCACAATAAAATATAAAATAAAAAAGCAATTTAGGTATTAAAATAAAGTGATGTCACGGAAGATAGTTAAGCAAAATTTCAGTCTAGTTTGCTAACTTCATAGAGATAAGCACCTAATAATTTTGTCTGCAAAAAGGATAAAAAAATGAATTGAAATGATTTAATTATTAATTTTGAAATTAAAAGAAAGAAACCTACGCCTTCTATGTAGTTGTAAATATCGATTTTCTCATTCTGTGAATGAGCACCATCATCACAAGCCCCGATCGGAATTAATATAACATTTTTACCGGTAGCTTCTTGTAAGGTCAATGTGACGGGTATAGAGCCGCCTTCTCGTGTCATATCGGGTTCCACTTTAAAAACATGCTTTACAGCTTTTTTAGCGGCTTCATAATGGGGATGATTGGAATTCTCAGTCCAAGGTTTACCATCACTAACTAAATTCACCTAATTCATTTAAGAAATTTACAATATCTTCTTTTTTTATATTTGAAAGTTAGAAAGCAATAATATTTACTTTCATAATGTTGGGTGAACCGCGTTCAGCCCATTTCTTTTTCAAATATTTTATAACACATTCGGTTATATGAGCAGGCTCCTGATTTGGCACTAAGCGCATAGAAAATTTCCCAATAACTTTGGCAGGTATTACGGTTTTTGCACCTGACTCGTAAAAGGCTCCCTCAATGCCGTGAATAGATAAACTTGGATAGCGCCACTTATGCATTAATAACTTGGTTTTGTCTTCATTGTGCGGTAACTTTTGAACTCCTATATCTCTCCTAAATATATTAAAATATATATAAAAAGCATAAGAGTAATAAATAATTTTTAATTCTCTGCCTTATCTCACTTGTAATCTTCAACTTCATAATCAATTTTTTTATACATGTCGTTTTCATTATGCAACAAGGGAGCGATCTGCAAAAGTTAAAATGCGATAAAGCTAACCTTATCATTACATGGTAAACATGGTAAACACTTACATCTCTTTCAATGCCGGGTATTAAAATTTTCGTATCCTTATCTGTAAGGGTGCTAAGTAGCCAACATAAATCCGGCATAGCTTCATGTACGGTACCACCAAACACTCCACTATGTAAATCTTTCACGGCGCATGTTACTTCTACGGAATAGTAGACCAAACCACGCAAACCATAGGTTAGACAGGGACGTTTCTTGCCTAACCAATAATTATCGGATATGCATACATAATCAGTATCAGCTAAAAAATCGTCCTTGCGTTTCATTAATAATTCATCCAAACCCTCACTGCCGCTTTCTTCCATGCCCTCAAATACGAATTTTAAATTAACTGGTATATCAATATTCAACTTTTGATACGCTTCCAATGCATGAATCCAACATAGGACAGGACCTTTATCGTCACTAGAACCGCGGCCGTACAATTTTCCTTCAATTTCAGTTAAAGTAAATGGTTCGGTATTCCAACCATCTTCTTTCAAGGCAGGTTGCACATCTAAATGGCCATAAACTAAAATAGTCTTCTTTTTTGGATCCTAATTAATATTAAAAAATTACATTTTAACTCTCTGCAAGCAAAAAAAAAATTCTTGGCTCAAATACTACCTTTCCTAGTTTACCTAAAATAACTTTAGGTAATGGTATAGATTTGCCATCTATCAATTTTTGTAAACCCAAATCAGCGAATTCAATTTCAGTTCCTAAGGCTTTCAATTTATCTGCACACCATTCAACCATACGTTGGACTTCATTACGTTTATCTGGCCAAGTCGATACGGACGGTATTGCGACTGCAGTTTTTAAAGCATCGATATATTGACTCTTATTGCTATCAATATGACTAATAATGAAACAAGTTCAATGAAATATGGTTGGAAGTAAATCAAACTTTAAATTAATTGTTTTTTCATGATAACATTGAAAGAGATAATGGTAACCATTTTTTATTGGGCTTCATACGATTTTAATTATTGAAAAGTGATTACTTTGGTATGCGGTTTAATGAAGCTACATATTATTAATATGTATAAAGTTTTTTTAAGAACATTTTCAAAAGCGCCTAGTAACTACACTTTTTCATTCAATTCTTCTTCTTTAATTTGGTATATAATATCTAATTTAACGGATATATTGATAAGAAACATAGATAAGCAAAAAAAATAATTTGCATGATTAACGTACGTTACATTTTTCACTATCAATGAAGTTCATTTTTTAATAACTCAATCCCTCGGCCTGCCAGAAAGTATGATAGTTTGATAAATATTTATACGTTATAAATAGAATGCAATTACAAATTTTAATGCTTCGATTTGAAATATCAAAGATGTGATTATTAAATTTATTTGCGGTAGGTCATTTTTATTTCTTTTTAACGAGAAGGTTTGTTATAATAGAGAAGTGAAAATTCTCAATTTAATTGATCTAGAACGATGAAAATCGAGCATAAATGTTAATTATTAAGAATTTAAAATCTAAATTAGTTTAAATTAAAATTAAAAATTATTTAAACTATTGAATCTCTTTAAAACTACACATGTACACTACAAATGTATTTTAAGACCGGATACAGATACAATCCAGTTAATATCACACGAAACTTATCGACTTGAAACGAATTTAATGTCATATATTTTTGCGATATTCAATGATGTTGACAATTAAAAATAATTGAACATTTTTATAAAATACTCTAAGAAAGACTCAGCCGGCTATTAATTGGTCCTGATTTGTATTTATACTAATAAATAATAACAATTTTTTTTGTAATTAATTTAAGTAGCAAAAAAGTTTTGTGGATAAATTTTGTTTAGTATTCTAAGAAATCGACTTAATCGTTTTAGATAAAAGAGAGAGCGATAATGAGAACGTTATCGTAAAATTATATAGAAAAAAATGTATTCATTTTTCTTAATTATTAATAAATAATTTTCTTTCTTTCTTCTTTCATTACTATTCAATAATGAACAAAGCGATAACTTCACATCTCTCTCGAAAAATTTAATATTATGGGCGTTGGAAAAAGCGTCGCTAATTTAACACATATTTAATTGTTGCTTTTATTATACTACTCTCGTGACTACTTTTCATTTTTCTTTATTTCAAATTTTGAAGTCAATCTCTTTACCTGAACAATTGCGTTAATTCACTGGGTAGAGACATATTTTTTTTTTTGTGTTTATCAGAAACTTTATTTATAATTGAAACCGTAAATTAATCAATTAAGGAAACAAAAAAACAAAAAGGAAAACGAAATCTCATGAACCGGCGAATGCTTCTTTCCAAGCACTTTCTCTTTGAGCACACACTTTCCAAATGACAATGATGCGAAAAGAGAGCTTGCTTAAATACCATTAAATAGGGTTACCAAGTCACATTTTTGCTTACTAAGGTAAAATGTGAGATAATGTGTTAACATTAAAATATAAGAAACGTTTATCTAAATAACTGAAAGTGTAATTTTCTTAAGCTTTTTTTTTTTTTGCAATAAATGAAATAAATTATCTACAAGATATATTAATAATATTTCATATAAATTTATAGTATAACTTTCAGAAAAGAACATTATATTTTTCAGTGGAATGGTTTAAAAGTATATATGTATTAGGCACATATTTTCACGATTTCTATCAAAAATTTAAAATAATTTATAAATTACAAAAAAAGTTTACTTATTTAATTTATAAAGTTTTCACTTAGATTTAAGAACTTTTTTATTGGTTTCCAATTTTTTTCTTTGAAACACCGGCACCGAGAAGATACCATTTCCGTAGCGCTATATTCTAGAAAATCCTCTTTAGATTATATTCGCTCAGAGAGTGGGCTATTATTTTTATTCCATCGCATTTTTATTCAATGTGTTCCTTGATATTATAGTAGTTGCATTATTCGGCATCATGTTGTTAAAATACTTTGATAGTAATCCTTTTCATCATTTTTAAAAGAACAAACTTTTTTTTTTTTTCAAAGAAATCCCGCGTTTTTTTGAAAAACAAAAACAATCGAAATTTTTTTAAAAGAACTACCAGTTTTTTCAAAGATATCGCTAAATTCCTTTTCCTAGATTTATCGAAATGTGTTTGCAAAAGCTATGCCAGGCAACTTCTACAGATAAAAGTGATAATGTAATGGGATATACCACAGCACGTGAGCGTTCAATTCTATAATCTTGACCTTCCTTTACCTAAAATAAAAATTTTCCATTTAATATTATTGAGTTATTCAATCATGGAACCCTTAAATTTGCATTTTCGACATTGATTTCTCTTGTCGCCTGATTTGAACAAATCTGCCGCCGAAACCCATCGAATACTTTTAGAAGCTTATGATGATGCTGCCCCAAATTGTGGGTTTTGGTTTCAACGATTTAAAAGTGATGATTTTGGAGCCGATGACAAAGAAAGGACTGGGGAACCAAAAAAGTTCTGAAACTTCGGAAACCAAGCTCAAATTCTCAAAAAACTTTCAAACAACTTAGAAGTTGACGAATTTCTAGACGTTTACGTGCTTTTTCATAAAAAAATCCCTATAATGAGCAGTTTAAGGCAAATGACGCGGACTATGTAAGTATTATACTTTTGGAATGTAAATGAGGTACTAAAAGAACTTTAAATTTCAGAAAGCTTGCCTAGACAATTTTGAAGAGAATTTAAATTAAGACAGCGACTTTGGAGTCTTTGGAGTTTTCATATTTATAAAACG
Source organism: Glossina brevipalpis (assembly GCA_000671755.1). Taxonomy (NCBI): domain Eukaryota; kingdom Metazoa; phylum Arthropoda; class Insecta; order Diptera; family Glossinidae; genus Glossina; species Glossina brevipalpis. The sequence goes on along the minus strand of KK351037.1, from coordinate 1,352,340 downwards.
TAATTTAATTCGTTTTCAGGTTATTTAAGGCTTGCTGTAATATCGGTTTACAAAAATTAATAATATATAATATCCTACACTCACACTGTAATCCATAAGAGGAGCTAAGGTGCAAATACAATGAAGCCTCGCTTACATTGTTATGTTCAATTGGGTATTGAAAAATCACAAACACTCTTCCTACCAAAAAACGATTTATTTTAGCCACATTAGAGCCTAACCTATATGGTAGGATGGAGGATTTTAATTTTTCAAGGAAATTGTCTGATCGTTTATATGATAACAATAAAAATAATAATGGAATAATATGGATCAGCTTATACCAAGTAATTTTAAATATTGTCTTAATAATTTTAAAGATCGATAAGCTCTTCTTTAGCAAAATATGAGCCAAAACAGTTGTTACAAGCTAATGCGGCTACATTACATTACGACGTGCACTCTTCTTGGAACGTCTTATAACCACAAATTCTTTATTATCCACTACCACAGCCAGAGATTGCATCACATTCAGCTTTTTACCAACTTCGCCTTTTTCAGTGTAAGCAATACATGGTTGCATCACACACAACAATGAAACCGGGTGTATAGATTTTCACTCAGTGAGTGGGCAATTCATTACGTATAGAAGTTTTTTGGGTTCTTTTTTAACGATCGCGCTTCCCTCGTTGTTATTCGTGTTACCTTGCGCTCTAACAAATCTTTCGCTCTCCCACTTGGAAAACAATTTATACAAAACAAATGAAGGCAAATGTACCATGGGCATAATGGCATGGCTTATTTTGGCAATCAACTTTCTCATTACTTTCATTTCCATCATTAGCATGGCCATTCATTCATCACATAAGGAAGAAGCGGTGGTCATACTTCCAATACGCTTCGTTGATTGCAGATTTTAACGCATTTTGGCATTAATGCAAAGTCACGCAAAGCCTATTTACAGCCATTATTTTTTGCAAACATTTTCGATTTTCCGCATCCTCCGCCACCTGAATAGCCTTGAGAAGAAAAGGAAGATAGTAATTTCTAAATGATCAAACATTCAATTCTACTATGAAAAGCAAAAAGCATGCTTTGAAGGATAATATGAACAAAATTGTTTCTATAGAGTAATAAGGATTTGGATTTGATTTAACAATGTGCGTCTGTCACAAAAATTGAGGAATAAAGGCTTTCTATATATATATATATATATAGCCAATATGATCTAGAGAGTATATGTCGATTTTTTCACAAATACAAGTTTCTAGATTCGTGTAACTTTCGTAACATTTAAGCACTACTAAAAATTGACGGCCAAATAGATAATTAAAAAAAAAAAAAAAACAAAATTTGCGAGTCCCAAGAAAAGATCAACAAAAACGTTTACTTTGCATAGGAAGGATTATATTAGTTTGGGGAAAAAGAAATCCATCCAATCTTATATGAACTTCAGGACTTTATTTAACATTTCGAATTGGAAAATAATGGATTTCTTTTTCCCCAAACTAATATATTTGAAACCAGTTTAAAATGCTACAACACTAATACTCAACGGGTTCTGTGGAAAATTTTCGAAAATTGCAATTGTTATACGCAGCACCACTTTTCGTGCAAGCCTATTGTAGTAGCCACGCTGACCAAATTGGAATAATATTTTAGCAGAAAAAGTTATATGAAAGTTTAAAGCTACAACAGACAGCTTCCACGGCCTCTGCAACATACTGGTTACCATTAACGGTCACCAAAGTAGCAAAGCCGCCATCCAGAAATTTCGTAATTGTTTAATTCACTAATACTGATTTACTGATACCTTTGACTTCATTTTTTTTTTCTTTATTGTATACAAAACGTTACGAAGAAAAATTTCAAAAAAGAAAAAAAAATTTTTTAATTAATAAAAATATATGATGCGTGGATTTTTAAGAGGAATCTTTCCGTTCTTGTTTTTTTTTTCGGTGCACTCGGTACAACAATGGTTTCGAAGTCGTCTTTATTGATTGTCGCTGCATTAAATATGTTACTAAGCGTATCATTCTTCATTGAACAAGATGCCGATCAATGTTCCAGAGCGCCAGATTTGGATCTAGTTGGATCTTTTTAATTGGTCTAATGGATATTCTCTCTCTGGACTGTACGCATTTATTCGCCTCGTTATCAATTTTCACCATCAATTTGTCGAATTATATATGCGAAATAATTTTCGAATTATTATTTTGTGAGTTCAGCTTGCTAATCGTATGGTGTTAAATTGAAAAATTTTGTTCTCAACTCACAAAAAAGAAAAAAAAAACGAAAAAAAACCATCAAAGGCATTCTTCGGTATAATTGTGTTTTTCGTAATCGACGATTTTAAAGAATACATTTCTCCTTAGCCCGGATTGAAATTTTCTTAAAAATTCAAAAAATTTCTTAAATCGAATTTTTCTATTTTCATTAATCTTGCCCGAATTATCTGAATTGAAATTTTTCCCCTTTCGTTCATGTTGACTACGTTTTGCGAAGGTATGTCATGTGGTGACTTCTTGCTGACTTCTTATCGGTGATGGAATTAATTGTATTTGAAGATGTTGTTATGTTGGGGGAGCATTTATCTGAGCCTTGTGACAATCATTGCTTTTTCTGGTTGCACATGTTGCTGCAACTGCTGTTGTCGTGGAGCAGGGTTACTGGCACAAATCTGGTTCTGAAGGTCAACGTCACCTGAAGCAATTGGCTTACTGCCCGCAATAACACCAAACGATTCATTTTTGTTTATTTTATTTTAATTATTTCGAATTTTAAAACGTAGAGTTATTTTCACACGAACTTCCCCGATTTAAATCGGAGAGCTACAGTTTTCTACTTTCGTGAATAATTGTATTTTGCATTCTAAAAATTTTCAATTTTTTCTTTATTTTTTTTTTTTTTTTGTGAGTGTGGTAAAAATTATATATTAGTTTGGGGAAAAAGAAATCCATTATTCTTTCGGTAGATGGCTACACTGGTAGATTTCTCGTAAAGTATCGATCAAACAATTTCAGATTTATGCTCGTTGGAAAGGTGACATTTCGCAGTAAAAAAATTCTTTTGTTGTTTTTTGTTTGGTGCATTCAGTTGTGAGTTACAGCGTGTTAAAAATGGAAGTGAACAAAGAGAAAATTCGGTTTCGTAGATTCCGTTCAGGAATTTTTGATGTTAAAG
>KK351037.1:1314562-1348416 GCA_000671755.1 Glossina brevipalpis | reverse complement strand
GGAGGATTGTGAAAATCGACTACTAGAGTTTTTTGCAAATAGAGACATTTTGAAGTCACCTTTAAAATGGCAACAAATCATACCACAAAATGGTGCATATTTGACTCAAATCGGACAATCCGAAGCATGTTAAATAAAATCCTGAAGTTCATATAAAAATAATGGATTTCTTTTTCGCCAAACTAATATTATATAACATACATATATATTTTTTTTTTCTTTCAAATTAGTTTATAATGTTTTCTCTTTTCAATAACTCAAAAACATATGGATTTATTACACACATTTTCTTAATAGAAAAATGTTTTGTATTTTTTATACAAATTGAAAATTTTGTATACGTACGTTTCACAAATTAAAAGTTTTTGTATTTTTTTTATAAATTAAAAATTTTCGTATTTTTTTTTGCAAATTACAAATTTTTGTAAAAAATTTTTGGAATTATTAACATAAATCATTTCAAAATCTCTTTTTCTAAGTTTTTGTACAATTGTTTGAATATTTAAGAAGATGCAGACTAGCGCGCAACAGCGTAAGATCGAATACGATGCTCATAGGGCAAGGGTGCAGAGGGCAAAAGCGGTTATCGATCATGAACCGCCCTCAATTCATGCCGGTTATTTTTTACGTTTCACTCAATTGAAGGACGATATGGAAACATATTTCGGACAATACATGCGCAATGTACGATTGCTCGTTAACTTGAATTGCACTCTTCGTACTAAAGGCAAAGTCGACTCGTTTCGAACGAATCAGGTTGCCCTTCGCACGGATTTGAATGCCAAACTTAGAAAATTGAATCAATTGGAATTAGAGAATATAGCATTTGGTGCTCGCATCGTGTGCGCGAGGACAGAATTGGATACGAGACACGCAAAACTATATAAGAAGAAAGAGAAACGACATCTGCCTAAGTTTATACCGCCTCATGCAATTTTAGGCAAATATGAAAATTTAAAAATTCCCAATGACAATGCTAAGTTGCGCAAATTGTTTCGTCCAAAAATCTGGTTCGATATGGAGATAAAAGGTTATCGTCCTTTGGGTATAATAGTTATACAATTGTATACAGAAGCAGCGCCTCAAGTCGTTCTGGAACTGGTTCGTCTTTGTATTAAAAAAGATACGGATCGCTTAAAATTTGTGCGATTGTTTTCTGGTCTTTGGATAGATGCTGATCTCACGTTGGATAATAAAACCCTAATAAACAAAAACATTGAATACGATATGCGTGTAGTTGATCATGGTATTCATTATGGAGTTTTCCATTTCTCTTTAGAAAAGAGTAAAGCTAATCGACGAGGTATATTTAGTTTCTCGATAAGTTTTAAATGCATACGCGTGTTGAATGGACGTCGTATAGGATTTGGTCACGTCGTACGAGGTAGAAAAACTCTGAATTGCATTCAAGATTATTCAACCAAAAATGGGAAACCAACAAAAGAGATCGTCGTAACAAATTCTGGTGTTATTCTTTGATTGAATTTGAATTACTCTGTAATAAATTATGTTTGGTTTTTCACATTTTATTGATATTTATGAAACGTTAAAAATCTGTGTCTTTATGGAATTTATGACTAATTATAGATGTTGGGTGTCATATATGGGCATCAATTGTTTGGTGTTTAATGTACTCGCTTTTTACATACATAAAAGATATTACTTTCGATTGTAAGTGCAATTAGATTACTTGGCAAACGGACTGGACAAAGTCGTCATCAATTGCATACAAGAGAATGGTGTTGATTTTAACTTGTTATTGCTGCTGCTGCTCGTTCTTTCGGGAGACCCGGTGGGAATATTTCTCCATTCCCTTATTACTTTATTAGACTCTATAAATATCGCTTTTCCAATTTTTCCAATTCAAAACGACTCATAGACATAGTGTGATTTCTTATTTTGCTCTACTGTGTAGTATTGGTAGTACTCTAGATAAGAAACGGTCGGTGTCATTTGGGATCACTTCTTTTATTTACATAAAGTACGAAATAACACACACACACATTAGCTACTTCAATTCATATTAACTTTCAAATTATATTTATTAAATTTCATCAGGGTCGGCAGCTGTCTAGAACAATTTTTGAAGAAATCATCGTACATTAACAAAATGACCCTGTGTTGTATTAAAAATTGAAAATCATGAATGAATTTGTTGAAATTTTTTTACAAGGGCATTCTAAGCAACTTGCTATTTTCTCGGGTTCCATGCAATTCTGCCACCGATGGATACAGTTCTGCAATTAAGAATTTGCCAAAAATGTGCACCTAACACGCCTACAATTGTCATATCACTAAATAAGTTCGTGGGATCACTAATGTTTGTTGTTGTCATTTTGCCTTTGTATGTCAGGTTTCGATTCTGAGATATGCAAGAAACTAAATCATGAATAGATCGGTCTTAGCCAGTACAAAACAAAAACATGTCACATTTTTATTTTATTTATATCACAACTTTACGTTGATGGTTAGAGGACAATTATTGAAGTTATAGACGAAAAAAGTTTAGGGTATTTTGAACATTTAAGGCTAAGAACATTAAATGTCTTTATTTATTTCTTAAAGTAGGCTCGATTTTCTTCTCAATTTCTGAAGTTTGGATAAATTGCAAAATCTCGCTTAACCATTTCCAGGATAATAAGCATATTTTGGTGACCCAAAAACAAACTTCCGGTCCCGGATTTTGTAGGACCCCGGTCCTATTTGGACTGTGGATCGGTCTACTGATCCCGCATTTCGTATTACCTCGGTTTTATCTGATATATGGATTATTCGTCTTCCAATCCCAGATTTCGTAATATTCCTGTTTTATCTTCTGCACGGGCCATAGATTTCTTGGCCCCGGATTTCGTAGTACACCGCTCCTACGTTCCGTTTACCGGATACCCGAATAGTATGAAATTTGAAACCGGGAATGCCATTGTTTTCTTCTTTCACATTACTATTGGGGGCCATCTTTTGTCAAATCGCGGCAGCTCTTATTAACTTTTTTCATTTTCTTACAAAATGTCGAATAATGTAATTGAAAAACCCTATAATACAATATCACAAAAATTTTATATAATACTAAATGATATATAAAATTAGATGTACAGCTTTCAATTCAAATTGCTATAGATCGTTTTTGATCTTATTTTACCTTCTTTCTTCTTGCTGCTTTATTATAAAAGTTGAGAAATTTTTCGGGATGTACAAATTGGTCGTGTTCCTTTACTTATTATCTTCCATATGTTGAACTTTTATTCCTTAGTCTAAGCGAAAGACACGCTCCGATTGTATTTACACCTTAACTAGCTGTGAACGATAATAGGAAAATATGGCTACTCAAGTCATTTAGATCCGAAACAGACTTGAAACTTAGAGATGCGTAACGCGAATGACATGAAATTATCCTTATGTGTATAGATTGTCATATATTGAAATAGTTGAAACGTGATTATATATTTTATTCAAAAAAATTTCCACCCTACTATTTATAGAATAACATACTCAAAATTAGAAAATTCACATTCTGTACGCAAAAGATTTATAGCCAAAAACAAATGTATCTAATCAGTTACTATGATTATGGGCCCCAGGTAGACGCACTTCATTTTCTATTATATAATTTAAATCAAAGCAAAGATTGCGAATCCGTTCTGGCAGAAGATAACGTATATATTAATTTTTTTTTGTTTTTTCTTCATTATTTGGAAGACGATAAATTTTGACTCACAAAGTTAGTAATAATTTAAAAAGCAAAAATACCAATAAAAATCACGTTTTTTCACCAATGCAATCTTTATTTATGTTTTTATAATGATATGGTAACATCGTTTACGATGGCTAGATTTAAAAGAGTAGCAACACTAAAAGACGACAAAGGAAAAAATTAAACTTAATGTCTTCAGTTTTCAATTCGGAACGCACGTGGTTGTTTGCTGCTTAGGAATTAACCTGCAATTTAGAAAACCTACATAAGAAGTTTGAGTAACTTATTAAGAAAACCCCTAACCAAATTGAATTCGTTTAGAATCATAAATTTGTTACATAAATTCGGGTAACGACGGCAAAAGTTATTTTACAGGTACGTATAAAATGATACGATTCTCTTTTCTTTTTTTTGTACAAATAATTAAATATAAATTATCAGAAATAGAACATTATTTTTTCAATTGATCAATTTGGCAGCTGCTCTATAAATATTTGGAAAGTAAGAGATAGTTTATCAAGATCTTTTGTGAATAGTTTTATGAAAAATTCGTAGACATTCTAAATCACTTCCTAATGGTGAACACAACAGTAAAAAGAACTTTTTGTTTTGTGCATTGAAAGTAATATATTAAGTACGCAAACTTAATTGCGTTTCTTAATCCCCTAAATCTTATCTCTATTAACTCCATTAATTTAAAAAGGAATGTTAACTTGACAATATTCTTCCAAATACATTTGTAACCAAAGTCTTTTAACTTTTATCTGCTAGTTTTCCGAAAGTTGTAAATCAATTTTGCTTAATTACAAAGCACAAAAAAGTACTTAAGATTACTTTGCGACTTACAATGTTATGATGGTGTGTGTACATGGCTGAAAAAAGGTGAATTTTTTAGAATGTTTGGTCTCACTATTTTGAACCAATTGATTGTGGAAAGAATTTCCCTCCCATACTACGTATCATATAAAGTAAAAAACTAAAATGCTGTTCATGTTTAAAAGTAGAAGAGAATCTATATTATTTTAGTTCGTGTACTTATGAAGTTCACGGATTTCCACATCAGATGAGTAGTGTTTCTAATCGCGTGTAAGAAGCCTTTAAAAACTTAGCCACGAAGATGAAAACCATCATTTGCGATCTACTCTTTCGTACGAAAGATTAGTCCAGAATTAATTGGTCCAATTGCTTATAGCAAACATAATTTATTCTATTGGTTTCCATTCCCTTTATATGGCAAGTTTACAAGTCGGTTCAATTCATTTGGAACTTGATATATAACAACATATTTGTAAAAATATTCATCGATTGCTGAGCCGATCTAAATCTGCTTCAAAGCATATAATACATATTTTTATTATCGCAAGATTTAGATATATATACTGTGCATAAGCAACTTATGGTGTGAGACAACACACACAATCCTTTGACTGCTTCAATTCTCATCATTATTCATCTTCCATTTGTATATTTATCCAACAGTATGGTCTCTGGGAATGTAAATAAAGTAAACGAACAAATCGTTGAAAAGAAAATTAAACACGAGAGCTATGGTAACAAATTTCTCAACTCTTTAAATGAGATGCGTATCGCTGGAATGGTAAGCAAGAAACTACATAATCACACGAATTGTTGAAGCTAACCTATTACTATGCAAATTAATAGTATTGCGATGTTTCCTTGGATGTTCGTGGTGAACTTTTATACGTTCATGGAATAGTAATTTCTATTTGTTCACCTTATCTCGCCGCGATATTGGAGAGTAAGTAGTTTCGGTGACTGATGAGAGAACACTTGATTAAAATGTCTAAATCTTACAAACTCTTGCAGACGATACAGAGGAAAAAACTATTAAGTTGGAGAATGTGGATGTACTTACCGTAAAGAAACTCATAGAGTATATGTACAGTGGAACTATCGTAATCACTGGTGATAATGTTAGAGCTTTATTGCGTGTTTCGAATTTATTTCAAATTCAATATGTAAAGGAACGATGTGAAGAGTTTCTTGAACGCAATGTCATCTTTACAAACTCTTTTCAAGGGGGCAGATTTTCGGGTTAGAACTTGATGCAATTCTAACAGCTTTGTTCTGCTTATGATTGCTTTTTTGTAAACAATTATTTCATATTCATATTGTATTTACATTTTTCATATGAATCCATATAAATGATGAATTTCATTAGTCTTTTGGGATATTCTCTAAATATTTTGAGAATATTATAGAAATGATCAAATAAAATTTAAAAAGAAATGGAAGCCTGCAATGTGTCTAAAATATTACTTCGTATTTTTTATGTTTCAGTATTTTGAATAATGTTTTTATGCGCTACCTTAATAGTACAGGATATAGGGTATATTAAAGTTATTCACGAAGAGGGGCTAAAACAATAGACCAATCATTTAATATACCGATCAATTCGAAATTATTTTTTGAATCGATTTACACTTTCGTGTTCAGCCTACGGAACCGAATTTTTGAAATATGTTGAGGAAATCTATTACATTGACATGTTTCGACTCAAAGGTAGAGCCTAAAAATGCTTTATGGCCATTGCTCATATCGTTTTACGGTTACTGTACTTATGGCGAGCACTTTAAACAATCCTCACATGGTAAAAATTACAATTTCTAGAAATTATAAATATACTCTATCTTTCGGTGGTAGGTATGAAAACATATGACGTAAGAGTGTTGCCACAAGAAATTTTTCTTGTTTCTCAGGATTTCAATTTGAAAGCAACCAATAAGTACACAGACAGATATTATTTTTCCATTTATATCTACTCATAAGTATAATCTAAGCTTTCAAAAAAATACTTCTTTTTACAAGAACATTTAGGAAATATAGAAAAAAGTTTGCAAATGGAATAAGTCAATCTGCTTGTTGCCTAATCAATCATATTCACATGCTTAAGATCGCCATCTTATTTAAACTGTGTTGAAACTGAAGGGATGGATGTAACCAATTTACAAAGATACAACAACCTCTCGTAATTGTTAAGATATGTACAAGAGAATGTTAAAGTGTGCATAGAGAAGAAGACGGATTTATTTGTAATATCTTGAACGATATTAAAATTTTTTCTTTTATTGAAAAACCTTAAAATACTTTTTTGGGATAATAACGATGACAAACCGCAAAATAGAAAATTGCAGAGTTCAAATGGTTTCGGTTTAAGCAAAGTTTTCCAAATTTATTTAAATAAAATTGTAATAAATTTGCAATTCAATTTTATTAGCAAGATTATACCTAACAAGAAATGTAATTTAAATATCATAAGTTAAGGTCATAGAACACGTAAGAAAATGAAATGCTAAGAATCATGGGATGTATCTATAACATTATAAAATACAATTACAATTAATGAAAATCTAAGAACTAATTTTATATAAATCAAATTCATTAAAAGTTTTGCAAGTTTACTTTGTTTGTACTAGCACTGAAGTATTTTACATACATTATATTTAATACAAATTAATCAATTCTTTGCGATAACTTATCGAATTTCAGTATCGTCGATATCATATCACCAACTCCCTCACAATTATCTAGAGATATCACCGTATTAAATTTAAACAAAAATAAACAAAACGGAATTCACTACCGCGAACAATGATATTTATCGTCTGTTCTGTTTTAAAACAAAAAAGAGTAAACTGAGTCAAACTAACCGTTGATAAAATATTACTTTGTATGCACATTAATCCTTTACTTCTACGCTCACACACCAAAACATCTGTTGTTATTTGCTGACGACTTAAGAAGAAGAAGAATTAAAAATAAAATCTTATCCATATCATGAAACAATCTAAAAAAAAAGAGATTTTTTTTAACGCCAATAGAAAACTAACTGAATTGTATAATGGAAGGTCAATCCGAAAATGAAAAGAAATTACAATGCGCGGCTGATGTACGAAGAAATCCCGGTTTTACTGAACCAACACCATGCAGTAAAAATCAACTAAAGAAACAAAAAAAATTAGCCAAATATCTGGAAACACGAAGAGAGAGGCGTTTGCGAGAGAAAGATCGGCAAAAACAACGGCGTAAGGAATTAGTAGCAAAGGGTTTGCCTTTACACGTAGGGCCATCGCGCAAAGAATTGAAAAGACGTCAAGTAACAGCTGACGCTTCCTCAGAGAATCTTCGCATAGCCATCGATTTAGACTATGACGGTATAATGCGGGAACATGATGTGGCCAAGTGTGTAAAGCAATGTTTACGCATCTATACGATTAATAGACGATCAGAAAAGTCAGTGCAACTGCATTTTACGGGTATAAAAACTGATGGGAATATACATGCGGCCTTTAAGAAAAATCATGGTTGGGAAAACTGGTATTTAAAATATCATTTCGATGAAACTCACTTAGAAGCATTTCCTAAAGAGCAATTAGTTTATTTAACCAGTGAATCTGACAAGATTTTACAATGTTTGAATGCTAAAGACGTTTATGTAATAGGTGGCTTAGTCGATCATAATCATCATAAAAACTTGTGCCACGATCGTGCTACACAAGCGGGCCTACGTACTGCTCGTTTACCCTTGGGTGAATACGTTGATATGAAAACTAGAGCGGTATTAAGTACGTTTCATGGTTAGTTTAGAAATTTGAGGCATTTATGAAAATTATTTTTATAATTCTTTTTCTTGATAGTTTTTGAGATTTTAGTTCATGTGGCTGAAGGCAAATCTTGGACTGATGCAATTTTACTAACAGTACCACCTAGAAAAGGAGCAAAACCTAAAGTGCTCCAAAACGAAATTAAAGATAAACATAAAGAAGACTTTGTTCTTAATAATGGCGAATGCTTTACAAGTAACATTACACCCGCTAATCAGTAATAGTAACAGCGAGAGTAATTAATAAGATAAAATATTAAAAATAAGAAAGATAAGAAAGTTAGTTAACTTTGTGGCATAACTGAATAAAAAATACTTTATTTATTAAGGCTGTTTTTAAATCTCGAATATGACATTTTTTTACTATAAAATTTGCAAAGGCTCATTAAAGACTTTGCGTTCGCTTTAGAATATCTTGACTAAATGGAATCTGCGCAGCTAGATAAAGCAATTGTTGGATACTATGGAATCAGATAAAACGGCGAATTCAATAGGCTTTAACACAGAATATTAACCTAAAGAAATAATTATTTGATTTAGAAATTGTTTTTGTGCAGTTTACAAATGACAAGGCAGAATTAATGAATCGCTTAAATTCCGAACAGTACACCATTAGCAAAATGCAAAGAGATTACAAAACCGTGCAATGTCGTTTATAAAACATTGAAGGTTTCATATTTAGGGATGAGCAAATGATTCGTTTATCTCATGAAAATGAGGAGATTAAGAAGGCAAAATGAAATCATACAGAAGATCGGGAAAGAAGAAAACATATGCAGAAAATGTGACGCGGATATTTTACAAAAATAACAAGAATTTTAATATAAACATCAGAACGAACATGATCATAAAGACATGGAATAAGGAAAGTTTTATGTATCATCATCAACATGCATGCGAGATACATGCGTGCATTCAATTAGTCGCACATGCAAAGGGGCTGCTGTAAGGCCAGTGCTTCGTTCTCATTTTCCATTGCGATTGTATTGTTTTTTGAAACTATTTTTCAAATATTACTATGAAATACTTTTTTTAAACTAAAATTATTTCAAAAATGCATTTTATTTTTTAATATAAATTAATTTTTTTATATTAATATAAATTAACATAAATAATATTCATATAAAACGTAGAAGGTGGAGAAATAAAAAATCAATCAATCAAATATTTTTTCGAGCAAAAGAAAAAAAAAAAAAGAGTAGCCTTTGAAAGCACTTTCCGCCCGCTTTTGAACTTGAAGTGAAATAGAAACTAACCAAAGAACGTGAAGGATTGTGAAATCTATGGCTTTTCTTATAAAGAGCGCCCATCAACGTACTTTGTGTTCAAAAAAGATTCTTCTCCCTGGCGGCGATATCAAATTCCTCCAGTTCTTCAATTCAAATACGTCTAAAAAATACGACGCAATCAAATCCCAAGAAGGCTAACGAAAAATTCGGGTCATCATCATCATCATCCTTGGGCTTGGGCGCACTTTCTGGCTAATAAAATATTTTGTTCTACGTTAACACGAATGCAATAGGTCCTTAATTTTGTCAGCCATGCCGGCCAATATACCTGCGGTATTTTTTTCCAGAATCCAACAGGAATAGCACTCGCTCATTTTTATCATAAATTGTTGCGTTCATTGGATTGAAAATTATTATGTTAACACTTCTACCCGTTCTGTACAGTTTTTTTTCTTATATTTAGTGAAATAATTTTTATCAAAAATTCTCGGCTGAAAGATTTTGCTAGTGATGACAGTTGCTTATCGATAAAAGCGCGAAACAATCAGCTGGTTGTTACATTACAATAGAGAAAAGAAAACACAAGCAAGTTACGGGTGGTCTCTATTCGAAATACATACTTTAAATTTTTCGTTACAAATTAAGTCTTTTCATTTACTTTTCATTCTTCTTCTTCTTAAACTGTATTACCGAAAGGTATCAAACGGAAGCGTGTTTTTAAGTTGAAAAACTCGAAAACATTTCTATCAATCACTTGAATGTTAAGGAGGATCGTTTATAAAAGTTAGAAATTATGCCAAAAAATTTCATCTGCGGTATCTGCGGCAAACGAACAATTTGTTTACCTTTGCTTATGTTTTGCTTTTACAACTAATTTTTCATATAAACACTGGATCCAAATACTTAACGTCGCTAGACCACTTTGCTTTTTTCTTTATTTACCTTCTCGAAAGAATACTTCAAATGGTACTTTGTATCTATGTAAGGACATGACTTTCATAGAAGCGATTATAAGGAGGTTCTAAAGCATGAACAAACATGGTCCACATTTAGCAAATTAGATTTTTTATTTTTCAACTATTTCCTCACATTGGTTGTTAATTAATAATTGAATATTTGAGTAATAGGTATCGAAAATTCAGCTTGAACGAAGGATTCAACTTTTTCTATAGTTTTTTTCTAACTCTACTGCAAATACGAACGGAATCCATAGAAAATTCAACTTCCATTAAAATGAAATAAAAGTGCCATTAGCTCTTCTTGGATTTTCATAGCATTCAGAGACATTTTTCATTTTGATAATTAGATAATACCTTCTCCTTAATGCTAGTGGTTCTAGAGATAATAAAAAAATAATACACAAGTTAAACAAGTTTTTCATAATGTTTGGCAATCATTACTAACAGCATATAATTCAACTTCAATTAGACTGTCAGTTATTCGATGGGAGACCACATTTCGCGGTAGAAAACTATAATCAGGTGTTATATGTGCTTAAATGATGTCATTTTATTTTTGGTTATCGCTTCCAAGGCAGAGAGAAATGATAATAAAGTTGCATGATTACCCTCCTGCTTCTGATTATCAAGAAAGTGATGCGATTTCTATTTCTATTAAATAGCTTTAAAACGTGTACAATGTCGAAGGGTTCCAAAAATTATTGAAGAAGTTTTCTTTCTTTTTTAAGATTGCTTACAGTAATTCTTTTGCTTAATAATTGTTATTTTAATCACCCTGTTTACAAAAACAAACCTTAAAAGCTTAGAATTCTGCATGACTCATACCCTGTTATTTTTTTCTTTAATTATGTTTTTCTTTGCAACCAAGTTATTGAGTAAATTTTCTTCATTTAGGCTGCGATTGTAAGAGCAATAATTGTTTTTTCTTTTTTCTAGTAATTTTTTTAATGTGTTTTGTGCACAATCATTACTTCCCTTTATTTTTCAAATAATATAATATTTAGGTAAAAATAATATTAATAAATTATTAATTGTGAACACGAATTAAACGAATTATTTTTACAATTCTTGTACATGCGGTGAAATGCATATTTTAGTGAATAAAAAAAAAAAAAAAAAAGACACTTATGTACATACATATTTGCAATGCAATCTACACGTAAAATATAAACGCAATCAACGCCTATATTTATTGGAAATAAATGAAAAAAATTAAGAAAACATTTTAAATAAATTATAATTGATAAAAATTGAAAAAGAAAGGTTAGATAAATTGTTCTGCTCTTTGTGAAAGAAATCAGTATCGATTTAGTAAAAATATTGTTGTTGTCGGTATAATGGTGAGGTTTTTGTAGTTTTTCTTGGAAAATCCGGTAAGAAATGTTGCAAAGTGGTAAAAGACAACAACGTCAACACGAAGAAATCATTAAAGCGTAAAGTCTTGAATAACGATTGTCTCGGCAGCATCGACAGCAGAAAGGAAAAGACCAGAAGAAGACAAGACGTACTGAAATCTAATTCACAACAAAAAAAGTTGCTATTACATATTAGCTATGTTGTGTTATTGTGTCAGCAGACTGACCATACCATGCAATAACCATTATAATCTTAGTCTTAGACGAACGACCATAAGTTTCTTTACATATCTACATGTGCAGACGCACACACGACACGCACACGAAAAGAATGCTTTCATACACCGCTAGTCTTTTTTTTTTTTTTTTTTTTTTTTTTTTTTTTTTTTTTTTCAGACCTCAGCGAGCAGCAATTCATAATTATTGTTGCCGCTGTTACTGGTACGTATCGTTATGTCGAACATGTGCATTGTATTTGTTGTCATATTTTATTGTACAACAAAAAAAAAAAAATCTTGATTTCTTTTTTTCCCCCATTTTTTATTCAACGATCTTTATACTTTATACTTTTCCATACTTACAGTTAATTCGTGCTAACCATATATAATACTGACAACACACAAACAACCAACAAACAGTGGAAAAGTTGCTCTCCGTGTAATAAACAGCAACAATAACAACACCACCCAAGAGACAACAACAGAAAAAATAAGACAAAAAAAAAAAGAAAAGCAAAACACTGCTCGCAGTAGTAGTTAAGTTTTAACGGGTGGCTGCTGTTTGCTTATTAGTGCGAGTTTGTCGTTTATTTAATCGTCAGACAATCGTACACGCAGCGGTGTTAACAAATACGGAATTTTGTTCAGCGGATTCAGATTCAGATTCGGATTCGGATTTTATTAAAAGTCCATAAGATTGTGTGTTTTGCATACGCACCCACATTCTATATTAGTCTTTGGAGAACGTGTATATTTTGTGTGTGTGAGTGAAGTAAGCCAGATCTGATATTTTCAACGCTCGCAACTGGCAGCAAACAACTTTTGTGTGTGCTCGAGTATGTGTATATAGTGAGCTGTTTATGTCATTGCATCTGCATAAATGGTAATTCTTTTTTGTTTATTTGAAAAAAAGAAAAATTCTTTTTTAATTATTTATTTTTATTTTTATTTGTATATGTTTTGTTTTTGTTGTAATTTATTATAATCACTTGTATTGTGTTACATATGTTACTCTTACTCTCTTCCGATTTGAGTGAGTGTTTATATTTTGTTGTAGTCGTTGTTGTTTTTGTTTGTTTTTGTTGTTATTATTGTTTTATTCTTCTTAATTCCATATCATATGCATTTATATTTGTATATAATAAGAGTTGTTCTTATTGTATTTTCGTACATTGTTCTATATTTGTATCTGTCCCTGCATGCAAAAGCATTCTGTGTTTACGTTTCAGTGACAATTACAAAACGTCAACGCCACTTGTGTTGTTGTTCTTGTTGTTGTTGTTGTTGTTATTATTATTATTATTATTGTTGTGGCTACATCTTCTCATACTTTATGTGAATCGTTCTCTTTGTATGTTTATTTTCTATCTCTTTCCATCTTATACACCCAAACCTAACAAACATCAAAGTTGCGTACTTGCTCTCTAGACCCCGCCAACTTCAATCATTCTTCATTATAATCATCATCATCATCATCATCATCATCATTATCGTCATCATCATTGTCATCACCATTATGATGGCAAACCCCAATGCATGGAAATTCTAAATTTATTTTATTTCTAATTTTTATTTGCAATTTTTTTTTATGTAATTTTTTTTATTTTTATTTTCATTTTTATTTTTATACTCTCGAATCACTCCTTGTTTTTAATTAGTTGTTCTATACCTAGTCGTTTGAATTTTCCTGCGTTGTTTTTCCTATGTTTTTGTAAGAATTTATTTTTATAATCATAACTTTAACTGAACTGCTCGGGAAAATTATATTCTATTTTTATGAAGCATGAAGCATTAATGAAAATGAGACACACAAGAAGAAGGGTATGTTGAGGGGTGGTAATTATTATTATTAATATTCATACGCTTATGTAGTATGTACTCTTTGTG
This sequence comes from Glossina brevipalpis, assembly GCA_000671755.1. Classification (NCBI taxonomy): domain Eukaryota; kingdom Metazoa; phylum Arthropoda; class Insecta; order Diptera; family Glossinidae; genus Glossina; species Glossina brevipalpis. The sequence goes on along the minus strand of KK351037.1, from coordinate 1,334,453 downwards.
TCACATATTATTCGTAATCAAATGAAATCATTCTTAGCACTTTCTATATAAGAAGTCTCTATATTTGTGTGACAGTGTTGTCTGTCGCACACGCTATATATAAATTTCCATAAAAATTGTATTTCAAGAGCAGTTAAATTTTATTGCATCGATGTCTTATATGATGAAGTTCAAAGTTCATTTGAATTTATTTTTGAAGTAAGGCACGCGATTTGTCGTCTATCAGCATATTTGGTTTTCTTTTTGTCGAGGAGTTTTTACCATACTTTAAGAAGCGTAGAAATTGAAAGACATCTTTATCTGCAGCTAAGAATACAAAAAAAGGAAATGAACTCCTCATACTTATGTTACATATATGGTAGCAGATATTAAAGAAAACCCCGAAAAGCTTATTTTCGTTTTGAGAATAACTCATCTTAAGCAGACCTACAAAAGTAACTTAACTTTGAATTAATTGCAGGTGTATGTAGCAATTTGCATTGAAGTTCCAGGTGATATTTACAAATATTAGGTTGGGGAAAAGGTAATCCATCCAATCTTTTATGAACTTCAGGACTTTATTTAACATTTCGAATTGGAAAATAATGGATTACTTTTTCCACAACCTAATATATGCAACAAATATTAAATCGCGATATTTGCTTCAATTTAAAAGTCATCGAGAATAATTTTTTTTTTTAGATTTTCACTTTTTCAGTTGTCGTTTTAAAAGGCCATCGTCACTATAGTTCATGGTCATGAAGCGTCAAGCTACAATTTCCATATGAATTTGTTTGGCTGTTAATGTCTGTAAAAAGATGTTGAAAGATAGACGAATGGTTAGCCAGCCAGATAAGCAAGGCTAAGTTAAATGCAGAATTTTTATATTACAAACGTACTAACAAGTGTAGTGTGCTGCACTCGTTTACCTGTCATGTTTATAAAAAGAACCATAACAAGTAAAAAAAAAAAAAGAAAAACATAATTGAGTGCGGGGTACTTCACGAAGCAAGACAGTCAATGAATTTACATTCTAGTTGCTTTATCGTTTCGTAGGGAGCATGCTAAGCATGTTTTGTTCAAATATCTAATGATAGGATAGGATAAGGATAGACCACTACACACAAATATGGACGAAAAAGGGAAGAGTTACTAAAAAAAAAAAAAATGTGTACACGTACAACTGCAATATTTTCGTTATGTCTTACTTTTTTTGTGAGGTACTATTGACCTGTGAACCTTTAGAAATACATGAACTATTTCCAATTTCGAGCACTTTGAGCAATACTTAATTGCTTATTTAGAAGATTGTAGACCTGAAACGATGATAACACCGCAAGACACGAAAAAAAAGAGTCATAAAAATCGAAACCTTGCTGGGATATATTATAAGTTACTAGAATATCAGTGTTTTGAATAAGCAGACAGCGCTGCAAATGTTTCCTCGATATGTTTCACAACATGAGATCGAACGTCGTTCCCTTATGCTAAAAAATTAATCAACAATTTGTTTCGTATAATTATTCTTTCACTTCCGATTAACTTTCATTAGGTATTGTGTGTGATGTTAGCATTCATTAGTGAAGGTTTCGTTTATTTGGTACAACTTATAGCATACTACACTTAGGGAATACTCAAAATGGTATCGCCGTCAATATTTACCTTCATTGTCGAGGTTAATGATTCTAGTCTAGTCTGGATTATATTTATTCGTGCGCTCTATCCTCCTAGCTAAGTAGGGAAAATAAGTTTTCCACCATTTAGAGCTTCTTTTGGCAAAGTTTCCAAATACTAAGTTTCATACATTTGATGAAAATGGGACGCATTGAATATGTAATCTTAACAATGACGTTTTGGCGTAGTCATTAGCTTGAAGGATTTTTGAAGGATTGTTTGATGCGTTTTAAGGCTGGAAAAGTCCTCTTTTGTAAATCCTTTAAAATTTACTTATAATCTTCTTATATATTATAGGCGTTTTAGGACCGTAGCCTTTTGTTATTTTATATTATACTGGCATTTATTTCAAAATCCTGAGATTTGTTTTAAGAAAACATCCCCAAAAACTTTTGGTTTTTCTCTGATTATTTTAGCTACACTACCATTCTTAGCATTTTAGGGCGTGGCTTAAAGTCTTTTTCAAACGTTAGTTGTAGAATTGAATCCGGATATATTTTGGGGCGTGGCTTAAAGTCTTTCTCAAACGTTAGTTGTAGAATTGAATCCGGATATATTTTGGGGCGTGGCTTAAAGCCTTTCTCATACCTTAGTTATAGAATTGAATCCGGATATATTTTAGGGCGTGGCTTAAAGTCTTTCTCAAACGTTAGTTGTAGAATTGAATCCGGATATATGTTGGGGCGTGGTTTAAAGTCTTTCTCAAACGTTAGTTGTAGAATTGAATCCGGATATATTTTGGGGCGTGGTTTAAAGTCTTTCTCAAACGTTAGTTGTAAAATTTAATCCGGATATATATTACTCTGAAATTTTCAATAATGAAAAACTGACTAATCGATGAATAAGGGAAAAAAAGCAGGATTTTTTACTTTTGCTTCTTGTGAAATTGAAATTTATTATTTAATACCACTTTGTATTTCTAAGACAAATCGTTATAAAGTTGGAAGTTAGGATTGAAAGGTAGTGGTTGGTGTTGGCTACCATTTATAGAACTAAATATTCATATTTTTCATGCATTTAAGTTCACTTCCGTAATCGTAACTTATGAGAAATTGTGATTCACATAAGTAATTGTTGTTGGTTTTCCTTTTTTTTATGTATATATATATATATATATATATATATATATATGCCTTGGCAGCAATCATTGATCTTAGTCGATTCACAATAAAATAAAAACAACAAACAAATACAGTATTTAGGTTTGAACGGAAATACTTTTATTGATGAATAATGAAATTTTACTTCATTTGGTTTAATTGCAAAAATTATTTTTCTCTTTCGTTCCAATTACTTAATTAATGAGCTTTTAATTTGTTTATCGCACCATTATGTGATCTTGTGAGAAATATTAGTTTTGTACATAAGTTTATATATATACACAAGTGCCGTTAATGAGGTATCGTTTAAGTTGGAATTATTTTTTGACATCGTTCAGTAATACTTCACGGTGTCTGTCTTGATTGTCTTTTTCCGCTCCTTATATGTCCTGAGAGAATCATTTTTCCTAAAGATATCATTGACTCTCCTTTCTCTCCATTCAGAGATTTTGCAAGGTGATGTTTTTAAAATATATGATCTTAAGGTGTTGATTTTTAACACGAGTTTTCAGATTTTCATTTAACCAACAATTATTTATTAGTGCTTGTTTTACATTTCACGATGGATTAAGGTTCTTAGAGACAGCATTTAGCCAACAATAGGTCACTTAAGTGGCTGAATTGTTTCCAAAAACAAAAATAAAAGAAGAACGTTAATTGGGCAAGTCTTGACTTCAAGTGTACAAATGATTTGTATGTAGAAATTAAGAATACTTGAAAGCATTTCGAAAAGGAAAGTATTTTGAAGAGGTAACACTACTGTAATAGAATAAAAAAAAGGCAAATTTTCGACAATTTTTTTTAGCAGAGTTAACAGAATAATAATATTTAAGGAGATTATGAAACATACATATAAATATTAAAAAAAAAAAAAGCTGAAAAATATTAAAAAAAAAAACTTTAAAAAATATTAAAAATGACGCAGTCACTTTCTGGAGACATCTTTAGGTCAAGGCATTTTGTGGAACGCAACGTGAATAAATGGTCCAAATGTAAAGTAAAAAAAAAATACTGTTAATTTACACTCCTTTATCTAGGGCACATCTAAGAATTTTTTTGTAGATATTTAATTAATTTAATATTTTGTAGATATTTAATGTAGATATTTAGTCCGAGTTGTCCGAGTATTTGAATGAAAAAGTGAAATTTTCGACCAAATGAAAAGGCAAGACGCTTGTTGGTTAATAAAAAAAAAAAAATTAAATTAAGTTTCTCTTTAGATAGTGTCGATTTAAAAATATCAATAGGTGTACAACTTTGTCTCCGCCGTTTTCCTGTAGATAGCTTTAGCGATGTATGGTGGTGGAAATAAATATTTGTAAACTTCAGGGCAATAGACCTTTGGCATTAGTCAACTAAGTCCCATAGGAACATTAGACGATTTATATCCGGATTATAAAGTCACCTTACAAGCGAAAATTCTGGTCATTTGTGGGAAACTTTTGTTTTCCAACTTAATTCAAATCATGGTGCTAACTAAATTCTTACGGGTGATGAACAATGTTTACGTTATGATATTTAAAGCACAAACAACCTCGATACAGACTAGGAGCATCATCCACATGGAAGGTGAAGCTGGACACCCATGACGCCTTCGTTTGGGATGGACAGGTTGATGTGGTATATTATGGTTTTTTACAACCGAATGGAACTACCACTAGGGAACGCTACCAAGAGTTACTGGGAATATTGAGACGAAAAACTGGAGCAATATGTCAAAAGTCATGATATTATCATGAGTTTCAGTATGATAACATAGGCTCCACATATAGCAAAATTTGCAAAGAAAACGTTCGCCGCATTAGCTTGGAATGTGTTGCCCTTTTCGCCGTTGTCAGTCGATATTACCTACTTCCGATCAACATTAGTTACAATCGATTAGTTATTGCCTGGTGGAATTGGGTTTTCATTCTTATAACGGTACACAAAAAGTATGTCTTTTCTTGCCCTAGACCCACAGCCCCAAAAGTCTTTTCAATACAGAATTCATATTTTATCTAAAATTGAGAAAAAGTAGTGGCCAGCGATAAACGTGTCACCAGTTCTTTGCAATAAAGCCTCGTATGTCGAAAAAAAAACGGCGAAGACAAAGTTGTGCACCTAATATAAAAAATTGGAGTGAAAAAAAGTTTTCAAAAATGTGTTTCGAGAAACACTCTTGAACTTTTCGGCATATTTTTTTCTATATTAATAAATTTTTACATTTTTATATTCATTAGTCTAAAGTATCAGAACCGGAAATATGCCTTTACTCTTTCGAACATTCTTACTAATTATATACTCGCTAACTATATACTCGCAACCGACAGTTTTGCTAAATCTACCGAACACAAAATAGCAGGCTTAACACATTACCTGTTGGGAAATGGTCAAGAAAATGTATGATTCTATAGCCGATCAACCAGCATTAGGGAACAATTAAAAAAATTTGATCCAAAACTTTTAATAGCTTGGCAGGATCACTGATAGTTTTCAAATCGCTCTCACATCCTGAGAACTACTCTGGCGGTCGTCTCAATGAAGCGCTAGCTACGCTAACATATTTTTCTTTGGAAACGCTTTTAATTAAAGGGAAATAATCCTAAAGATATTTCTTAGGATATTATCATAGAAGTTAGGAATCAACAACTAAGACAATGGACAATAATTTCCCAATAGAGATTCATTTGGCATAGATAGCCCTACCGAAGTGCTTGAGAAAAAGGCCGATATTGCAAACAAAAAATCTTGCGAACAAAAAATTTTTGCCCACATATTCTAGAAAGTTCAAAGTATCTACTAAGCCAATAAAAAAATAAAATTTTTGTTTTACAATTATTTACTTAATGTATACAGATACTCTTAGTTTCGTTTCTTAAAATATGACAAAATATAAACTAATTATCATACATTTATTTTTAGCGACTGTCTCTAATAGAGTAATTAAAAAGAAAAAATTAAAATAAATCAAAAAAGATTTATGCTGCACATAAGATACGATTTAATGCAATTAGAGAACACAAAGACGACTGAAATTATATTCGTGTGCCGCGTCTTTCCCCTTTTTTTGTGTGCTTATTTTGAGGTTATCTCCTAATAGTAACCTTACATAACCTCAATTTTTTTTTAGTTTATTTCATGATATATGCGGCATTCTTTTTTTTGACTTTTCATTTCGGAAATTTTCTAATCAAATCATCGAATATTAATCGTTTCAAAAGCGTTTGCAAACTATACAAATCTTCTATGAATCATCGGGTTTGGTTATAACAAGAGCCAAAGCATAGTGGCATCAATTGAGGCTTGTTACAGTTGCGTCGAAAAGTTTTGTAGAGTCGTGTGGAAATACTTCAATAGGTATGTTTAGTTCATAATATTCTCACAGCCGGTAGAATGTTAGTAATTTCCTTGAGTTCGAGAATATTGATATTAATTCGAATCTCTCGAATCATATGGTCTTTCTGGGACTACTTTCTAACTTATTTTTCGAAAGAGTCTTAATATGTGAAACTGTGTGACATGTGAATCGAAAAAGGTGCTCTAGTATGCCATACAGCTGATGTAAGAATTATTTTAATAAAAATGGAGAGCTTTGAAGTGTTCCTTCACTCAATTCCCTGGCATATAATTTCAAGAAGGGCGCCGCATTTGGTTAAGCCAATCACACTCGAAGTCTTACCATAAGTACCCATTGTACCTATAAATTTGACTCTATAATAAGTGGGTCATTCATTGGCATTGGGTGCAACCATTTTTACGAGGACCAGAAAAAATTAAATGTCTTCTTCTTCAATAAGGTAAAAGTTAATGAATGATTCACAACACGTAGGTTTCCATGAAACACGTCTTATTGTGAAAGTTTATGACGGGTAAAAACCTCGGAGCGCATAAAAATATTATATGTTTTCTCTATGCTGTTGGACCCCACAGGTTCCTTTGAAATCTTTAGGGTCTTAGCGATCTCAATCAACTTCACTTTGCAGTTATTCGAAATTATTTTGTGGACTTTTTTGATATTTTCGTCGGTAACAGCCTCTTTGGTGTGTCCACTGCGTGCATCGTTCTCGGTGTTCATTTCGCCTCGTTTAAATTTAAGAAACCACTTCTCTACGGTTGATTTTCCTAGTGCAAAGTCCGAATAATGCTTATCAAACCAAGCCTTGGCTTCAATAGTATTTTTCTTTCGCCAAAAAGGAATGCTTTATGAATACTCGAAATTTCCTTTTTATCCATTTTTTGAAGCTAACAAAAGTTGCTTCACTAAAAATGTTATAATTCACTTACTAATAGTGCAACAGCTTTCAAAGTTATACGTGGGTCTTTTGCAGGTTAGGGCTAACTAAATATCATATAAATTTAATACTAGTAGCGCCATCTATGTGTCAACCTACGAACTTTTTGACCCACCAGGTATTAGTGACTCCCGTATAAGCATCACCTAATTATTTTCATGTGAAAATATGAAATTTATGTGTCGAATAAGTGTGATTTGCGGGAAGCTTTCTAATTCTAAAGATAGTCCCATTAAATCCTTTACGAACAATGTATACTAGTCGCGTCCAAAGAAAAAAGAACCATCATTCAAATTAAGCGAACAATTTAACGTGGACGATAAAGCTAAATAAATATCAATGGCGGTACTGTCTGGAGGAATCACGCGGACGCGGCGTGTTATGGTTTACAACGATCAACCAGAATTAGGAAACTCTACTACCATCAATGAAATTAGGATGGAAAACTGGCGTAATATGTTCAAAATTGATCAAGATTCGATCAGGAAACTTTAGTAGGGCTAACGTGGAATGCTCTGGCATTACTACTAAGCATTGCCCACTCTGTTTAACGATGGTTACAATCGACCTCGATAACCTCAAAAGAGGGCACTTGCGTTTCCATTACGATATCCCATTGACTGCCAGCTACGCGATATCTCGTATTAAGTGTGTGTATCAAAACTGTCAGCTACGAGATATCTCGTAGTGCCTGCTGCCATTTTTAGATTAAAAAAAAAAAACCTTGGCACCCAAGGCAAGACGCTCTAAATATTTCTGGCAGTCAATGAGATATTCATATTTTGTCTAAAGGATGAAAGAATTAGCAGCTATTAAAGGATAATATTGAAAAATAAAACAAAATGTTCCGTTCTTTCCGAATAAATTCATTTTTTTTTTTTTTTTGGTAAGTTATGATGTTCACATTGTAGGCGAGATCTTATGTATGGTACAACTTAGTCAAGCTGTTTCAAAATAATATTTTTAAATGGAATAAGAATCACTATGTTCACTCATATCTTATCGAATTGTGTCGGCCGTAGCTATTGTATCTGAAAGATTGAAATAACCTCAAAATTTTTAAAAAAATATATTTCATTTCACCATCATAACCATAACAGAGGAACGGGTTGATTTATAATTTGATATAAATGGCGCATATATAAGTGAATGTTGTTTGTGTTTGTTTTAATGAATTTATACCTTAACTGATGACTAGTGGATGGATATTCAGTATTTGTCCACGTACAGCTTTCTTATTAGGTTTTCTTATTTCTTTCTCTTGTCATTGACAAGAGAAATTAAGCGTAATTGAGTTGAATAATTTATAAGTAATTTTTTTATTATTTTTTTTTTATGTACATAACAACACATAATATCTGCACTTGGCATGTTTTTTATGTGACCTTTACTTTCAATGTGTAAATCTATTTTAAAAAGTTTTTTTTTTATTTTATTTTATTTTTCCATTAATTTATAACATTTTTTTTTAATGTTATTTTTGCTCCGATTTCTTTTGCATCTGATTTTTTCTCTTTCTTTGTATAAAAAAAAAAAATATGTTTTCTCGTTTCTCCTTTCTTGGCAAACTTGGCAGTTCATTCACTTTATTATGTTTATTGATTTGTTGTTATTATTTAAAAAAAAAAATAAATTTTAATTTTTTTTTTTTTGCTTTTTCAGTTAGAAAAAAAAACAAAAAAAAACAAAAACAGAGAAAAACCAAAACTATAAAAACTAAATGACAAAATCATAACGGCAGCAGAATTTTTAATTACAACAAAAATTAGTGTAGCTTTTTAAAAAAAAAGTTTCATATTAATGTGCATGTGTGTGAGTGACGTTAGATTGATTGTCTTCAATGGCTTGCTTTCTAAACATAACACAAAACAAATATAAACAAGAAAAATCTTGCAAGTAAGAGAACTATATACGCGCCGAAGGGCGAATTTCGAATAACCCACCACCACCTAACAAAATCTACGTTAAAGACAATTTGTTTGTTAAATTTATTTTAAAAATTTCTTTTGAAAACATTCTACGTAACTAAAATATATGACTTAGAGGAGGTGTTGATGAATAAATGAGATCAATGTAGGTGCTTGTCTTACATACCACCTTGAAGACAATTCCGCTTGCTAAGCGTAGTTTAGATTTATTAAATTCGTTCACTCTCTATATAGTCATGCTTGGAGTACGTTTGTGTTTATTTTTTGCGGGCGTGGGATTGGTTTTTTTTTTTTTTTTTTTTTTTTTTTTTTTTTTTTTTAAATGTACTAATTAATTTCTTATTGCAACTTAGCAGCCAAAGTTTTTTTGTAGAAGTAATGTGGACATCTGGCTTAACACATATTATCAAGACTATTGCCATCCATTATAGGGAAGAGTGTCTAGACCAAGAGTATTCTTAACTATAACTAATTCCTTTACCATCTGTTTACTCATGTTCGCTAGATTTTGGTGCGCATCTTTTGTATGGCAATCCCCTTAATTTTGGACTATTTATGAGCTTTGTCACTCAGCTAGGGTCTGGGAGTGAGGGATCATCTTAGCATTTAAAAGGATTCCAATGAATACTCAAAATTTTAAAATCCAAAGTAATTAACACGACTTGCGCGAAGTTCACAGAAGCTCGTTAAGAGATATTTATCAACAAAACGTTTATAGTTTCGCCGCCAAGGACATATTTAAAGATAATCAACTCCTTATTTCTTTACTGACGTCCGACTTACTATTCCTGATTTTGCGCCCTCTATGAACGGGGATCTTAATTGTAGACTATTTGCACACCTAATGTCATATAGTAACTTTGAAATGTTTAAATAAGTCTCGTCGCAAGACATACCTCACCGCAAATTTAAGTGCAGATCAAAAACATTAGCCACCGTCCTCCGGGCTTTGGAACAATCCTCACAAAGGGGGTCTCCTCAACTACCGGAGTACCAGATCAAACATATTGGGTACAGACAAATGTTTTCCTCTGGTCAGAAGGTTAATCTAGCTCATATTCCAACAACCAACCGCGAAACTCCCCGAAGGGCCGTTCTCAACGATTAGGCGATTAGGCATTCTCTAAGTTTGTTGACGTTGCGAACCTACTAAAAAGAGCTTCCTCATTCGGGTTACCTAATCACCGCGGATTTATTTGTTCACTTTAATTCATGTGCACTGATTCGGATGTGAACGACTCACTAATCCATGTGAACTGATTCGGATGTGAACAACTCAGTATCTAATTTTTCTGATTTATATGTATTTGGAAAGACATCGACATATTCAGCAAACGTTTCTTCTCCTCCTAGTTCAGCTGCTACCTGAATCAGTCAATTGACGCCAAGTAGTATGACTTAAATGGCAGAGAACTATCGGGAAGAGAAGACATCTAAATTAGATACAACTCTCGAGCTTCTTCCTACAATCGGAAAAATACCCGTCGCCGGGAATAAGTAGTTAGAAACCTTAATCTCATTTAGCCGTCATGGAAAACCATGACGTTTATAGCCGGGACAACGTAGAGGTAGAGATCCGGCCAGTTATGTTCTGTGCATCCAGATACATAATTTCCCCCGCCATGTCATGTAACGTTAGTCATAGTTATGGACTATACACGACTACTATTCATTCATCTCATAGTCATCACTGACGTACTGAAGCTTTTTAATAGTCAGCCTACAGCATTTAGGTGAACTGAACTGAATCAGTTTATCTACGGTTGCTAAAGATTTTTTTAAGTGCGAACTTCAAATTTAATATTAAAAATAATGTTACGTAGAAAAATTATATAAATAAACTAAGACGCATGGACTAGCAGCTATACTATCCTTTCCGAACCAAATTTCTTCATAAAAGTAAGTGAGATCTTTATTTTTCTTTTCTGGCGTCCGTCGTCCGGTGTTGAATTTAATGCATTTTGCTTATTGCTACTTAGTACCTGCAGCTATAACTAGACGTCGGCCTACTTTTAATTAAATTAACTGAGATTTATTGCGCTAAAATATTTCTAAATATAATAAGTTCGTGTGCGTGTGTTCCGAACAGTAAAATACATTTAATGAATTTCCATGTTTTGGTTGGTGGTGGTGGGTATAAAAAGTTGAAATTATTATTATATACACATAAGTCTTATAATCGTTTGTTTTATTTTCATGTATGTGTGTGTGTCTCTACGTTTGATTTTTTTTTTTGTGTTTTTCTTCTTAATTCTCTCTTCTCCCAACTGTAACGTAAATAGTGCAATTTTAAGTTTTCAAAGAACAAAAAACGTCATTATTTCCTCCACATTGGCAATAAGAGCATAAAGATAGACGTAATCAGTGAAAGCAACAGTCAATCTTGCTGTAGCAGCAACTAAAAAAAAAAATTGTTGTGTTAAAAAAAAAAATACTACAAAAAAAAATACAAAGAGTTTACAGCAAATATTATGGATCGAAGTATGGACTCGATTGGCAGCTGTTCTCTAGATGTTGATGCCGAATCAACGGACATTTCAGGTACAGGTATCAACGCATTAAAAAAAAAAAAAAAAAAGAATTACTCACCAATGTTTTTAAAAAAAAACCGCAAAACTACTGTATATAAAAGTTTATTTTTTTTTTGTTTCGGTATTAAAACAAAAAGTTTTGTTTTCTTTTTTTTTTTGTTAATCAAAATAAATCCTACTCTAGCGCCCCCACTTCCTTATATGATATGTGTATACACACCTGAAGCTTTTTTCCTTTTATTTATTTATATAATTTTCTTTTTTCACTTATTCTCACCCAGGACTTATTTGATGCCAGGGGACACCTGCAGAAAATCTAATACTTTTTCCTCGCCTACTAACACACTATGGTCTTTTTTTGTTTGTTTTTATTATTTGTTAAATGTTGATAAGGAATTGAATTTCTGTGCTGTGTAAGGGGAATTTTTTTTTGTTTTTCGGGAATTATTTAAAAAATTTTCTTAAAACTATATAAACACTTTATGTTATGTATAAAAATAATCCGAAATCCATTTCTTTTTTTTTTTATTATTATTAATATAAATTTCTTGACCTATTTTAAACAGTTAAAATTTTGTTTTCTTAGGAACTAATTTTCCAATCGCTATTTGACTGGTGGGACTAACATTTGATTAGATGCTGATTTAGATTCATGGACAACTGTTACTGGTTTTTCCGAGGCTAATACAAATCTATAATGTATTCTGGTAAAAAAAAAAAAAATATGAATAATTAGAGAAAGTCCATTAAGCTCTAAATAGCTCAGTAAATCGATTGGTGTGATCCTTTTATTTTTCATGGTGACATGGAACATCTTATTAACATGATTCAAGGATCTAATAACAGCAAAAGCATCGGATACGTTCTAATCCCTTCAGCTTGCAATGGTTTCTTCCTTGCACGACAATTTTCTGACCCAAAGATTCGAGTAATGTCATCAATCAGATTGGACGGATATGAATCTGGCAGACAATAAGAATTAAGTGGTCCCTTAAAAGAAATTAAAGTAAAGAAATCACGACAAGAACGTCTGTAAATCCGTGTCCATGACTAGCTTTACCTATTTAAGGCAGTACACTTTTTGAAGACCATCTCTAGGAATGATGAGGGATTTTTTCTTTATTTTATTAGCCTTGGCCTTGGCTTTGGGTCATTCATTTTAATTCCCCGCGATTTTTTTGATACATTTTTCAGTTTCTTTTTGTAGCCTGCTCTTTTTAAATGATTCCAAACTGTCATATGATTGATGTTTAGTGACTCCCCGTTGGCTTGCGCGTGCCGGTCTTGCATCATCAGTTGCAAAATTTCATCGACTTTTTCGATGACTGGCCGACCAGAGCGTGAAGCATCTTTGAAATCAAAATTTCCAGAAAGGAATCGAGCAAACCACTTTTGGGGCCCTTCGTTCACTCACAACATTCTCATCATGCATAATTGACGAATGTAGCGTATTTCTTTATATATTTCAATCATTTTCAAATCAATATGAATTTTTACACGACTAAGGAATTAAAAAATTATCTTCACAAAAAATGTAAACTGAAATGTTGTCACCCTTTTAAGCATATGTTCGCTCGAGTCAATCAGATCAGTCTTACTAGATATATAGGCATCAACACTATTTAGTGGCAAAAACTCTGAACTTTTACAATGACTCTCAGTAAATTTTAATAGATATAATAATAGGTTTGTGCCGTTTTGTATCAAAAATCAGGAAAGTATTGTGGAAAAATGGAATCAAAGGAATGTATTGTGGAAAAATGTTTTATTCAAAGTATTGCTCTCCGTTAGCTTCTATTTCTTCCATCTTTTAGTCAACATATGAATGTCATAGGGGAGAGAACAATTGACCTTTTGAGGTTGTGCACTTTTTCGGTATCGTTGTACAATTGGAAGACTTACTCGATCATACGATAAATAATCGATTGCGACCAGCGTTAATCAAAAGGACTAATGCCTAGTGAAAAAAATGAATTGGTTGCCATATTCCATGGAAACCCTGCTAAAATTTCATTAGTTATTATCGGTGGCACGTTCGCGCTACTTCGCCAGATATTTAGTTTTGTCGTCCACACTAATAGCTCACTTTGCCTGTATTATGGATCTTTGCACTTTGGATAACCTAACCTAGCTTGTAAGGATTTAGCGACGCTATCTTTAGAATTAAGCAGAAAAACTGAAATAAAAGCGTGCTCTGGCTCTGTATTCATTTCAGAAAAGCCACTCCTTTAAGTTTAAATAAGTCAGTCTCTATGAGTCTACTATGAAAGTTTTCCTAAATACTGAAGTTTGGAAGATTTTTGCACTATCAGTTGGAACGTACACAAATACCACTGTCTTTTGTCCTTTCATCTCTACTTAAAATACTTCTACTGATCACCACCATGGGATAATACCCTCTGAGATGTTCGAAATAGACAAAATCTCGTATATTACATTCATCTCTTGCTAGATTTGAACTCGTTTTATTTATAGTTGCTTGCTCTACCACAATTCGGAATTTGGAAAAGTTACAAAAAATTGAAATCATATTACAAAACTTGTCGTACATACCTAAGAATATAATGAATCAACCTATAGATTTCATGGAAAGGGGAACTTGGGGCTTAGTTTTAGAAAAGAAATAAATGTTATATATTTCCTCCTATTTATGACCTAAGGCTGCCCGCCTTTAAAGGCCTAAGGTGAAGATAATTTGATCGGCCAACGGGTCGGGCACTCAAATAAATGCGTGGTGTGTCTGAGAAGATTTTAACAAACATGGATACATCGCTTCATATAGTACAAATTTGATATAAAGCCACCATTTAAAAGTTCAAAGTAATAACGACTCCGACATGTTTGTTGACATATCTGTAACCAACAGGTGATGCGTATTACCGAAATCCATTGAGGGCAGAAATGTGGTTAAATTTGTTAAACATAAAAAATTTAGATTTAGAGAAAACGAACAGTTTACACTTCACCAGAGCTATAAAGTAATACTTTGTAATATTGAAGAGAAGATGGATCCAATTGATTTGCTGAAACCCTTATAGTAGGTATTCTTTATATCCGGAAAGTAAATGTCAAAATAGGCTTTTTCCTAAGAAATTAGAAGAAGAGGTCCGAGCAATGGTTTTTTTACCATTTTATTTTACCACCAGTCTTTTAAGTATTGCAATAACCGGTGTAAGAATCCGTAAAGGTACGTTCGTCAGTATTTGAAGTCAACTTTAGGACTTAGTCTAATGGATTATGGATTATTGTTTATAAATATAAAATTGGATATTTAAAGAGGTTATGGTTTACTGTTTATTTTATTATTATTGTTATTATTATTATTATTATTTAATAAATAAATTTATAATAAGCACTTTTTTAATTTTATTTTTTAAAACAAATTTTGCATTTTTTAATAAATTTTTGTTAAAATTTTCCTTCAGATACCAGTGGCAGTTTGAATTTTCCCACGCCCATCTCCATTAAAGATATTACTCGCGAATTTACTAATAATATACGTGAACGTTGCTCAGTACAAACGGTTAAGAATACTACGGCTTATGTGGATCCGACTACCGGTCAAGTGTGTATAGCTTTAACTCAACCGCCCACCATTACAAATAATAATATCGATAAATCTGAATTGACGATCGTTACACCGCAAACACCCGATAACGGCAGTTACGAAAAGAAACCAAGCTATTTGAATTTGGCATGTTGCGTTAACGGTTATTCGAATATTACAACATACGATTCAAAAATCCGTCAAGATATTAATAAATCGCGCGAAGTATCACCTATAAGACCGTCTTCCAGTAGTTTACAGTATTGCAAGAAAAATAATTCTCTAGCTCCGCCTATACTATTAGCCATGCCGAATGTAAAACCTAAGTCTCCCCAGTCACATTTGACTTCACCTAAAAGCGATATCAATATCGACAGCAATAAACGTACGAGAACTGAGAACAACAATCACACAGAATATGGCGAAAATCAAAAAGAATGTCCAAAATTAAGTTTTATACAGCAACGCGTTGAACGCTTATATGGGCCAGGAGCATTAGCTCCAGGTTTTTATAGTCCGAAAAAGAAGGAAAATTTTTTGATAAATGGTAGCGATTCGGCAGAATGTGGAGAAGCAACGAGTGCTACCACAGAGTTTGCCCGCAAATTTCAAGAGTTATCACCCAGTAAAGACTATAATCAATTTCGCAAGAAATTTGATTTCAGTGGGAGATCCACTAATTTGCCGACTAATCCAGTCGAAGGCAATAACAACATTGATTTGCCTTGTTTAAGACATTTGAGTCAAGAGTTTCGAGCTCAATTACCCACAATATCGCCAAAAAGGAATTATATGCAACGTATTTCAGTTAACGTAGAGCAAGAGAACAATAGACAGAACTTAAATGGTGGTGATAATGATGCGACGCAAAAGCAAGAAAAAAATGTGAAATTAATAAATGTACAAAATAGAGAATCAAACGAGAGAGATGAAGTAGATCATCAAAGCGTGGAAGTAGAATCAACGTTACATTCACCTGAAACGAAAAAAATAGTTACTAAAGCTAAAAATAAAATACAAAAAGCAACAACAAATGGATTTTCCGACACGGTTAAAGATGGTCATTACTTTTTACAACAGCTTAAAAGGGAACAAAACCGTTTATTGAAAATGGCCAGCGAAGCAGAAAAATATATGGAAACTTTAGAGGTAAACGTGTGATGATATTCGAAGAAATGATATAACTTTTGCTTACGTTTGCTGTGTAATTTTAGCATAATTCTGAAGTAAGCGAAGATGTAATGGGTCTTTTACGTTCCGCTTCTGGTAAAGCTAGACTGTTAGTATCACAGAAAATGAAACAATTCGAAGGTATGAGAAAGTCTCTAGAGAGATTCCTGCTTTCTTTTCATTTAAAACAAATTTTCCTTTGTTTTTTTTATAAAAGGTTTGTGTCACAAGAATTTGAAAAATTCATCGGATGATAAATTTCCTACTACATTGGATGATTTACAAGGATTTTGGGATATGGTTTATCTGCAAATCGATCATGTGGATTCGTTATTTCACGAAATAGAACAACTAAAGCAGAATGGTTGGAAGGTTGGTAAAAAAATCTCATCCACCCTCCTGTTTATATATTTTAATCTCTTCTAAAACCATGCTCATACTCCAAAAGAAAGCTTACACCTGAAAATTTTTAAAAATAGTCCATATTAGGTATAAAGAACAGCTTTCTAATGTAAATACAAGTTTGGGTGTTTAATCAAAAGAGCCCACAATGCGGTGGGTGGGTTCATTGGTGTATAAGACTGTCTTCAAAATTATTTCACTCAAACACCTGCGTACTCAGTCATGGCCAGTAGGTGCGTAACTTAATGCTGTTCCAATACTTTTTTTTTTGATTTTTATTACGATTTGTTCTATGCAGTTTTGGTTTTTTCGATCATATGATCCTAAGCTTTTGGCTTGAAAGACAACTGCTCTATCTGTACTATATACCATCAATATATGCTAAACCGAACATGTAGGCATCATTCAAAATTGTTATGTCTATTATATAATTATTTATTATCACCTTTCACCGTACAAGTAGACTTTTGATAATTTTTAATAGGTTGACCCACTGATTAACGCAATTACCACCTGGTCCTTCATTATAATTTATAAAAAGTCTAGGAATTTTAATACCTCCTTTGTGCTGCCGAGTATATGACTTCATATGCTACTCATCACTATTTTAATGGACTGATTGGTCCATTTGATCAAAGCCTTGTTTAGGGACCTTGACATTAATTTTCTTTTTTCGGGTGTTACACTATCTTTTAATTATTGTCCAGTACAGTCTTATCCTCGCACAATCACCTGTTGGGTATTGATTTGATGATTGATTTGATCCTAACCAAGTTCAAGGAATATGCGCTTCGAGTATTGCACTCATTTTTCACTTTTAATAATATCGATTCTCATTTTTCCACTTTCTTTTTTATTCTTAAATCTCACATTATCTTTCAACTTTTCTTGAGGTATATGATGTTAAGAACTGAATCCATTCTTTACAGCAACGTTGACTATTCAGCTAAGGATAACTAATATCTAATTTTTATATCCATCACCGCGAACGGTATATATATATATATATATATATATATTTGATCAGCGTCAAATTAAGAAATGGCTTTAGCGTGCCCATCTGTCTGTCTGTCTGTCTGTGATAAACATTATCTTGTCTGCAAAAATGAAGATATTGACTTCAAATTTGGCAGAAACATTGGAAGTTCGCACCAGCAGGTTCGTATTGAAAATGGGCCAAATCGTTCGAATGTTATGCCTACAGTATAAGCAAAAAAATTGTGATTTTTTTTCGTTACTCACAAATTATAGCAGAAAGATTTATAAAAATTTTCACGTATACTGTGTTAGGTACCGTGTAGTGTCCTTGCAAAAAGGAAAAAATTGGCCGACTCCTATTCAATATAATACTATACTGAAATTGGTGTTTTTTTCTTTGTAACATCAAGAAGACAACTACAGAGATTCAATATAGTTTATATATTCCTGATAAGTATCAAATTCGGTATCCACCTATCGGTATCCGTCTATCTATCTGTATGCTTGCTTATCTGCTGCTATATAACGGATCTGGCAAGCATTTTCTTAATCGCAAAAAGTAAGGTATGTGGATCAGGCTTGACCAAAATATTGAAAGTAGATTTTATCTACGGAACATCTTATTATACGCGCATATGTGTTCAGTTTAGTAAAGTGAAGACTTAATCTTGCAGGTTAAAAATTAGATTATTTGATCAATATCGACGGTTGGTTCTATAATTGTTCTCTTTTCACTTTAGAAACCCAAAGACTTAAAGACCGCTATCAATAGAATGCCAAGGAATGTGAAGACACTCTTAAACAAAAATCGTTTAACTACAAAAACCGTAACTAATAGAAA
Source organism: Glossina brevipalpis (assembly GCA_000671755.1). Lineage (NCBI taxonomy): Eukaryota > Metazoa > Arthropoda > Insecta > Diptera > Glossinidae > Glossina > Glossina brevipalpis. The sequence goes on along the minus strand of KK351037.1, from coordinate 1,316,032 downwards.
CGGCTCCACAACTAATACCAACAGCACTCCATCAGCAGCGGCCGTCAAGCGTGAAGTACAGCGCAAGAAGTTACAAGAAATTAAGCGACGTAATCGCGAAGCTATGGCTAGTTCGAATACTGCAATTGGGGACGTTACTATTGATGTTGCTGTACAAACTCCCAACACCCTTGATAGCAAAATTAAAGCAGAGCTCAGCTAAAAATACCAATGAATGAACTAATAAACACAAAAACTCTTTTAGGATGCGCTATATAAAAAATGACATTTAAAAAAATACTCCGAGAAGACTTACTCATAAATGAAGTCGCTTTCCTGACATGAAATTAAAATTAAACAACAGTGAATACTTTATACTACTTTTCCATCTCTTCATCTCTCTCTCTATCTCTCCTTATATTTCTTTACTTAACAGCTAAACTAGTCCTGACATATTAATTAAATTATACATAAATATAAAAAAAAGAAATCAAAAAATAAAACTATTTAAAGAGGAGAAGGCTCTAAGGAAACTAAATAAATAAATAAAACAAAAAACAAAAAAAAAAAAAAAACTACACGGATTCAAGACCCAATCGTGTTAAGTCCTTCAAAAAAAAAAAAACAAAAATGTTTTTCCAAAATTTATAGCTAAATAAAATTTATACACATAAATCAGTTTATAAAGAATGAAATAAAAAAAAAAAATTTTTTGGGACAAAATAATCAAAACGAATGACTTTAAAGCAATTGGTGTAGCATTTAAAACGAATATGAATGTATTATGAAAAATTTATTATATTATTCGTTCTAGGTGTGTCAGTCTAAGCCAACGTTAAACGAACTTAAATAGAAGGCCTTCTGTTGTTTTTCTAAATATATATAAAAAGCAATCAAAACAATTAATGTGAAAAAGAATAAAATAAAACAAAAAAGAAAAAAAAAATTTCTAGTTTCCAATTAAACATTAAATTTGAAAAGTGCAAATTTTTGGCGGAATTTTTGTGAAAAAATATTGATTTCGCATTTTAGTCTCGAAGCATTTTGTCCTTGTTTCTGTTCTGTGCTTCTCTGCTTTTCCCTTCTAATATAAATTAATTTCCGACACATTTTACATTTTTCTTGCTCCTTATAGAGTACAAATTAAATTATTTTCCTCGATTCAGTTTCGATCTCTGTTGTATAATTTGATGACACACAATAACACACAAATTTTTTTTTTTTTTTCATTGTATTTTGTATTTGTTTTGATATATAATTAAAAAAAATCTTTTAAAATTTTGTTAACGTTGAAATTTAAAGTCCAATAATTAATAATTTTTTAAAAATTTAAAAAAAAAAAAAAAAAAAAACGATACCGCTTTTTTTATAGAAAAAGCAATTTTAAAGACATTAAATAACTCTGTTAAATACCTTCTCTATATATAACCTAAATTTCGATTACTAAAATTGAAAATTAAAAATTTAATAAAAATTTGTCTGCGTTCTGTG
>KK351037.1:1303215-1314552 GCA_000671755.1 Glossina brevipalpis | reverse complement strand
TCCAATAATTAATAATTATGTAATAATTTAAAAACAAACAAAAAAGAATGAATTTTTTTTTTTTTTCATTGTATTTTGTATTTGTTTTGATATATAATTAAAAAAAATCTTTTAAAATTTTGTTAAAGTTGAAAATTAAAAGCCAATAATTAAAAATTTTTTAAAAATTTAAAAAAAAAAAAAAAAAAAAATGTGAAAACTTTGCAAAAAAAGAAATGTTAAATTATAAAAAAAAACATTAGTTTAATAAAAGGTTATTATATTTTATTTAATTCTAAATGCAAAAATTTTTTATTTTCATGAAAAGAAAGAAATATTTTTTATCTCAACGAAATAATTTTTATTTCAGAAAAACAAATTTCGCATTTGAGTGGAAAAAAAAATATCTTTGATTTCAGTAAACAGAAAAGAACTAATTTTTATTTTAGTAAAAACAAAAAAAAAAATAAAAAAATAAAAACGATACCGCTTTTTTTATAGATAAAGCAATTTTAAAGACATTAAATAACTCTGTTAAATACCTTCTCTATATATAACCTAAATTTCGATTACTAAAATTGAAAATTAAAAATTTAATAAAAATTTGTCTGCGTTCTGTGTCGCATAAAAATGATTTTTTTGAAAATGTCGTACATTGTAGAGCAAGCACATTCTAAATTTTTAACGTTCCCTGAATATTCTTACATGAAAGGATATTCGAAAAGTAGTATAAATTGGTTCAAATTTCGAAGACTAAATAAATATATCAAATCGTTACTTTTGATCAATTTTTATCGTAAGATATAAAAAATTAGATCTTGTTGTTGTTATATAAAGATTTATTTTCGATTATAAAAAATCTCAAGGATTTATTGAAATTTTCTATATTTGTTTAATATAGAAAAATATTCATTGATTTTCATCCGGGAAAAGAAATTCATTATTTTCTTAATAAATGGATGAAATCATCGATATCTCATAAGGATAAAATATTAGGTTGGGGAAAAGGTAATCCATCCAATCTTATAAGAACTTCAGGACTTTATTTAATATTTCGAATTGGAAAATAATGGATTACCTTTTCCCCAACCTAATAATTTCAAATTTATGATCGTTGGAAAGGTAACATTTCGTACTAAAAATATTCTTTTTCTGTTTTCCCATGGGTCCAATCAGATATGAGTTACAGAGTGTTAAAAATGAAAGTCAATAAAAAGAAAATTCGGTACAATTTATAGTTTTTCTTTAATGAAGTTGAAAATACAAGTCAACCGCAGTTGAAATTGTAAATAATTTTTGTATGATTCCGTTACAGTAACAGTCAATTATGTGCAATTTTGGTTTCGTCAATGTCGTTCATGTATTTCTGATGTTAAATATGCGACTTGTACATGTGGACTCCTCATCGAAAATGTCGATAAAATAACAGAAACGGTCGAAGTTGACACAGTTTTAAACCATCTGCCATAAAACAGGGTACAAAATGTTTTGCAGTTCACATAAAAATAGTGCGTTTATTTTTCTCCAAACTTTTTAAAATAAAGTATTATTCGCGAAGTCACGTACATATCCTCCCATGAAAGTTGTCAGCGTGCAGGACACGTGTAAGTCATCTCTTTAGGGTAGCGTATAAAAAGTATTGAGTATTATTTAGCGGTGTAAAAGAGCCATAAAAAAATAAATCTCTCTAGCTACTCCTTTGATTTTTAGCGCGTTCAGATTTGAACTCACGTGTACTGATTTGCTAGCTAGACGCTTCTTAACAGTTCAGTCAACGTTGCGACTTGCATGGTTGTTTTTCTCATCTAAGTGATCAAAATATTGAATATTAAGTGTCTCTAGGTAGTATTTGTCCATATATTCTTTCCAGACTAACATTACAGTTTCACAGTCTCCTCTCTTTTCTATCTTACATTTAACTTTATGAAAATTAAATTAATTAAATTTAAATTAAAATTTCTTTTTTTCGTAGAAGAAACTTTTAACCCAATCGAACTATAAGAAAGAATGGGTTTTTTGAAATCTTTCTTTTTTTATGTCATATTTTGGCATTTTTTAATCAATTGAAATTCCAAACTAGTCGCCTTTGCTCTACCAAGCTCGTCCTTAGTTAGTCTAAGTTATTTAATAAAACTTTTAATTTATTCCTCTTGTGCATTGTGGTGCTGCGCTTTTGGTAAGTGTTTACATTGGCAGTTCCAAATTTAATATATAAAAATTTTTTTTTTTTAAACTAGAAAAATTTTGAATATATAAATTAAATTTGTAATGGAATTAAAATATTGTCCTCTTAAGCATACACAACATACACACATTGGCTTTTTAAATATTAGACATAGACATGGAATTCTAACACAATTAACTTAGAACAGAAGGTATAAAATATTCGAAAAAAATTTGTTTTTTCAAAAATTGCTAGAAAACAGTGCAATATATTTATAACTGATTTTCCATATGCATATACATATACATATTTGCTTATAAGTTAGTGTGTTTGTATTTGTTATATGGCTGCGTTTTTTACAACGAAATTTCATTACAATTGACTTCGAGGTTCGAACCCTACTTTCAAAAAGGAAAAAAAATTTTTTTTTTTTTTTTTTTTATAATGTTATCATCAGAGAACAAAATTTTTAAAATATTATATTATAGTGATCCTTAGTTATAAAAAGTAATTATTTTATGTAAGATTACGCATAAAGAACATAAATTGTGCGATAGTAGAATGTGTTCAATAAGCCTGCACGTGAATGTATATTTGTGCTTTAATTTGCCTTCATTTAATATTAGAAATTCTCTCTGTAGAAATCGTTTAAAAATATACTTATGTTTACAAAAATTTAAAGTAATGGGAAGAGTTTAGTGTTAACTGAAGCTATCTCTCTGCTTCTATTATTCAAGTTTTATTAAATTTTATTTCAAATTTTATTGATACCCCGTAATGAGGTTAAAGTACTAAATGAAAAGTCTTGCCAATGATTGTAAAAGTCCACCGAATGAACGATTCGCAAATATAAAAAAATAAGGGTATCCAAAACCGGTATTAGTAGTTGAGGATCTCTCTCAATAGCCTTCCTATCGCAATCTTTATTCTTGCCTGTTATTTCCAACAATTCTTCCTCCTCTGCTGAAGCTTCTTCTAACATAAATGGGGAATAGGTGCAAGAGATTTGACGGAATGTCTCCCATAGGTGCTGCTTAGGATGATATAAGTTAAGATAGGTGATAGGTGCTGGCTGTCAATAAGCCTTTCAGCTTCCCTAACACATGTAATCTCATCAATGCACGCACGATTGACAAGTGTCAATTTCTCTCGTGCATTGGTATAAAAGCATACCCCGAAAGCAGCCAGGTGCAATCGGTGCGTCCAATTTTTTGGATTGTAGATGTCAATTGTTCTCTCTCTCCCATTGACAGCTTTGACTTCGATTTGGCAGAACCATTGGAAGCGCTGCTCTTCAAGCTGTACAAAGTTGTCGACATAACCCTGCATTAGTAATTACAGGGATGAACCAACTTTTCCACTTTTTTGCCATTCCTTTTGTCCGCAATATTTAATATTTTCGAAAATCCTTTCCAGGATGCTTTCCATTTATGGTAGCCCCGTGCGCAGGCAGTTTCCTCGACAACAACTGCCCTCAATTCGAATCCAATTTCCAGGGCCAGTTTTTTAATGGCAGAGATATTATATAATTCGTCCTTCCCCAAAGGCCTGCCACACATTTTAAGTACAGGCTAAATTTCGCGCAGATGCTCTTTGACCATAAATACCAACAACAACAAGATTGTTATTGCAAGTCTGTGGCGTATTTGTCCTCTTCTATGTCATACTCCACCCATCTTGCTTTGGCTGGGCAGTGTCTGGTGTCTGGTCCATCCAATTTTCTAGGCTTCCTCTTCGATTCGTTGAAGCCTGGTAATTTTCCTTCCCATTGCAAATAATAGTAGGAGAAAATTTTAGGTATTTGTTGTCGAGGGCAAATCAGGAGGATTGGGGGGGAGGAGGGGGGGGGGGGGGGCTGGAATTTTCTCTCAACTGCGTTTTCAAAATCTTCAATTTCCTTCCTCGAGGGCTGGCACTCGGTTTTTCAGCGTCTCAATCTTGCCTGTTTTAATTTATCATATAAGGCAGAGGATGAAGCAGGAGATGAATGAGACGGAAATAAGGACGGCCCATGAAGAAGCAGCAGGAACACCATTTCTTGACGAAGAAGAGGAGGATGAAGCATGAGGTGAATGAGACGGAAATAAGACGGACGACGCAATTGCAGCAGTAGAAGAGGCAGTATTTTCTTTACTTAGAGAAAAGGAATTGAACCTCGGTCTCTAGCGTGGTAGGCGGGGATACTAACCACTATACCATAGAGGACTGCAAATTACTCTCGTCATGTTTTTATTATAAAGTTATAAATAAGCAGTTTTTTAAGAAAATTTCAATTGTATACACATGTCTTTTCTCCATTCTGCATTTGATTTCTCTGGGATCGAACTTCTGCAAAAACCTTGTTTTGTGAATTTCCAACTCGATAAAATTCTTAAATACACATAGGGTAGGGTAGATATAATGCGACATTTTTTATGCAGAAATTCTCGAATTTGCACATGTATAGATTGTCCCCCTGTTTGTGTGATGCCTATTCTATTGCTTATACTCAAACATATTATATATATATATATATGCGCTAAGTATGCATCAGAACACACAAGTGTTTCTACTATAGCGCTAATACATTCACACTAATACATCTATTGAACACATTCCGTTATTGCACGCATATGTGTTTGTCTCGTGCATAATATTACATAAACTAACTGTGCTCTCTTTTTTTTGTTTTTTCAACGCTCTTGCTTTCTCTTAATGTGTATAAACGATCAAATGCTATAAAACAGGATATAATAATAATTTTATTTATTTCTTTATAATTCGTGTACAACTAAATCTTCAGCTAGTTCTTCATTATCGTATTATCTAGAGTTAACATATAAAGAGAAAAATATTAATAATTTAGAAAACAACAAAAGAGAAAATTATTAGGAAAAACTAAGTAGAAAAATTAAGGCGCTTATTGCAATTTGACGCTTTTAAAGCGATGCCAAAAGGATGTTGCTGTCTAACACGTATATGATTTGAAGCTTTTTGAGGGACTATTGATGCCTTTTTGTAAAATTATTGTCACGAAAGTTTACTAAATTTTCACTATGAATGTAAAAGAAAGAAAAACCTGAAACGAGTCCTTTTTTTGTTTTTTTTTTCCGACATGTATGTGCAAAGGCCAGACAGAGTCGCAAGAAAAATATGCATGCTTGAGTTTTTGATATACTAGAATATACTGAACGGACTCAGACGTAGCAATCAAACCATTTGCTTAGAGAATTATATGTATGCGCTGAATTTTTGTATACAAAAAACCTCATGTAATTTTCATTGGAAAATGCAGGCAAAGCGAGTGCGTACGATGGTTATGTTCGTATAAGCTGAAAACATATTTTATCTATTTTGTTATTATATCATGCATCAATTGTGGTACAGGGTACAAGGTATTATAAATTTGTGCGGATGTATGTAACATTCTTAGAAGGGCTTACGACAGATCCATCTTTTCAGATCCACCGATTCAAAACGTGATTTAGGCCTATCTGTCCGTCTGTCTGTCTGATGTCATTCTATGATGACGATTGGCCCATAATAGTAACGTGCCGTAAAAATTTACTGCCTTGTACATGGATTACGAAGATCTATTTTTCCGAAAAAATTAAAAAATTCGGAAAAATTAAATGTGCTGAGTTGGACAACGTCTTCCCGTGGAAAAGATGTCTTAAGATAGGAACAAGAAAACATTTTTGATGCTTTATCATGGAATGAAATGAAGAATTAATTGCCTTTGGTGTAGATCGGCCTTGCCCCGCTTATAACGTTTTCTCTTATGTGCTTTTCTCTAAAATTTTTTTTTTTTTTTTTTTGAGCGAAAATAGTAATTCTCATATTATAATTCCATTCATAAGGCAAATTTATTTTCAATATTTTTCAATTAATTTAAGAAAAAACCAAAGATCCAACCAAACTCGTAAAGCGTGTACGCCCGTTCGTCTGTACGCCTGTTTGTCTGCTTCTTTCTATAACGTTTGCGGTTAGCATTTTCTCGGTCGCAAAAATCAAAAATTTGTCGATCAAACTTGACAAAAATATTGAAAGTTCTTCAACGTAAGCGTTTCTTAAAAATGTCCCAAATTGGTTAAAGAACATGTATAACATAAACTGAGAACTGAAAACTGAGTGAAAACCCTCCCTATAAACTACAAAAAGTACATAATAAAAATGTTCACGCTATTCTAGAAAAATGAAAAAAATCTGTCATACCCATCAAATACACATTTTTCTTTACTATCTGCATTTGATTTCTGCGATCGCAAAGTAAAATAAAAAAAGCTTGATCTGACAATTCGATAGATTAACCGAATAGAAATTACGTTACAGGCCGAAAAAACCAGTTGTTTTTTTAAATAATAGAAATTTTCAAACTTTTTGGATTTGAATTTTTGGGTTTTTGTGAGAGAAGTGTATTAACGTGAAGTTTTGGCCGGTGGACCCATTTAGCGTGGGTTCGCTTAGTTTGCTTTTGCCTAATTTGACTTTTTGAACAGCGTTTGAAAGGGAATAAATCAATGAAAATGTAGAAATTAAGTATAATTTTGTCTTATGAATTAAAACTTTTGTATAAATGGCAATAAAATATTTACATTTGCGACATTTTAAGTTTCGTATATTCGTTTTGAATTTTCAATTTCGGTTGAGTGAACACTAATACTTTATATATGTATAAATAACATCTCTTAAATTTCTCTCCAAAAGTTTTTAGCGTTTTTTTCTTTTCACTACCAAAAGTTCCGTCTTGTACGTATATAATGTTTTTGTAGATGCATAGCGAAGATTGCAACCGGATATTAAACAGTTCAAAAAATTGTAGTAAAATTTAATGTGAAAGCAAATTTAGCAGCACTTGGATTCGAAAAAAATTGATACTTAATACTCTTTTCATATTTGTACGCATTATTACATCTCTGTGTTCGTAAGTCATTAGTTCAGTTAGTGCGCTCTTTCAGTTCGGTGATAGATATTGTAATTATAGACAAAGAGTTTTAATAAGATTTAAGCATTAAATAACGTGATTTATATTAAAATGTTTTGGCGAAAGTAACGGTAAATAATTTAATTATAAAATAATTATAAAATATATAACAATTAATACAGTTTTTGAAGAGAAAACTTTTAAATTATTGGCAGCTAATATAGTTGTAACAATTAAGATGCTTTGTTAGGGTTGCCGAAGTTCATTATTTCGAAATGTCAAATAGACCGGAAGGAAATCAAAGAAATGAAAATAAATTTAAATACAACAATGATTACAACGACAAGTGAAAATATATAAATAATGAAATGAAGCTGCAATAAAATGAATAATAAAAGAACAAGTGAAAAAAATTATATTTAAAGCGCATAAAGCTACGAATTATATGAATAAAATTAATAAAATTATAAGATCATTATGAATATTGGACAGAGTAACACATCGATGCTTTCCTCTTTGATATTCTTATTTACTGTGTTTGCAAATCACCAGTTTGGTTAGCGCGTTTTTTTGATTCGATCAATAATTAGGGAATTGCGAAATATATGATTAAATAACATGACTTAATACGAAATGTGTATTTCCAAAAGTCAGTAATAATAATAATTTAAAAGTGAATATTAAATTTTTTAAAGTTAATCCAGTTTTTATAGAGAGGAAACTTATAAATTATTAGAAGCTGATCAATTCGTAACCTTTTTGACGTTTTGTGGTGATTTCTTAGACAAATAAATAAGAGTAAAGAGCAATAAAATTAAAGAAAATATTAAAATTTATTACATTTGAAATGTAATCAACGTAAAAATGGGAAAAAAGAAACATTATACCAAAAAACAAAATGTGAAAATAAAATAAGATAAAAAATTAAAAAAATGCAGAAATAAAATGAGATTCTTATACTATAATAGATTTAATAATAGAATGAAAATGTAAATCCTAATCGGACATATTTGCGCTTGCAAATCGTCATTTCGGTTAATGGAGGAAATGACTTTTTTATCACAAATTTGTATATTAAATACTATGATTGATTAGAATATTAATAAAATGCTGACTACACAAAATATAAGCAAACAAACAATCAAGTTTTCATAGAAGAAATTTATGATAATAAAACTAAAAAAAAAAAAAAAAAAACAAATTAAAACGCTGTAGACAAGCAAAGCTTTCGATGCACTACTTCGCCTAATATCATTCTTCATTTACAAATTATATCTTCTTTCTGTATAAATGTGTGTTTTTCGTGGGACCCCTTAAGATCCAAATTTAGCAAATTTTACTGTCAAAGATCTTATTTTTCTACTGTTTCTACCATAAAATACTAAAAGTTAGAATTTGTTGCCCTCTAAAGATTTACTTTTCATAGGAACCCTTATATGTGGAGGAATCTAATAAATAGATCTACATGATCCAAATTTGATGCGATGAATTTTTATGTCAAACCACTATTAGGAACTCATTTGCCTTACAAGTAATTAAAAGTTAGACCTTTTGATCATATAAAGCTTACTTTCCGTAGGATCGGTTACTTGGGAGATGATTCAAAAAATGATTTCACCCGACCCATTTGGGCATTTTCGCCATGGAGTATTAAAGATCGCGGATCATTTTGCAATATAAAGGCTTACTTTTGATTACAACTTTTATATGAGATTGGGCCGAAAGAATAGATTTACGTAGTTCAAATTTAGTACGGTTGATTTTTATGTAAAATTAATATTATTAGGATATCACTTACATCATAAAATATTAAAAATTAAACCTTTTTACCAAATAAAGGCTTATACTTTTCATAGGAGACGGTTTTGACAAAATAGTGCTATACAAACCGAATTCATATTTATTTTATAAAACAAAATACCAGCTTCTACCGATTTTTGTCGAAAATTAATAGAAATTGTAATTTTTTTCTTTTTTTTTTTTCTAAAAACCTGTGTCAAATAGAGTGATAGAAATAGAAAGTTATCTTATCAAATCTATTTTGAATAGCTTTCGTCCTTGGGCCAAAACTCATTTGTATATAAAATTTTGATAAAATATTTCAAAAGCTGCGACCTCTACATTGAATAAAGATTACATGGCGCGATATTAGACAGACAGATAGCCCTAAATTGATTTAAAAAACGATTCGGAATCGATCGGTATAATGAACGGCTGGTCCATCTTCAGATCCTCTAAGTGTTACATACATTCGTATAAACTTAATGTACACTGTACCAAACGTATAGTGCAAGGTATAATAATATAAATATGTATGAATACGAATTCAAAAGATGAATTTTAACTTCGAAAATTATGTATAATTTCTAGCGGTCTATCGAATAATCAATAATTATTCTTTTCATGTTTATATTTATTGCTACATGTCTAGGCTTGCACCTAATAAATGCGGTAAGGGCATGATTTTAGTGCGATGTTTCAATTAGTAATTTCTTTTTCTTTTAAACATATCTATTTTAATTCAGGATTCATTAACAAAATAACGAATAGTAATGAAACTTGTGTTTAAAAAATGTTTTTAGTTAAAATTTACTGTGTTTTAAAAACAAGTTTGTTAATATTATAATAAATGGAAGGTTTTGTGGAAATTGCTAAAGCAAATGATGCAAAAAAATAGTGATAATCATAAGAGAAAGTAAAAATGCTCGTGAATATGAAATGAATTTATGAGGACAAGTTTAACGATTGAAACGAATCGAATGTAATAGCACAAGCTAATATCGTAAAATTGCATGTTACTAACACATCTTACGTAAAGCTCTTAACATCTCTGTGTTTGTGCAAATCATCAAATTGCAAACACAAATTGCTTTTATTTCGTTAAATTTGATTATTAAACGATGTAATTTAATTTCGAACGGGCATTAAAAATATAACATCAGTAAAAATGAAGCTAAACTTGTCGCTATATTTGGATATGGGTAAGTTTATATATATAATATTTATTAATATACATTTATTATACTCAATACTACTTGTGGATATTACAAGTTTGTACAGATGTATGTAACTCAAGGAAGGCTTAAGATAGACTCGTTTTTTATTACACCGATCGATTCAGAATTATTTTCTGCATCGATTGAAGCTTGTCTGACCGTCTGTCCATGCATCTTGTATCCAACGGGTACGACGCAATTTTTGAGATATTTCGAATTAATTTTTATTAAGCCTAAACTGTCAACTTTTTTTTTTTTTTATTTGGTTGTCAATACTTTATTACATGAATGGCGGCAAATTCAAATCTTGCGTAAATGTTGGGATACCCTATATAAACACCTATTTCTAATAATTAGTTCCATCTTATGTTTCAGATCAGAAATCTAGTGACTAAACTGATATTTGTTTTTTTATTACTTTCCTTACTGTTCACATTAACTTTGGTCCTGCGAACATCTATGCCAAGAAAATTCGCAATTAAGTTAAGCATTAGCGAAGTACAAATTCATCGCAGGCTTCCGGCTGCTGTCGATAGTATGTACGGAGGTTGTCCTTTATGTCTTCCGACAAGAGAGATTAATGTACACAAGATGTTTATATATATTTTCAGGCATTAACATGCATTTTATTATAATTTTTTGTTGTTGGTTTTTTTTTGCATTTTAATTTTCATTTGGTTTATAATTATAATAAAAACCTATAAATCTAAGGAAATAATTTAGTTTTTCTTTTTCTTTTTTTTTTTGTTTAAGTACAAATTTTTATTATATTTAGCTTTAATAATTTATTAATTTATATTTATTTGTTTTGCCTTCCATGGGTTGCTTTCATTAATGAATTAATGCTTAGTTTTTGTTTTTGCTCAATTCTACATAAATTCAATTCAAATTATGAACTAAAACTCTAATTATTTAGCATTAATATTTATATATATATATATATATATATATATATATACATACATATATATACATACATATAATTCTTAAACAAAATATAAGACAAAAAGACAAAGAAATTCTTCAACTAACTATATATAGAATAGGTATTCAATAATATTGATAATAATTTTTCAATTTTTAAATTATTCTCTAGTCATTCAATTTATGTTTTTAAATATCTGTGTTTATGTAATAACTTTCTAAACTATACATAATAATTTTTTGTTTTTTTTTGTTTTGTAATTATGTTTAAATATACATAATTACACATTCCACGTTTTTGTTTTCACCTTATAGTCTTCACTGGGTTTTATGGTCGTTTTCCTTTTTTTTTTTTTTAAATAATTTTTTCG
>KK351037.1:1289109-1302655 GCA_000671755.1 Glossina brevipalpis | reverse complement strand
GAGAAAGGAGAAAGGTGGAGAGAGGAGAAAGGTGGAGAGAGGAGAAAGGTGGAGAGAGGAGAAAGGTGGAGAGAGGAGAAAGGAGCAGAGAGGGAAAATAAATAGATAGAGAGAGATAAAGAAGAGGGAAAGCGAGAGAGAGTAAGCGAGAGAGAGTAAGCGAGAGCGAGAGAAAGAGAAAGTGAGCGAACGAGCGAATAGTGTACGGATATTTGTATGGGTATGGGTTTATGATAAAAAAATGTTTCTATATTCATAGAATTTTTATACCAACCTCCCCGAAAGAGTTCATTTCATTCATAAATATTTCGGTCTAAAATACCTGCAATATAATCTTGTGTTTCTAAATATATATCTCTTTGATGAAGGTAAACATCTAAGTCAATTTAGTTGTCTATCTTTGCAGTGAATAATTTTTACGAAGTCGTCGAAATATCTGAATTGCGGTTATGACTGTGATAATTAATTAATTTGAAAATGTTTTCCAAATAACCAAATCATAAAAGGGAAAAAATCATATCATTACAATTGTTCTGATTATTATTAGCATGTTGAATGACATGCTTCTGTACAGTGATTAAATGGTTTCACTTTCTCACAATGTTTTTGATTTAGAAATCAATAATAGCTTCTTTGTTTCAAATTAAGTTGATGATGTTAAGATCTCAAAAATGTTGAAGTTTTCGAAAGTCACTTTGCCAATTACCGTTGGCTAGTAAGTCGGCAGTCAGAGGCTGAAATTTGGATCTGGGATGATTCATTTTACATATATATCTCGCAGTTAAATCATTTCATTCGGTATCGTGTCCGTTCAAAATCGATTTAAATGATCATTTATCAAATTTTTTCGGAACTATCCATGTTTATATATAAATTTGTTGATTTGATATCACTTAGTTAGTTCATCATTATTGCAACGAGACCGCTGTACATGCATTTGTCATTTGAAGTAATATTTCGAATTTCGATAGAATCATTGATGAGATGTTGCTAAAATCTGTAGGCATAAAACTTGCAAAAGATATTGAAATTTGAACTAAAATCTGACACAAAAGTTAGGTAAAGATTTAAATCGAAAATGATCTCGATTTACACGTCCCGATTTACACGTCCCGATTTACACGTTTTCATAAAGTACTTTACAATTTTGAATTAGACTAATGTAGTGGTTAGAGGCGGTGGGTATCAAAGATTCGCCCCGAGACGAACATATGGATAATGCTTCTTGTGTTTTTGAATTTTTTTGTTTTTTTTTGCTTGAGATTCTCTTAAAGTTAAATGTTTAGGCTTAAAAAAAAATCACTGGGTTTCATTTTTCTTCTATTTTCTTTTGTTTATAATTTTGGAACTTTTCTTTACGTAATAGCTAAGCGTCTCTTAACAATACACTCGTCGTCGTCTTGAATTTATAAATATATAAGTAAGTAATTGTGTAAATATGTGAGTATGTGGAATCTTGAAACTCCAAATTTTGACTAGAACAAGAAGTCCGCAATGTGATAGAGAGAATGTATAAAATAATAAATTTATTTTAATGTAAATTTGAAAAAAAAAAAATATTATTAAGGATTTTCCTTTTTTATAGCGAAACATTTTTACCAAGCTAAGGTCAAAGCTTGAATATAATTCTGAACGCAGCTACTGCGCTGCATATCCGAGTTCAATTCTCAATGCAATAGACTATATTTTAATTACGATTGACAAATGGCCGCAATTATAAAGACTACTTGTTCGATCGGGAAAGACCCATTGATCCCCTCCTATTCCTCTCTCCCCGATTACTTCTGTTTGTGTACATCGCCCTATACGCACTATACATGTCCTATGCACTTCTCTGCGGGACGAGTTATAAAAAAAAGAAAGCATTTTTTAGTTGAACTCTAACGAAGTATATATAGGCAAGCAGATTAGATGTTTCATCTCCTCCAAAAGGAGAGCTTATCGTATGCTGTAGAATCAAGTAACTTCTAACTTTGGGATTATTGAACAAGTTGAGTATAACTCGAAGAAATGGTATAAGCTTGATGCACTAGTTTTGCCGCATACATTATTGCATTTATTTTCTTGCCTTTTCATAAAGTATCTAAAGAGTGGAAGGTTTTTGCGAATAAATTCACTTCGCCATTATTTTGAAAAAAATAAGTTTTTGTAGGCGTCAGTTCAAGCATTCGCAATCGCCACAATAATACTAAATACCCTGAATTGATTGTTTTGCCTTAAAATGACATTCGTTTCTGAGATGTTGAACAGTTAATCGATCTTTATTTAGCGTCAATAATTGATTTCTTAATTCGTCACAAATGAATGGTGGGTAAGCTACATTCAGAACGTGTTATTAATATTCGTTCTACTACGAATCTGATTCAGTTTGTTCCTGATATGAAGTCAAGCTACTGCTACTCATACGGTATTATTTACTTGTATAACTCGTTTTTTTCGCAAGACTATAAATCGTTTACAGAGATCTTTTTGTACTTTTGTACTTAGTCTCTTGTAGATCATAATCATATCATATATCATATTGTGTAGAATTATATGCGCATATATTATTAAGCAGAGTCCATTTTAAAAGGGGATCAAATCAAAACTTTGTCAACCCTGATTACTTTGCTTTATCATTTCAATTCTTTTGCTTGTAACTATAAGTCTTTTAATACTGGGACTAATTAACGGTTTTAGTGCGCCTATACCAATGATTCTTACCGATTGTTAGTGAGAGTCTGTATATATTTACTTTATATCAAGAATTCCTGCTAGTTCATGTAAGGCCACGAAGTTCTCTATGCTTGCGTACATGCTTCCAATGTTGTGCACACGGCTGCAAAATTTATTTTTGAAGTATTTATATCAAGTAGCCTGTTTAATCTGATAAGACTTCAATATGAGCAGTCCTCGTAATAGATGTTCTACGTTCCCCTTAGCAATTGATTGTAATTCTCTACGAATTTAATTTCTTGACATTCTTGACATTCTTGACATCTCTATTTGCCGAAATTATTATCTTTGGGGGAAATAGAGTTTCTATATATTTACCATAAGTATATCCTTTAGGAATTGACCTTGTAGTGACGTTCTTTGATCCCACACTAAGACTTTGATTATCTTTATATTCGAAGCGACATACTTTATCTGGACACCTTGGGCCTTGGATATCAATGCAATTTCCTCAACTGACTCTTGGATAATTATTGGATATTTAGCGTGAAAATATTCGCACACTTTTCTTTTTAGTCTTTTACATGACTGACTGATCGACTGATATAATGAGAATTCAATTTGATTTGAATGAAATCTATATAGAAACTTTCTAGTGTCCTCTGTTTTTTTATATATTTTAGAGAAAAAAGTATTCAAATTTCGACCTAAGCTGAACTTAAAATTATTTCCATAAACAAATCCCCTTTAACTGAACAGAATAATTATAGATTTATAAATGAATGAGATGAGATGCGTAAAAGTTGGAAAATTATGATTTAAGAAACTAGAAAATGATTATACGAAAATTTGTGTTAAATTTAATTGTGATTGTTGTTGATTTTGTGATGATATACGTATGTATGTAATTTGTCCCTGCCGTGGTTTAAGTAGTTTAGCTATGCAAGTATATTTTGAATGTAGGTCCAGTTTTCTACTCATATTTGTGAAATTATAGCTCTAAGTCGATATATTTAGTGTTTGCCAAGTTTTTGAAAATTTGTAATTGCTACTAATCCAGGTTGTGAGGTGGTGAATTACTGCCGCCACCCATCATAAATGAGGTGGGACTATGTGCTGATATACTATCCAAATCTAAAGTGCCGTCACCTTTCTCTAACATACCGGAGCCATCTTGTTTCATCATCATACGTCTCCATTTGGCTCGGGCATTTTGAAACCAAACCTATAGGAAATTGGATTTTTAAATTTTACTTCTTATGCGTATGTTCAATTACTATTAATTTCACCTGTAACACTCTCTTTGGTAGTCCCGTCTTTTGTGATAATTGCTTAAGATCTTTAGCGTCGGGATTATGATTAATGGCAAAATATGATTTCATAGTACGTAGTTGATGATGTTTAAACGATGTACGCATACGTTTCGTTCGGGAGGAAGCACTCATATGTGATCCACGCCCGAAATCCAGATATTCAGTATTCAAATCTAAAATTTGCGGGCATTGTTGTAAGTTAAATTTCCATAATTTGTATGGAATGTGTGAAAAGTACTTGCATTGCCTACCTATGTTGGCAGTGAGGGCTTCAATTTCTTTGGGTTTTCGTTTACGCGGTCTACCCTTCTGCCGTGGCGGTTGTGGTAGGCCCGAAATGACATGTGAGGCAGTCGCAAATATGCCGCTAGGAACCATACGTGTCGGATCCGAATGTGGACTGGATGAATCATTCGGAGGCGAACCAAATTGACTGGAATACGGATATGAACTAGCACCACCAACACCGGGCACTACCGCTGATCCTAAACTAGTTGATGCCGCATCACCTTCTCTCGCCATTGTGTAATGTGTTCTATATTTAGTTGAAAAAAAAAAAAAAAAATAGTAAAAATAAAGGACAGATTGTTTATGATACTTTTCTATATAAATATTTAGCGATAATACCTGCAATAGATGAGAGCATCTATTATGCCGTATTGGTCACCTTTTGTTAGGGGGGTCTGACAGACAACACAACAAAAACAGGTCACATGAAATACTAAATTTCGCGCTCTCATTACCAGCTCTGTTGATCCAATTGATGCCAGGCAGCGAGAACAACGTCTTGTGCCAAAAAAGCTAAAATAATAAAATAAAACAAAATTTTTGGATTTTCGAATTCGTATTGAAATTAAAATCATTCTTTTTTTTTTTTTTAATTTTTTCTTAATTTTCAAATGTAATACATGAGCGACGCATTAAATTTCATATTATTTAGTATAGAATGACTAGTAAGTGAATTGACCATAACGTTGTCACGTCTTTGGAACAACACATGTGACGTGAATGAATGGGACGACGCGAAAACAACGAAATGATTTCGAATCTACATTCTGTATGTGGGCTACATCATCTAACTTCTTGACTTAAATTAAATTTAGTCAAGAAATGAAGTCTTAATTTTCGTATAGCGATTTACTCAGAGAAGGCGATCGTTTTTCGATACGGAAATTCTAGTTAGTTTACCTAAATGAGAATAAAAATTTTTTTAACTGATCCACCTTGGACTATCCTAGGCTATGTAAAAATATTCTTCTTCTGCAGAGAAAAATTAAAATATGGGCTAGCTTGTAGCTTATCTATTATCGACTATCAAGTTAGCATACTGGGAATCAATTTCGAGTGCTTTAGACTGTACTCTAATTACGATTAACGAGTGGCCGCAGGTGCGCAGCCGATAAAGACATAACACTTACAGTTTGGATATTCACATCCCAATCGGCAGCCACACTCTATCTCTATCTATCTCTATCTATATGACTTTCTCCACTTTTCTCTGGCCACCACCGTGTTTATTAATCTATGGGGATATATCTGTCAAGTTATACTAAAAAAAAAAACTGAATTGAAAGTTTAATGAGATTTTAGTCTGCGTTCTTTAGTATTTTCGATTTTCAAGAGAGTGAATGACAGAGCAAGAAGGTGAATTGTGGAGTAATTTTCCTTTGAATCCTTTGCGGTTAAATACAACGAAATATCGTTGTAAGTACTACTGCATAGAGAACATAGGGGTTAGCAATGATAGTAATGTTCTTATTTGTTTCGTTAAAGAAAATTGGAGAGAGAAGCATTTGGCGAGGTGTGGCTTTAGATTTATTTAGAGCTCTTCATGTTTGAAAAATTGAAAATATATTTAAGGAGGTTCTTGTTTGATTCAGTTTTTGAATGGGTAAGTAAGGAAGACATGCATTTAGCCCCAAAATTCTTTTAATATCTTTCTGGGTTAAATGCTACCAGAAAAAGAGGAAAAGAACAAGATATAGCTATACAGAGTACAAGGCTTTTGTCTAAAGAAAGTGAAAGCAGTATTTAAGCACATTTAAAGAAGGTGGGAAGAGATGGGATTTCCTTTCAAATATTTTATAAATAAACGAACAAGCTTTATCAAACGATGGTTTAATCTAATTTTTGCTCTTAAATATATTCCAAGCTTTTGTGTCACTAAAAGAAGAACTCTCTCTTTTAACGGGTGAAGAGATGGGACGAAGGACAAAGACACGTTCAGTTTTGTACTTCACGTAGTGTTGATGCTTTTTTCAATCACGACCGTTTTTCGATAAGTCCTTAATAAAAGTCTTTTGGATGCAAATTAAGGGATCAACCAATGATTATTGAACATAGAATTTTACTTTCAAATGTTATTCAACTTTGCCTTAAACATAAGTCTTAATTTAAAATTTCAATTTTGTTGTTCAGTAAACAAGATTTTTCAAAAAAAAAAATCATTCTACTTTACCACCATCGATCGATCGAATCTACACTCAATTCAATTCAATTTCAATATTATTTTTTCATTTCAGTTTCCATTCCTTATCAATTATCTCGCATGATTATTGTAAAAATTAAACTATAATCGCTACAGTAGCAAACGGTTAACAGCCTACATATCGATTCGTTTCGATTTGAAAAAGAAGAAATTAAAAGAAAAAAAAAGAGAAGAAAAAAATTGTATACACTCAGATAGCAAACCAAGCGGGGAAAAAAATCAGAGAAGCATCAATTCAGGGCGACAGTTAAAATTATCTTTTCATTCATTGATGACGACGGCTACCGTGCCACCGCGTAATATGAATATAGACAACATATTATAGTTATCTGTATACGTACGTGTGCGCATGTGCCTACACTTACTTACATTGTGTATATGTAGATATATATATATATATACATATATATATTTGTTGTTTGTATGTATTTATTTCAAGCTTAAGTCTTCGGTATGTGTAGCGAAGAAGATCAAAAATAATTATAGTAATGATGTTGTTGGGGAAATTATAACTTTAGCAACGAAATTTTCATATATTGAGCAAAGAACTACAATCAAAAAGGTGGTGCTGTCCCTTAGCTACTGGGTGTCAATTATGAATTCCAGACGAGGCAAACTTAAATTCACCTTTAAATATATGTTTGTATATGATGAGAAGTGAGATTGTATTCAGATGCATTGAATATGAAATTTTTTAGTAGGAAATGATTAAGTAATAGATTTAATCAATACGTTGGTCTTTTTTGGTTGGGCTTCTTTTGCTGCGGTGCCACACAGTTAGGTTAGTTAGGTGGCTGTTAATTCGATTGATATGAATTTTGTTGCCGAATGTGAAAGATCAACACATCAGCGATTTTATTCAAAATCAGTTATACATACATACATACATACATACATACATATATACATACATGCATAGATACATACATACATACGTACGTACACACATGCATAGATACATACATACATACGTACGTACATACATACATACATACTTGCATACATAAATACATACATACTTACATCCATACATACTTACCCATACATACATACATCCATCCATACATACATATATATACACATACATACTTACATACATACATACCTACCTACATACATACATACATACATACATACATACATACATACATACATACATACATACATACATACATACATACATACATACTTACCCATACATACATACATACATACATACATACATACATACATACATATATACAAACCCATACATGCTTACACATATATAAATGCATATACATACACAGATATACACATTCATACGTGGATACATATCCTTACATGCATATACATAGATATCCATACATACAAACACTTAGATATGTACATATGTGTATATATATCATATTTGATTTTATCTGGTCAGGCTCGTTTGGTATTATTTTTCATGATTTTTATGGCTTGCGAAAAACAACTAAATCATCTTTTTTTTTTGTGATTATTGTGTGTGTTGTTGTGCTGCTGCTACAAGCTAAAGTTATTCAAGTACAATTTATGTCACCTCCCAATTGTGTCTGTATGAATGTGCGTATTTATGCCATAAGTTACGACGTGTTGGTGGTGGTTGTTGTTGATATGTACGCATGTATGCTAAACAGATGTCGTTTACAAGGGAAAACAAGAACAACAAGTGTAGAGGAGAAGTATAGCAGCCAGCAGTAGCACACACAATAACAACCAGCCCGTCAGCGAGTCAGTCAGTCAGTCAGTCAGTCAGTCAGCCAGCCACTTAGTCAGTCATCTAGTTAGCCAGTCGGTATCATTATCTTACTGGCTGGTCCGAGATGCCATTGCATTGCTTTGCATTACTTTGCATGCATGCATGCATGCATGCATAAATGATGCAGTCATGAATTGTCGTCATACCTAACAACATCTATCATATGTAATGATGATGATAATTCGTTACAGTTTTTCGTTTGTTACACAATTTTACTATGCACTCTATAACGTTGCAAACACTTTAATAAAACTATGACTTGATCAAGCCTTTAACGAAAGAGTCATTAATATTGCAAAAAAATGGTTCAAGTTAATAGTTTTCAAAAAAAAAAAAAAAATCATTTCCCTAAAATGTTCGTAAGGACATTTCTTCAGAACAGTTATCAACTAAGAAGTATTATCGCATCTCTTTCTAAGGCTTTAAATGTCAAGAGTGTTAAACCTCTTCCTTTCCCACCTACTAAGCCAGCTAAGTACTACAAATTCTATCTAAAGAAAATTAAAGCATTTCAATGCTTCTCTGTGGTACTAAGCATGCTGACGAATGCTAAACGTATGGTTTTAAAAAGTCTTATTATATATTTTTGTGTCGTGAAAATTTTATTAGACGATCTCTACGTTGTTTTGGAGAACGTCTTGCTGCCGTTGCTATAAAACTCCTCTAGTCTTTCTGATTGTAATAAATAGTGATCTTGAACGAGATAAATAGTGTGTTGAGTAATGTTCAAATTAAGCTTTATCAAGGAATCGTTATCGTAGAGGTATTTATGAACGTATAGATGAACTATTTTTTTTGTCCATTTAATAAACTTAATTTGCTGGGACTTTCAACGTTTTCAATGCAGTTAAGTCGAACTTTCTGCTTTTATGCTGTATCGATTTTTTACAGCTTCTACCTCATGACTTTTTTCTTAAAGTGCAGTCGTTGGTTACCCGCTCGCGCGTTATGCATGTCTTTTATCAGTCCCTTTCA
Source organism: Glossina brevipalpis (assembly GCA_000671755.1). Lineage (NCBI taxonomy): Eukaryota > Metazoa > Arthropoda > Insecta > Diptera > Glossinidae > Glossina > Glossina brevipalpis. Next base: position 1,293,462 of record KK351037.1, on the reverse strand, counting down.
AAATGTAAGATAAGATAACTAGAGCGACATCTAAATTTCAACCGATCTTCACAAATAATTTAGCATCATTTTATGATGAAATTCTAGAAGGTTGAGGCTGCAAGCAAAGCATTTTGTTTTACTCGGTAAAATGGGATCCATTGTTTGCTTGAACACTGCCAGTGTATATCATTCACTTTTCGAATCCATTGTTTATTACTTATTATCCAGAATTTTCCCTATTGGTTCAAGGTCGTTAAATTTTGGTAATAATATTCTGGATTGGAGACATTTTCGAATAAACATTTTTTTAAATCATATTTAATGAGATAAAAGCATTAAGCATTCCTTGACTTATAGCAGCACTGGTTGCTGCTGATGGATCCTCTACTCCTTGATAATTTCAGATCAGTTTGTAAGCTGATCTTGCTAGATTTTTTTTACAGAATGTAAATCGTTTGCTTCTGTAATTTGTTTTTCGCCAGGCGGTAGCAAGTCGAACATCAGGCGACTGAAAGCGAATGACTTCTGACTGATTTGATTAATGATTATGGATAACAGTTCATAATTATAAATGCGCCCTTCTTTGCATGAGTAGTTTATCCAGTGGCTTTCAGCAGCTTCAAATGACAATTGTGACTTGACCTGGCAGGGCTTGTGTCATGGTTCGCATGAATTGTGTTCATAACACATGAAGAGACTATAATGCTAACCCGTACTATTTTTTCAAACCTTTAGTTAATAGATTTAAAATGTTAAGGTATAGGTTGATATCTTTGTGATGTGATGCTTGTGTCCCTGTAAAATTATAGTTTTCCTTTTCTTTTATCGTATTTCAAGATGCTTACATACATACACATGAACATGTATGCAACATTATTGAGGCCAAGCATATGTGATTATGCCTGGAAACAGAGTTTTGGTTACACTTACTATTATTATACAGCGTGCGCTCCACCTCTCTTATGTGTGCACATAAGCGGCGAATGTTTAATGCCGGTGTTGCATTCAGTTAGGAGTTCGCATGGTATGACTGTTGTGTGGTGAATGCATGTTGGAAACTGTGGCAAACCATAAGCATTCACTTTTAATTTGTAGCTCAATGATCGGTAAGGCAACCTACCCAGTTTGCATGGTAGGCAGACAGTCAGGTTATAGTGGTCGTAGGCTTTTTAAAATTTCTTTTTTTTTTTTTTTTTTTTTTTTTTTTTTTTTTTTTTTTTTTTTTTTTTTTGCAAAAGAGAGACCATAGTCGAGACCAGCAAGCGGCAGCACTTGACGACATTACAACTGCTTGAGCATCAGCATGTGTTATCAGCAGGAAAAATCAACATTTATCAGTATCGTCATAATCATCGTAACATCAACTTGAGCATGTGTAACATATCTACATACATATAGATATATAAACACGCACCAAGTAAACAAAATCTAAAAAAGCAACATTGTCAACAGCGACAACATCATCATCATCATCATCATCATCATTATCATCATTTTCAACATCATTTTCAACATCATTTTCATCATTACCATTGTCGTCATTGTCACCGTCATCGGCATCGTCATCGTCATCGTCATCATCATCATTATTACTATCATCTCAACGACGGCCGACGACCACGATACACAAGCACACACAAGCAACACAATGAGCAGTAAGTAAGCGAGCAAGTAAGTAAGTAAGTAAGTAAGTAAGTAAGTAACAAGCATACATAGGTTTTGTAACAACATATCACTACTTGTGGCTTTGTGTGGGAATTCTGCGGCTAAACACACTTACATGCGAGGGTAGCCGATAAGTCACGACCAATACCAGAAATACACACAATCACACACACACACACATATATATATATATATATATATATACATACATATATATATACTTACGTACGTATATACATACATACATACATACATAGATACATGCATGCATAGATACATGCGTACATACATACAAGCACATATGCATACGCAGTATCAGATTTCGAGTGCTTGAAAAATCCAAGTCATATATTAAAAGATGTCACTTTGACATCTCGCCTGCTCTTTTGCATGGCAATAATCATAATTCATTTTTTCCACTTTATACTTTTCAAGTGTTTACGGACATACACATACATGTATGTATAAAAATATGTGTATATATGTATATATATAGCTTTGTATTTATGATCTGGAAGTTAGGAGGATTCTTAGGTAGATAAGTAGGCATACAAACGAAAAAAAAAAAAAACAAAAAACAAAAACAAAAGACAAGAAAATAAAATTAAAAAAAAAATCTGGTAAAGAGGAAGAGACCCTCCTAGAAGAGTCAGATATAATAAAAGTAAAACAAGAAGAAGAAGAAGAAGAAGAAGAAGAAGAAGCAGAAGAAGAAGACGAATTTTAGGGGTGTAAATTTGTAGTTGTGTCTCACACATCTTGTTGCCTGCTTTTGTCTTTTATATTGTCCGTCCCTTTATTTCACGATTATTTATGATGGCTTTTTTCGTTATGAGAGATACAAGTGTATTTCATTTTTTATATATATGTTCGCGTTGCTTCTCCGACATTCAAGACATCCATCCTGAAAGTTTATTTTATCATAAAACACAGATAGAAGACATATTTTTCAAATCTTTTCTTTTTCATGTATAAGTATTTATTTACATATACATATATGTATTCGTATACATATATATATATATATATATATATATATTTATTTATTTATTTATATATATGAAATGATTGCAGCCATCCGCCAGTCTAATAACTTGTACTCTAGTGTTCTGTTATATGTTAAGTTACGCTAGCTTGCAATTTTTTGAATGGGAAATGTTGACGACGACGACGACGACGACGACGAGGACAACGACTGCGGGGACGACGAGAATGATTTTGATGATGACGACAATGACTGACTGGTAAATGTGCTGTTGTCGCGGTATACTTGCAACAACTAACTTACTGACTTACGGACTGATTTTCTTTTACATTTGTGATTTGTATTGTAAGTATTCTGAGTTCATAATATCAACATCAACATCACATCACAACCAATGTCAACGTCAATCCTATATACAGTCTTCCTTTTTCATGTATATTTTTGCCAATATTTTCCTGTCATTGATGTAAAGCGCATCCCAAATAATTTTCTTTCGTTCCCTTCCTTCTCCTAACGCAAAACATAAATGAATCTTTTCTTTCTTTCTGTGCGTTACCTTTACGAACATCTGTATTTAAATATATGTAAAGAGGAAGAAGAAGACAGAGTAAAAGATGATGACGAGCAGGAGGGATAAATGTAAGAAAAAAACAAAAAGGAGAAGAGACCGCGTACAAATAATATTAAAATTGCTATACATCGCTTGAGATGATAAATTCAAATGGAATTGCTTCTTTAGTTTTTCCATGTGTACGCGTTCATAATATGGAAGAAAGATCCTTAACAGCAGCAACTGCCACCACCACTACAAATGTATTTATTTTGATTTATTTCGTGTAAATGTGGTTTCACGACTTGAAACATTTCATGTGTCTTGAGTTATTGTTTATTATTAATTTTATGGCTGTTGGCGCACGAGAGACAAGGAAAAAGAAAAATCACTGAAAAGTGTTAATTTTCAAGGGATAGGGATAAGACTAAAAAAAAAAAAATAAAATATCTTAAATTTTTTGTCTTTCTTTTTTTTTCTCGAGATTTTAAAATTTGAATATACCTCATCTAGTAGATAGAGCAAAAAAAAAAATAAGAAAAGTGTGGCTAATGGTTCGCTTTAATTGTTAGAAGAACTAAGAATAGTTAGTAGTTAGTCTTAAATATTTAAAAACAAATATGAGTGTGAGTAGTAATGTCAGTATTTAGTCTATATATATACATATATATGTATTTAGTATTATATATATGTATATGTATATTGCAGTTTATAGTTTTGCCAACTATCACACTTGATAATGACTTAATATTTTATCGTTCTGTTTTTTTTTTGTTTGTGAGGAAGTTACACATTTTGCCCATAAAATAAATTATTCTAAGGTCTTAAAAATATTATTAATTTTCTTTAAATGCTACGTTGTTTTTGATAACGGAAGTATGAGCTCTTACTTGGAAATATGCCATCGCAGACTTCGCGAAACATAAATAGTATTCGGTTCTAGTGTAATTATGCAGAAGACAGTATCAAATTGGTCAATAATTATGAACTAAATGTCACCGTTGAGTCTGTTCCCATCTGAAATTGCTTATGAACTACATATATCATATCATATATCACTCATCATACATCATATATCATATAATATATATTATATATCGTATAATATATATATCATATAACATTTATCATATAACATATATCATATAACATATATCATATATCATATATC
>KK351037.1:1241851-1261473 GCA_000671755.1 Glossina brevipalpis | reverse complement strand
TTTTTTAATTCAACTTTTCATCTTCTTTCTTTACTCTTAACACAATGCAACTCTAAAGTGGTCTGAGTAAATACAATAATTCCGTCATCGTTTTTGTTGTGTGTTATTCTGTTTTTTTTCTTCTTCTTTTTATTTTTTATTTTTATTTTTACTTTTAATTTTTTTTTTTTCTTAATTTTTTTTTTCTTTTTGTGAAGGTAGTAAAAGTGTAGTTTTATGTGCCTGTATTAAGTTAACTGTTGTTGCTGGGTTGTTCAGTGTTTGCGTGTATGTTTTTAGCGATTTATGACATTAACATTTCCATCAACTTTTATATTCTTATATGTACATTTATATGAATACAACTTATGTTGGATTATCCGACGTTTATGCTCATCTCCGCCAGATAAAAGTGCATTAGTTCTTATAAAGTCCGTAAGGGGAAAAAGTTAGAATAAATTATTAAGATACTAGAGTGAAATTGGTAAGAATTATTTTGTCCATCGGTCCATCCGTTTCTTCATTTGTCTGTCTGTCAACCCGTCAGTCCGTCAGTCAATCAGTCCGTCAGTTCGTTAGCCCGTCAGTTCATCAGCCCGTCAGTTCGTCAGCCCGTCAGTTCGTTAGTCCGCCAGGCCGCCAGTCCGCCAGTCCGCATGTCCGCATGTCCGCCAATCCGCTAGTCCGCCAGTCTGCCAGTCCGCCAGTCAGCCAGTTCGTCAGTCCGTTTCTCAGCTTATAACTGTTTCGGCTTGAATTTTACTTGGATACCTACTCTTCGAGCTTATTTCCACGATGCACCTAAGTGCTGTACAATTTTTCAGCGAATGATAACCGAACATCCCCGAGCGGTGTAACATTCCCCAGTGAAAGGGGGTTTCATTATCCTAAGATTCCACAGAATATATTTGCCAAGTGTAGTTCGAAATTTCTATCTAATGAGAAAATTTTCGTACCCAGCATACCCACAACCATTATGATACTTCTCGACGGGCCATGCCCAGCGATTAGGCAAAAGAGCATTCTCCAAGCAGATTATTAAGTGGACAACACTTACAATGAGCAATATCTCGTGGGGAACCTGATGTCTGCCAACCTTAATCAGCTTGTGGCAACTTTGTTTTTTGCTTCTGCTAAGATATCTACTCACATAGAGCGCAAGTCCACGCTGCGTCTAAGCACTAAACTATTTTTTAGCGAAAAATAGCCGGTTTCCTTCAAGCTGTGAAACAATCCCCCTTAAAGGGAGTTCTGCTATTCTTGAGGTTCTGGAATAATTATTCGTTGGGTATAGTCCACAATTTCTCATTGGTTAGAGGATATTCCTATCTAGAATTCCAGAATCATCACGATACTTCCCGAGAGGCCGTATCAGATAGAGAACGTTCAGTCGCAATCAGGCAGAGAGCGTTTTCCAAGCAGTATTTACAAGCTGCAATCTCTTTTGGGGCAAGTTGAGATTTCTACGAATTTATTTGAATCGTTGGATATGCTATACACCCGAAGGGTCCTTCCTATTGTCTTATCTCTTGGATTATTCGTACTTNTACTATACTACTGTGGACAAAACGTAAAGACACTGTACTTTTTTAAAATACCCGCTCTCTATTGTATATTTTGATATGTGTATTTTTTTGGGAGGTTTGTAACACTCACATAAATTTCGAGACATGTGTCCTGTTAGCAGCGTTTCTTTTGTTGTTGTTTAAAAAATGTTGCGGGTACTTTGAAAAAATACGGTCTCATTACTTTTTGTCCTCAGTAGTATTATATATTTTATGTTAATGGCCGCAAAGCAAGTGTCAAAATATTCGGAATTTTGCAACCATTCCTCCAGTTGGGTTAAAAATACCAGATTTTAGTTTGTTTAAAAAAAAAATAGTCTTATTACTTTTTGTCCACAATAGTAATCTTTTTACAAGGTTGCCTCGTATTCTTCGATGTATTTCGAGGTGTTGACGAAGGCCACAACTTTGTAAGGATTGAAAAACAAATTCTCTATAATATATGTGAAGATTATTCAATTTCCAAAAATTTTTAAAATTTGACTCTAGTCAGAACAATTGCCAAAAATTTAGGACCTTTATAATCGTTCCATTGTTATATTAACAAGAGGCCTACTGAAATTTGAAACGTATACCGGCTAAAATGCTATCAATCTAAAGACAAAAAGAAGAATAGTTAGTTTATATAATATCGAAAAGTCCTACTGTCTTTTGATCATTTGATTATATTCTAGAAAGTTATGAAATGTGTTGAATTTTCCAAAAAGATCTCGATTTTTCTATAAAAATACGTTTATATATTAGGTCATATGAAAAGTCTCCGCGGTTTTTTTTGCCAGCAGATCGTGTTAATGCCTTTACATCTGGCAACACTCATCGCATTGTCGCAAAAGAACATCTACTTGAAAGCTGACGTTTCATTTTAAGTTTTTTATGGAGATAGTTTTCTAATTCTTTGCTCGTCTAAAAAGTAATATTGATTTGAAAATGAGCGAAATATCTGAAGAAACACGATGTGATGCTTTTTTTTTTGCTATAAGAGGGTAAAAAAAAATTTTGTGAATTGTGAGAATGCTGTGATTGAACGACGGATCCGGGAGTGGTTTGCTCGATTCCGTTCCGAAAATTTTGATGTCAAAGATGCATCTCACTCTAGTTGGCCACTCATTGAAAAAGTCGATGAAATTTTGCAACTGGTGGGAGCACGCAAACTGTCAGGAAATAGCGACGGTACTAAACATCAACTATATGACAGCTTGGTATCGTTTGAAAAGACCAGAAGAGCAAAAAGAAGCTAAAAAATGTACCAAAAAAAGTGTGAAGAAACAACATCTCATCCAATATATTGCAGATCAGCGTTTACTGCATTTATTTTCTCGAAATTCTTCACTTTCTAAGATCTCCTAAGTACATTTAAAAAAATCCCCAAAAACGGGGACGTTTTTTTTTGAAAATCTTAATATAAACAATTTTAGGTAAAAAGTTTTTTTTTCTTTTTATTTTGATTTATTTCGGCTGGAAATTAAACAAAAAAAAACGGCAAGAAAAGCACCGAGTTGAGCGTCAATGTAAACATGGTCTGCATATGTTAAGTTAATTTCATTACAAAAATTTGAAGTTGAAATCTTTTGATTTAGGTTTTAATTAGAACTTCCAGCTCATTTCGGTTCCAATTATTAGCTTCCAGTCTATAACTGATGTGCATATAAATGTATATCGAAATGTAATGAGTTTTTGCGCGATAATTAGTCTGAAAATAATATTTTGTAAGTTTTCTTCTCATCATTCGGTTGCAGTTTTTTTTTTTTCTTTTCTTCTAATTCAAAGGATATTCAAGCGTAATTATATGAGAAGCATATATATGCATATGTAAGAATCTGAATTTGACGGGTCTATAAACATGGCACAGCACTGTGCACTCGCTCTTTATGTTTCGGTTTAGTATCATTCGCGTTTAAGATTTATTTTTGAAAGCAAAAAAAAAAAATATCTTATCCATCTGTGTGGATGGTTGTCATCGTATGAAAAATGTCTAATTAAAAATTCTACTTTAGTACAATGTGGTAGAAAATTGAAATCAAAAAATTGTTTTATTTTTTTTTTTTTTTTTCAAAATTTATTCTCTATTAGAATAAGAAAATAAAAAAGAAAAGCAAATAAAAAACATGAAATAAAAAAAAAAAACGCGAGATAAACTGAAATGATGTGTCATCCATGTCTTCAAAGTTGATTTCCCTCTCTGCTAGTAGTACTAGTAGTAGTAGTAGTAGTAGTGGTAATCTATTGCAAGTTCAAAAAGTATTGAAAAGCGTTGATAAAAGACAACAATTCATATATAGTTTTATGCTCTTGCATATAACTGCTGCTTATGGGTTACAAGAATCAAATGTTATCACATAAGATGCATTTGAAATTTCAAATACAGCTCACGCAACTGATTATTTTTATATATACATTTATAGATTATAGTATTAATTTTTTTTTTTATTTTATTTTATTTTATTTTAGTTATTTATTATTTTTGCTTTAACAAAAGCATCAATTGACTTAGATGTTTGAAATGTGAGACAAAAGAAAATTTTGATAACCGAATAAAAAATATCAAGTTACCCTAGGTAGGGTATTTGCTTCTAGCGATACAAGTGGGGGAAAGTAAATTAGGCNAAAAAAAAAAAAAAAAAAAACAAAAAGCAAAAATCAAAAAAAAACCCTTTTGCATATTCGCCAAACTTAATTCTAATATGCTTTGTAAGCTAACACATACATAGCACGCTATGCTATCAGTATATCGAAGTCAGTATGAACTGAAAACCTGCTAAAAAAACTTAACTTAACTTAACTTAACTGTCGCGACTGCACTTACTCTCTGGGTCGTCTAGATGTTATTTGAGATAAGATGAAGAAAAAAAATCACAAGTGCAACCGATATGACAAAACAAAAAACGCCAGATAAAACATGCAAAATATATATGTATACATATCTATGTACATACACATAACATATGAATATAAATTGTATGTTGAACACGTACGACAACATCGGTATAGATTGTTTTGTGTTTTTTTTTCTTTTTTTTTCTTACTCGCCTTATAAGATTTGCTTAACACTAAATAATTTTTAATTAAATTTATGATTATGTATCGTATGTCTGTCTTGTTGGTTTCTTTTTTCTTTTTTTTTTTTTTTGTCTTTGTATAAATGAAATATAAAAACTGAAACAGGTGCATTTTTAGTTTGGTTTAATATCACCACCCGTGGTAACCTTGTACGCCTACATCGGCTTAACGTTTATTCGCAAAGAGTCGTTTATTTTTACTGTTCGTTTAGTTTTTTTTTTTTTTTATTAATTCAATTATGTATCTACGAGCCAAGATTTCGATTAGTAAGCCTTCCTTATTAATTTGAAATCAAAGAGAGTGAATCAGCAGTCAGATTAGCATTTTTTTTTTTTCGAAATTTTCATCGAAGTTGAAAAGAATTTCTTATACCGTTAGATACAGTATTTTTCGATCATCATGGGTGGGGAGTATACTCAGCATTTCAATTCTCATTTCTCTCAAGACCGATTTTTTGGAGTCAGCCTAACCGTTGTCTATGCAATATTCCCACAGGTGTAAGAAGTAAGGTAAAGAGGAGTAAATAAGCTCTTCAAGGAGATCAAGTAAAAACTTAAAGCCCGTTTTTTTTTCATTTGACAGTTCTGTCAATCTATGCATTCTATACATAAATTGCCAGAAAGAAGTGTACAGAGAGAGATAGCTAGAGTGTCTATAAATGTATTAAGCAGGTTTTACGTGGGTGCTTGCCGTGAAGGCAATGCTATGGTCCTCATAGGCGCATGGAGTGGGAAATAGCCACATATGCCTTTCGGATAGTAAGAACCGAGAATGTCTTACAATCCTGCTGTTCCAGAATAATGATAAATGTTTGGTGTGTCTTTCCCTTTGACAGAGCGAGGGCTATCTAACACCTCAAATATTTAATATTCCCGCGTTTTTTGGGAGCAACCGAAGCCACCAAGAAGCTTCTCGAAGGATTGTATCCAACAATCGGGAAGAACATCCCCACTTCTCGGATTCTGCAACAGCAAACACTGTAGCCAGCATGTCTACGCAGCAAAAATCTCTTGGGCGTCCTGACCCCGTTGTACTTTACTTATTTTAAAAGTCTCTGGTTCGACTTTCCAGTTAGATTCATACAACCTCGGACTGATTGCTTATATGGTGAACAAGGCGTAAAAGCTGGTCTATCAGTAGCCTTTCCGGCGAGTAGGTATGATGAATCTTCCTTTACACCCCTTACAATCGCTCTTTTTTTCTACACACAATCTTGATTCCGTCTCGAGATACTTTAGCGTTTGCCACAACATTCGTTTGATTTCGATACGTAAGAGTATGTAGACTGTGCTGTGCATCGGCAAATTCTCCTGGCGTTTTAAAGCTTATAATGCAGTCGTTTGTGTGGCATTGATATCGAATTAAATTAATAATAAAACTACTTTATTCAATCGTCCAACTTGATTGGGTCCAGATATGTCTTAAATTTTGTCACACTGGACCGTGGCTTGAGGAAAGGATCGCCAGTTTGATCGTAGCCTCTGAGAGTAACTTTACGTTAAACAGTCGAATTTACCTCCAGAAAAAAAAAAAAAAAATATATACGCCATGGCTGACGATGGTAATTCGTGGAATAATGTAAAATCCGCACATCGGGACCATATTGGCCTCAGAGTTATATATCATCTACTATTGGCTAGCCCTTGAATGTAAACTTTAGACTGCAATTGTGTTGCGCTTCAATTTCTCTCATGATGACTTTGGTGTGAGATCAGTTCGCCGCAGCTTGAGGTCGCTACAGTATTACCCTCGCGTTTCCTTCATAGTAGCATATGCATATTATGCTTAACACTTGCCAAATTTGTTTCAATATAATTGGCGCCAAATACTATACTATCATAGCAAACTTTAGTTCCTGACCATGTTAGGTCTAGATTTTTCCAACCATCAGATCCGTTTGATTCATGGTATCATGTAGAACCCGTGCATATGGATCATATTGCGCTCAGGTTTCTATTATATATATATATATATATATTTAGTGACGTCCACTGCTAGCCCTTGAATGTGAACTTTATATTCCGATTATATTTCGCTTAATTTTCTCGCACGGTGATACTTGTGTGAGATCAGTTGTAAGCAAATAAGTTGACATCGCTACTATACTACTTTAAGGTTCGTTTTTTAATAGCATACGCTTCATGCTTGACGCTAGTCCGTCCAAATTTGTTTCATTGTAACTGGAGCCGACTACTAGCGTGTCAAAGCAAACTTTAACTTCTGACTATATTAGGCGCAGATTTCTCCAACAATCGTACTAACAACATCTGCTTAATTCTAGCCACGAGGGATAAAGCTTAGATCGCGAGGGAATTTAGATTAAATGTTCGAACATACGATACTTTACTAATGTCGGTCCGTGGTAGTAAACTTTAGGTTACGACTGCGTTATGTTGATATCTCTCATGATGATACTTGACCGATAATAGGTGCTTGATGCATATGCGTAGAAGAAAAGCTTAGAACGCGACTGTATTTCGCTAAGTTTTCTCTACGTGTCGTGCTTGACGGTAAATGCCTTCGAACTAATCTTACGATGGTTCTGACTGCTCTGATACCAGTCCGGGGCTGTAATATTATTTTCTAGCTTAATACTCTTACAAGAAGTGTCCTAAATTGTCCCAATGACTCTTCCATAACCGACAAAAGCTGTGCGATGTTTATGCGTCTGCTATTCGTGTGGATATCTAGCATTCATGCAGGTTATTATTATATTTTTTACTTCACTTGAAAATTCTTCTTAAACTTATTTTTGTCAATATTTTTTCCTAACAATTGTGTCATAATCCTTCAGTTCTTGAGCCTAATATATCTAACTAGTCGCGTAATATAAGCGACCTTCTGAAGTAAAATCTTGAATTTGAAAAAGAAAAGAAAAAAAGCAATTTAAATTATTTAGAATCTATTCCCTAACTTCCTTAAAGGTGAAAAGAAAAATCTTGAAAAATTTCGCAATAATTTTTTTTCTTTTTTCTTTTTCTCTTTTTTTTTCTGTGTTTATACACCGGCTAGGATGTAATTGAAAATTTATTGTAATTATCGTTTAACGCACAGGTAGAGAACAAAAACAAACGTTTGTATGTAAAAAGTGTTATTTTTAAAATACTTTGATTCACTTGGTATGTGAATGAGTTCGCATGTTATGCAATGTGAATGTGTAGTGAATGTATAAAGTATTGCAAAAGCAATGTCGAAGCATTAGCGGCAATTGCCGCCGGCGCAGTAGCAGCAGCAGTGGCAACAGCAACAGCAACAGCTGCAGTAACAGAGGGATTTTCTGATGCACGCACATACTTGAGCAATTGCCACCGTTGCAGAAGCCCACCGAAACTGTTAATGTCAACTAATGTTTCAGTCTAGTAGTTCCAGAAAACGCAAAAATCAAACGTGTTAGTAAGCAGAGAGCAAAGAAAGAGAGCAAAGCATGGCACGATATAGAAAACAAAACAGAAAAAAAAAAGAAAAGAATAAAATAAAATAAATAAATAAATAAATAAACCGAAGAAAGCTAAAGGTTGTGCGATTGAGAATGTGGAAGGAAAGTATGCCGACAAACAGTGCACAACACTTTTACAACACATGGGCCGGTTGTGGCTGGCTGGCTGGCTGGCTGGCTGGCTGGCTGGCTGTTTGCCTGCTTCAATGAATGTATGCAATTTCGCGAGTATGGCTAGTGTTGTGCGATTAGAGACTGATGCTGCCTTTTATTTTTATTTATTTTTTTATATTTTTTTTTTTTAAATTTTTTCTATGCAATCGCTAGCAAAGTCACAGTTTTATGAACGGCGTCAAAATCCAAAACATTACAGTGGCGACCAGTTTTCAAAAGTTATCATGGAATCGTCATCCTTAACTAGTCAGTCAAACGGCTAACCAAACGACCAGGCAGCCAGACAATCAGCCAGCCAGCCAGCCAGTGAGCCAGCCAGTCAACCAGCCAGACAGCCAGCCAGTTAGCCAGACAGCCAACCAGCCAGTCAGTTAGCTAGCTAGCTAGTCAGCCAGCTAGTGAATTATCAGGCTAAACAAGCAAGCAAGCAAGCGAACGAACGAACGAACGTCTTCGTTACGGTCTGCTTGTTTTACCGCCAAAAAAACAAAACACAGAAAATAAAAATTTAACATTAGAGCAGAGAAACGGCCGTCACTGTTTTCAGAATACTAAAGCAATAATAACAAGAACAAGAAGAGCAACATATAGAAAAAAAAATAAAAAAAAAAATAAATAAAAAAAAAGAAAAAGACTCGCAGCGATATAAAATATTTTATTTGCGTGTTTAGAAATCATTTTATAGTCGCTGTCTTAGCATGTAGCCTTAAGGTTTATCAGCGATTCATCTTTTGGAAGGTAGCGCACAGACACACGCACATACACACTTGCGCACAAACACACACACACACACACACACACGCACATGCAAGCATACATTCATAGCACGAATTACAACAACTGCTAGTTCACTCACACATAGCATTACATTACGTTACGTTACATTTTATTACACATAAGTATCTAGCTTACCTCACACTGTGTTTTGTTAGTCCCTATATTAAAACCATGTGCGTGTATGTTTGTGTTTCTACAATTTTTTTTTTATTTTTTAATTTTTTTTTTTTATTTTTATTTTTGTTTTTTTTTTCTTTTTTTTTCTTCAAGTTTCTCTCTAAAAACAAACGTATAACTTTTTTTTTTTTTGTTTTTGTTTTTTTTTTTTTTTCAAGTTTCTCTCTAAAAACAAACGTATAACCGTATCACCTATGAATTGTTCAACTATTCGACCACTATTTAAAAGGTGGCCTTCTCGCTAACGTTTAAAAATTCTTGGAAAATGTGAATAAACAAGAGCACTCATGTATTTTTGTACATTACATTATACGTATACATCATCTACATATACATACATATTTATACATAAATGAATGAAATTATGTTTGAAGAACAAACTGATATATATATATATATATATAGAAGTGTAGTAAAGCTCACCTATAATAATCACTTTTGCAGTAAATATTACCGTCGCGCGAATAACATGACGATTCTCGGTCTAAAGGTTGTCGACACGCATAACACTGCAGACAATTAACATGCCAACGTTTATCCACAGCTGAGAGGTAGAAACGATCCTAAAAAGTAATAATAATAACAATAATAATAATAATAATAATAATGACAAAAATAAAAATAAAAATGAAAAAAAAAAAACAAAACATTTGTTTACATAATCGACATCATCTTCATATGTCAACTATAGATAACAGACAAACAAACAAAAAAAAAACATAACATAACGTAAACATAACTTTACCTGTATTAGACGCCCACAACCAGCGCAATCTTCGGCACTGCACGCGGGTTTTATTTCATTAGCCGATTCTGGACTGCTGGGCGGACCGTAGGGTTCTGTTTTGAATGATACCCCCGAATTTGTTTCGTCATTTACATCGGAACATTCCGTTCGCGTTCGGCTTATTGCATATTTGATGGAAGATTCATCATATGTCGCTTGCTCAGCCGTCTCATAGCTAATTAACAAACGAGTAAACGAATTTAGAAAAAAAAAAAAAAAACATTATTATCAAGCTATAGATTCTCTTGTATCTTAACTCTATGTATATATAATCATTTTACTATATGTTTTTATTATGATTTTTTTTTTTTTTTTTTTGCTATAATATTTACCTTCTAAATGCTACACTATATGCTGCCGCCGCTGCACTAAATGATTTTGTACTGTGTTCGCAGATATCGGGACATGTGGAGCAGGCTCGAAATAAAAACTGATTATTATTTACACCTGCAGCACTGCCACAATGTGTGCTCCCTTGATGTGCTACANTAGATCTGTCTGCTATAGTTTATAAGTAATAAGCAAAAAATCCAACTTTTTTTTAGTGAAACCAATGATATTTTCGGTTTACATTATAGTGCTGTTGTGTCCTTTGACCGATTTGTATCACTTTCATTACTAACCTACGTGAAAGAGCTTTCAATGTTTCTGCCAAACTTGAAGCTCGGATATCTGCATTTTTCGAGCTAAAAGAACATTTACGACAGATAGACAGACCGACGGACGTTGTTAAATCGATTCGCGAAATTTGACCATGATCGAGAATATGGGATCTCTAAAATTTCCTTCTGGATATTGCAAACAAAATGAGAAAATGAATGTACCTCTGTTCTTCGAAAAAAATCTATTTACGTAAACCATATATTGTGCTCCTACGTCTACAAAAGGCAGCAGTAAGAATAGTTCTCTTTGACATTGATTTACTTAGTTTACGATGAAAATATTATATAAAAAAGTTAACCGTACTGTGTTTTTACCCTATTAACCTAACCACATTAACATGGCAATGTGGGCGGGTAGTTCATACTCTCTTTCACATCTGGCAAACGTCTATGCTGGCATAAGCCGGTCGAGATAATCTAAACAAGGATTTACAGCGCGGAGAGACAAAGAGAGATAGATGCAGATGAAAAAAAAGAAATAGAGAAAGAGGCAAAGACACTATATCTCGTGGCTATGGCTTCACCAGGGAAACCATAGCAACGACTTCTTCGGCAAATCGATGTTTTGAACCAAATGAAGGCTTAGAATCTTCTTAAAATTCATGTTCATATTATCTTTGAATTTTCTAGGCAATCGTTTAAGTTGAAAAAATTGTGGAAAATGTTCACAAGGTAGCATTAAAACACATAAAACTTTTTCCAGATTTGGGTTTTTCAAGAAAAATTTTTTACTTCGCATCGAATGTTTGGAACTCACACTGACCGCTTGTCCGTGACTTTTCATTGCAAAGACTTGATTTCACTGTATTTTCGAACGTTTGATATGAATTTTTTTCTGACATGACATAAACATACAATAAGGCGAGGGCGTTTTACATTAATTATAAACGTGATAAACTTCAAGTTCAAAGTTCACCTTTTTGTAGTCGTTAAGGTTTATTGAGATTGGTTATGAGAAAATTAAGAAAAAAAGTCGACAACAAAANGCATATATATGAGCATTAAAAATGATTAAACCAAAGTGGTCACATAATTAGAGCTTACGTCGAAGGTTGGTTAAAATGAATTTTCAAATATATTTTCACCTCGTCAGCTTAACCACCCACCAAACAGATTAAAGATTTAACACAATTTTCTTAGAAAACTGAAAGATGTTGTTTATATTATGCAACTCTCGAATTTTGAAACTATTTATCTGAAGAAAAGACCTAGAGGGTGAAGACTGTTTTCTTGATTCGAAAATAACCTAGAAGGTGAAGACTATTTTATTGATTCAAAAATGATCCAGAGAGTAAAGACTGTTTTATTGATTCGAAAATGACTCAGAAAGTGAAGACTGTTTTATTGATTCGAAAATGATCCAAAGAGAGAGGAATGTTTTATCGATTCGATAATAACTCAGAGAGTGAAGCTTGTTTTATTGATTCGAAAATGACTTAGAGAGAGAGAAGGCTGTTCTAATGATTCGAAAATGACCAAGAGAGTGAAAATTGTTCTATTGATTCAAAAATGATCCAGAGAGTGAAGACCGTTTTCTTGATTCGAAAATGACTCCGAGAGTGCAGACTGTTTTCTTGATTTGAAAATAACTCTTAGAGTGAAGACTGTTTTGTTGGTTCGAGAACGACCTAGAAAGTGAAAGTTGTTCTATTGATTCAAAAATGATCCAGAGAGTAAAGACCATTTTCTTGATTCGAAGATGACTCAGAGAGTGCAGACTGTTTTCTTG
This sequence comes from Glossina brevipalpis, assembly GCA_000671755.1. Lineage (NCBI taxonomy): Eukaryota > Metazoa > Arthropoda > Insecta > Diptera > Glossinidae > Glossina > Glossina brevipalpis. The sequence continues at coordinate 1,249,130 of KK351037.1, read as the reverse complement.
ATTCGAAAATAACTCTGAGAGTGAAGACTGTTTTATGGATTCGAAAATGATCCAAAGAGTGAAGAATGTTTTATCGATTCGATAATATCTCAGAGAGTGAAGATTGTTTTATTGATTTGAAAATGACTCAGAGAGTGAAGACTGTTTTATTGATTCAAAAATGATCCAGAGAGTAAAGACTGTTTTATTGATTCGAAAATGATCCAAACAGTGAAGAATGTTTTATCGATTCGATAATAACTCAGAGAGTGAAGATTGTTTTATTGATTGAAAATGACTCAGAGAGAGAGAGAAGGCTGTTCTAATGATTCGAAAATGACCAAGAGAGTGAAGACTGTTTTATTGATTCGAAAATGACTCAGAGAGAGAGAAGGCTGTTCTAATGATTCGAAAATGACCAAGAGAGTGAAGACTGTTTTATTGATTCGAAAATGACCTAGAGAGTGAAAATTGTTCTATTGATTCAAAAATGATCCACAGAGTGAAGACCGNAAGACTGACGCCGTCAGGTATCAATAAATTAACGCCAAAATGACCCGAATGACCGACCAAATGATCTCAACGTTTTCTTATAACCTGTACATGTGCATGTCTGTACGTCTGTCCATCTGTTTAAACGGTAAAACAGCAACCGTCTGTATATATATATGAAGCTATAGCTATAGTTATAGCTACAATAACAATAACAACAATCTAACAAAACGAATCTTAGATTGTTTAACATTTTTTTTTTGTATGAGTTGTTGTTCCTGTTGTTGTTGGTTTGTGTTTCTGTATTTTATTACTTTTTTTTTTTTTTTTTTTTGTTCAACTTAATGTAGTTGTTGTCAGTGTTGTTGTAATGTGTCTTCGTTGTTGACAATTTTAACTTAATTTATGACATTAATTTAGAACCATAAAAACACACAGACACACACACACACACACCCAAGCAAACATTTGTTTGTAGGTATACAAAGTAAAACATTATACTTAAAGATTAACGCTAAACTAAAAGGAACGAAATAAAGTAAAAGAAAAAAAAAAAATTTGAAAAACAAAAGCTGACACTGACCCATTGTGAGTTCGAGAGACAAGCAGTTAAAAAGATGCTCAATAATGATAAGCAATTGTCAGTGTTTTCGTGGTTGAATCTGTATATATATATATATATATATATATATATCTATATGTATGTATGTATAGATATGTATGGATATATATGTATATATATATATATATACTCAAGTACATAAATAAATATGGTACGAAGGCATGCCTAGATGCCTGCATATGTGTGTATATTTAAAGTCATTGCCAGTTAGTACTTTAAACTAACCGATACGAGATAGTAGCTACTGATGATGACAATGATCATTAAGATGATGAGGATAATATAGTGACGTGGAGGCTATACATAGAAGCTAAGTATAGTTTAAATATATGTCAAGAAAGTAAAGAAATAAATGATATCATGTAGGTTCAATCGCTCAACGGAAGACAGTTCGTAAATGAATACATAAAAATCCATATAAAGGAAAAGAAAAAAACTGTATGTTAATCATATCTGCCAATAAGTTCTATAAGTTTTTTTCAAATATTTTGTGTCCACAAAGTCCAATCATTTTGGGCTTGCACTAACGATTAGTTTGTTCAGTATCGGTTTAGGGAGTTTTGCCAGCAGTTCAGACAAAGTAGCTTTCGAGTTTCTAGAATTATTTCTATTAACTCTTTTCATATGATCGATAAAAGTTTTGCATTGGACCTAGTCTTGCCATCAATCAGAAGATTAAAAAAAAAACAAAAAAGAGAATTATATTTGCTCGTGCCGAATACTAAATACAAACCATCTTTATCTTAAAAAAAAAAAGGTAAAAAAAAAGAAATTTTAATAGCTGGTCGCGGCATATTTTTTCCACTTTTATGGAGTACTGTCGTAATTTTTGCGGCGTATTCTATGAGTGGTAGACAAAACAGAGGTATTTTCAGCTTATTCTATACTATGATCGTGGCCTGTGCCCAATTTGGCCCATTTTTAATACTAACGTTTGTAAACGAACTTTCAATGTTTATCGCACATATATCACAGATAACTAGGCAGAGCGATGCACAGACAGACGGACGGATACATCTAGTTGGATTTTAGATTTAATACTGATTAAGAAGAAAATATACACTTTATAGAATTTTTGAAACTTGTTTCTTAATGTTGCAAACGTTTTCACAAAAAAAAAATTAAATTCCAATACACTATTATATCGAATGGGCGTGGTTTATCTTTTCCATCTTCGCACATGTATTAGAAGTAACGTAACTCAATTAATATGTAAATTTTTATAGATCTGTCTGCTATAGTTTATAAGTAATAAGCAAAAAATCCAACTTTTTTTTAGTGAAACCAATGATANTTTTTTTTTTTTTCTGAAAACTCTGAGTGTGCTTTTGCAAAGTGCAGTGTGTTCATAAACAAAAAATTAATTTCCTGAGAAGAAATTTAATAAAGCGATAAATAATGGTGTAGACACGTGTGTAATGCAAATTAAAAAAAAAAATTAATTATTTAACTTTACAGCATTTCGATTCGTTCGAATCACTTTCAAGGTCTTATGTTTGGCTAGAAAAAAAAAAGTATTTCCTCTTGTAGTTCCGACATTTTTGTAGCTGAATTAATGATCATAGAAAGTAAGAAGAATGAAAACGAATCTACTGACATCCATAAAGTTGTTATTTAACAAATTAATTTTAACAGTAAATGTTTTACAAGAAAAAAAAAAAGAAGAAATATAATCTATTCATCCTTAGTATGTACGACTGTGGACAAAAATTTATGAGACTATATTTTCCTTTAAATACCCGTTGGGTATTAATTTTTTAGGTTAGTGGGACCGTTGTGAACAATTGACATAAAAATTCGAGACACTTGCCCTATTGAGTTGGCAATAGCAGCGTTTTTTTTTTTTTGTTCAAATATTTTTGTTTTAGAAAAATTCAGTCTCGTTACATTTTGTCCAATGTAGCAACTATCCGTTATCGCAAAATACAGAAAGGATTTCAAAATTAACATACTATGGTTCGCATTCGATAACAAATAACGGTAACGTCAATCGGATCTATATGAAATAAAAGCGAAGGCGTTGTTACCAGTTTATTTCGCCTTCTGTGGTCTGATATTTCTTGACGCGGAACAGATTTTTTATTTTAGGATTTAAAAAAGGATGTGAAGGAAGAAATTTTCCGTAAAAAAAATAATTGTCAAAAAAGTGAAGAAATTTGAAAATTTCATATTATTATAAATTGTTTAGCTTTAGAAATGCGAGTAACCGCTATGAGGCATTCAGAGTCGATAACCTCATGTGTTAATGTCTATCCCATAATAGTTCACGAAATTTCTTTCTTTCTAACGATAATAATATGAAGCATTTAAAGTTATTAGTGATAGAAATGCGATCAATTAAGAGAAATTATGAAAAGCTAAAAGTAAATAACTATTCAAAATGATGCTAGAAGACCTTCAAATAAAACATTGCCAATAGCAGGACATAAATTTCATTTTTTTGAAGCTTGAATTTGAAGTAAGAAGAAGCATGGACTCGGTCTTTCTTTTTTTTTTTTTGTCTTGTGTCTCTTTTTCTTAAAATGTAATACTTTTTGAAACTTGATGACTATGATGTGATTAATGTAATTAGGGACGACTTTTTTGTATAATTAACTCTTTACCTTTTTCAAGTCGCTGTCTCATAATGTGGACTTATATAGGAAGCGACATTGGCAGCTAAAACAAGCTGTGAAATGATTAAAAGTGAGTAAGAAGTCCGAGACGTCGACATTCATAACATGGGATGATTGTACAACAAAGTAAATGCGATCAGATACCAAGAAGATGGTTATGCAGTACAATCGATGTGATTAGAGCCCAAGAAGAGCTTTTTCTTGCAAGAAAAGGTCCAAAAGCGGAGACAACCGTAACATTTGTTCAATTGCAACACAACATATATAGTTTGATCGAATACTAAAGAGAATTTCGGATTTTCATGTGATGGTGCCTAAAATGACAAGAGCGACGGTGGCTTGGTATACAGAATGTGATCAAAAACCAACAGGAATTCTTGATTTTTTTGCCAACCAAAGATTGATGACAGTTTCAACGAACAACAAACATAAGACAATCGATTGTGTAAGGACATCGTATAACACAAGGCTCGATCAAAAAAAAAAAGCCAAAATTTTGGATTTTCTTGCAAAAGCGTTTAAAAATTGAACTCTAGCGTCAGACTAACTTCGATATCCAAAATAGAAGTTATTTTCCAATTGTAATATAATATATACAGTATAATAATATATGATGATCAAAACTAACAAGAGTTTTCGATTTGCTCATTAAGGGTCAAAATTGAAAACTACTCCCACATTGACTTGCATGATAAATGAGCAAATTTGCTGCAAATATAATAGATATGGTAAGGTCAAAAACCAACAAGAATGTTTCATTTTTTTGGTCAGTGCTGACCGAAAATCGAAAACATAAGCTGCTTTGACATACATCATAGACATAATTAAGTAACGTTGCATCATAGTATTTGTGTTGCGTGATCAAAAATTTACAAGAATTTTTGATTTTGCTGAAAAGTACAACATTTTTCTAAAGCAGTTCTCAGTTTGAAAAGAATTATTCAAAAGATTTCGTGAGCGTTGGTTAAGGTCGCGCGGTTTGCTTTTTCGCCTTTATCTTATCCATTATTGAAACAAAAACTTATGAAATTTTATTCTTTGAGTGTCTTTTTAAATTTTAAGAACAAAGTAAAATAAAATTCACAGAAAGTCATAGAAAAATGAAGTGATTACGAACTCACATTAATATTGTGTATCGCTAGGATATATTGCAAATTTGAACAAGTTTTGGAGAAATTATATTACTAGGAGCTATGTAGTAGAAATCCCGTACAAAATTTTCATGTTTTCAGCACCTTGGCAAATTGTAATTTTTCTATTATGAAGACTAATTTCTCTACAACTTTCCACGATTACCTAAGCGATGGAAGTAAACACAGTCAACCCGTGTTTTTACACTTTCTTCTCGGTCTACCCAAAAGGCTTTGTTCGGATATAGGCTTGTGACATGACAGTAACAGTAAGGAAATTTTAAAGGCTATAATGCACTTATTTCGGTTTTTAATAAGTAAAAATTTAAAAATTTTTAAAAGATCGCTAAATACCTAGAAATTGCGTATTCGCTTGCCAAATTGAAACTAAGTGACGGAATTCTGTTCCAACTGTCAGGTATGTTTTTGACCAGCATCATTAAGATGAAAAAAAAATTGAAATCTCTTTTGAATTTTGAAACTTCTCGTTTGTTTTTGATCAAACAAAGCATAGGATAGTTCAAAAAATCTCTATTCGGTTTTGAAACTCTTCACAGAAGGGTTTATTTTAATACCAAAATGTATATATTTTCTTAGCTCTTATTTTGAAAAACTTATTACTTACTATTAGAAAGCGACAGTTGCGATAAGAAACATACCACGACATCTAGAAGTCTAAGTTTTAGTCTGTCGATTGTAAAAGTTCATTTATACCGAAGTATAGAATAAATTCCTAACTTTTCAATTTTCAATTTCTTCTTATACCCTCCACCAAGACAAGATGCCATACCGTTTGTAACATTCAGAAGCAAGTTTCAGAGACGCTGTATAACACATTTAATCAAAATAATCAATTTTGAATCAATCTATGTTAAAGAATATCGAAATTTTATTATTATGCTTAATATCCGTTGTGTTACGGATTATTTGAAGTTTTTGCGGATTTGTGCAGAAGAGCTTAAAATAGACTCAGGTTTTAGTATACCACACGATCCAAAATCATTTTCTGACTCGTTTCAAGTCTGTCCGTCTGTCAGTCTATCAATGTGGTATTGTAGACAACTTACAGGTTGCAATTTTTGAAATTTGTTATACTGAGGTGTTTTGATCTAACGATAAAACGGCAATGAAAATGAATTCGGTCGTACCACGCCCAATATAACAGCCCATTTGAAAAGACTTTTTATATAACAAAGTGCCGTAAAAACTAGCACTTTAGTATATAAAATAATCGTGACAAATCGGATCCGGATGGGACCATTTTTTGAACTAATTTCCATAGTTCGGATTAAATTAAAACATTTGTATGAATGGCGCAAGGTGGGTATGGATATGGCCTAAATATAGGGTCAGAATGCAATGAAGGGCCACTGAAAGTTTATATTTAATCCCTCATGTATTTATTGATATATTTTCCGTCCGCTTTTTGAGCCTGATGAAGAGCTTTTCAAGCAATAATGGGCTCATCTTGAAATAGACTAGTATACCTCGGGAGGTATATAACAAGAAAGATGAAAGATTTGAGGAAGACCACACTATTCGTCTTGACCTCTTAAATCAAAAAAAAGCCAAATCTTCGGGACTGTTCCATAGTATTACGTTATTCTGATTAGCATGGACTTCTTCTTAACGCTATTAATGAAGAAGAGTTGAATGACTGCACAGAGAAATTTCTTCTACATTTTTTGGACATCTTTAGCAAAAGGCGCAAATACTAGCGTTCTTGCACAGTGACCTTAGACCGCTTATTGTAAAATCTTTACAGTTTAATCATTTTTTAAGGCTCATATTTGCAGGCAGCGTAAAAGTTGTAAAGGACCACTTTTTTTGGACCGAGTGGGTTCAAGAATATTTAAAAAATAAAGAATTTTTGTATTCATCTTACCCAATGCATCACAGGGCGCTCTTCGGTGCAGACGCCCATGTGCGTCTTTTGAGATATCACGAGGTTTGCTTCCAACGATGCTTATTTGGCAGTGCGGCGGCAGGATGATTGTTTCTAAAACGACGTCCGCTACCAAAATGATGTTCGAAACAATCCCTTCTCTTTTCTTTTGAGCACGTTTTTAATCCAATTATACGCAAGAGATTGTTTGATTTTTTTGTTTTTTGTTTTTATTTAGTTTTTTTTATTATTATTATTATTATATATATATATATATTTAAAAACTTTGCTTAAAACTTGAACACTAAAAAATGCAAACAATTAATTATTTTTATGCGAAAAAAAACTAATTTTTTTTTTATATTTTTTTTTCTTTAAATTTATGTTTTAAATTAATCACTAATGTTTTTGAACAGGTTGTTTTTAATATAGAAAAAATAAGAAAAAAAATTTAATTTTTTATTTTATAACTCAATCGAGTTTGCTTTCAATACAAAAGCCACAAAAACCTTTTATTAGACAGCATTCGTTTTTTTTTGTTGGTTTTCTTTTTTTT
>KK351037.1:1216839-1228723 GCA_000671755.1 Glossina brevipalpis | reverse complement strand
TTTTTTTTTCTTTCTGTCTTCACACTTACTCACTGATACACGTTTCGTAAAATTTAATATTTAATTATTGATCAAATAGTGAGATATTTACATTAAATAATCAATTAAATTATTTAGCAAATGAAGAAATTCGTTTGATTTCCATTCCATAGCTTTGAACGTTAAACAAAAATATTTCAAATATATTTTTATATTTAATTTTTTTTTTAAATTTTATTTTTTTATTGACACGCGCCGTGTTTTGCACACAAGAAAAAAAAAGAAAATAAAAATTTGCAATTGAATAGCAAGCAGAGACCAGCAGGAAAATTTGGAGCAAACAGAAATTGCCCGCGGCTTTATTAACGTTTTGTTACCGTTCAATTGCAATGCAAGTCTGTATTAGTGTTGTTTTGCGAATTGTCTGATTTTTTATTTTTCACTAAATTTTCTTTTATTTTTTTTTTCATTTGTTTGTTTGTTTGTTTGTTTGAGCAGTTTCTTTTTTTTTGTAACGGTGAATATAACAGCAAAAAACTTAAATCAACGAATGTATAATATAACGTCGCGTATACACATTCACTGATTGACTCTGCAAGTAATGGACACAACTTTACGATGCGTGTGATAATTTTTTTGTTAACTTAAACATATATATATGTATGTAAATATTTATATACATATATATATTTGTATATATTTCTGTATATATATGTATATATATATTTATATATATATTTACTTTTTTGGTTTTTATATGAATACATTTCTCTAAGCTCTCCATTAATTCGTCATCATCAACATATATTTACGGCAATGATAATAATAATAATAACAGTAACAATGCGTACCGTAACGTGTATGTTGTTTGTGTAATTATTGTATTCGACAAAAAATTTGTAACGCAACCCCGAAACACGAGTAAACAACAAGCATATATATATGATATATATTCAAATATATATAAGTTGAGAGACATGCGTCGCGCCGCGATTTTATTAAAACACGGTCTCACCTTTAGGCAAGTTTGATGGTGAATGCATGACGGCTGCTAGTTCAACTAATGTTGGAACTAGTGCCAACACTGTTTGTATGATACCATATATATGTATATATAGAGATGTACGTTTGTGTGTGAGTGTACGTGCCATGTTAGTTGGCTTGTCAAACAACACTTACACATATACACACACATAAACACACGCACATCATATAATTTGAGTGCAACTTTGTTGAAATATTAACACTAGTTATCTCTTTTACTCTTATAAGAATTGCTTGATATGAAAGATGAAAAGAGTTCACTCTCTCTTATATATATAAGTAAATTCTCTTTAAACAAATAATATACAGTTATCTCTGTTTTTCATGTGAGAGTAAAAAAGAAAAAGAAAAAAAAAAGAAACAGTGGTGGATTCTATTTATACTGTTGTTGTAGTTGTATGTGTAGTAGTAGTTGTGTAATGAACGACCATTGTTTTTGTTTTCAACGCACAGTAAATGTTAAGGCGTGGTTTTTTGCTTAAGTTAAGTTAAAGGTGTCGTCTGTGATGTCTGCGGGGCAACTTGTGATTGTGTGTGAGTTACTGGTTCGCCCATTAGGGTTGAATGGCTGGCTGGCTGCTGACTAAAAGGCTTTTTGGCTATAACCATTGATGACGTTAACGTCACGTCATGTGATGCTGCTGCTACTGCCGTCGTAGTTTTTCACATTTTGTTTGTGTGTTTTTGCACTTGTAAAGATATTTGCTATTGTTGTTGTTATTATTATTATTATTATTATTATTATTATTATTATTATTGTTGTTGTTGTTGTTGTCGCTATAGATGTTGGAGTTGTTTTAAACGCACAATCTTTTCTTTGACATCTGTGGCAGGCTCTTCTTCTGTTGTTTACCTTCGTTTACGTTGTGTATATATTTCTTTTAAAGTGATGATGATGGCAAAAGCTCACATGTATGGATAAGTATGTACTTATGTGCATATGTGTGTGTGTATGTGTTTGATAAAGTCTCACCAGTACTACATGGTCGGTGCTGGAGTAATACAAAAACAACAACAACAAAAGCGGCAGCTGTCAACTTTTATCGGTAGCTGCGTCAGTTACTGATGTTATTGCTGCCTCTGATTCAGATGCAGCCGCCGTTTGATTTTTTTTTCTTTTTTCTTTTTTTGCTTTTTTCCTTTTATAGACGTTGTTGTATTTTTACTTCATCTTCCCTTATTTCTTCTTAGTTTGATAGTAAAAGTGCTGAATGCATAGGATGCCAGTCTTTGTCGTTATTCTGACTTGTTGTTCTTGTTATTCTTGTTGTTGCTGTTGCTTTAAAGCTTCCTTTAGTGGTTGGTTCTGTGAAATCTTCAAAGCTACTTCAACTAAACTAAGATGACGGCAATACGGTTGTTGCTATTGTTTTTGTTGTATGTGTTTTTTTGTGTTATTGGTACCCAAAGGTATGGCGTCGGTTGATTTTGTATTGAATGGTTTAGCACACAACGACACAATGCATTGTGTGTTAGAGAAATAAAAAAGAAATTTCATAAAAATGAAAAAATATACATAAACACGAAACACAAATGAAATAAAATAAAATCAATATAATAAAAATAAAACAAAAATACGAAATATTTTCAGCGCATTTACTTAAAAGTTTTATTCTTCTGACAGTGCACTCTACATATGCATAGATAGACATAAAAACAAATAGCATACTAAAGCGTAGGAGAAAAATAGTAGAAATTAATACAATATTCGAAGATAATATTTTAGAACGCTTTCTTCCCCCTGAGAAAAGTCTTAGAGGATAGGTTGTTTTTATTAAAAGCGAGCTCTTTTACTCTTACATTCCGACTCTCGATATATTCCCATTTAGCACTAGAGAAAATGTTAACTCGAATTTCATGTCGGTCAAAAAAAAAAAAATATCCTTTTTCGAGATTAGTTCATTTTAAACCAAAATTTATAATCATAGACAATAAAATTCCATCAGTCAAAGGTCTTAGCATCGATTTTGCAACAATTTGTTTAATTTTTGTTTTTTAAATGTTTGAATCAATATGCGGCTGTTTGACTGGGCTATAGTATAACAAGTTAAGTCTTGAGGGACCTAATATTCGAAGATAATGAACAAATCTTATTTCCACAAGATTCGAACGAAATTAAAAAAATCTACCGATTTTATTCAAGTAAATTAAAGCTATACGAATTTTGAACTCTAAAATTTTGATTAATAAGAACCAAACTTTTAAGGGTGGATTTGTAAAGATGGTCCTTAAAACTGCACAAACATTCATTTGTCATTCATACGAAATTGAACTCATCGGAAGTAATAGATCAATGTCAAAACCTCAAGCTGTTACGCTTCCCTGAATTCTAACTATATCACGCTATGAAATTATTGATGGTCAAGGAAGATCATGTTCTTCTCAAAGGCTTCTCAGTTCATACACCTTGTACGTTATCAAGATGAACGCGTGAAAGAGAGAATAGAAAGTTAAGCGGTTTCTAAAGCATTTCAGACTTTTGTGACCATAGGAAAGTTTGACCATAACGCAGTGAAATGCAATTTTCAATGATTTCTTTTTCCTATTGCAAGTTGTTTATTCGTATCGAATGTCAGAAGAAAGTTCAAAGAATTCCAAAAACATAAAAGTACTGAGAATAGATTAATCTTTAGTTAATTCTCTTGTAATTATATTCAATCATAACGAAATCGTTATGACGTCTTACTCATATTTGACGGTTCTTTACAATTTCCGATTCTTCGGTATCCTCTTGTAGTGGAACAAACAATGTTTATGTTTAAGAAAACAATACTGTAGAGCTCCACATTGGCTTAAGACGTCTAAGGGAAACGTTAGATAATATTATTCATGTACCGATGCTAAGAATCATAAAATTTCTAGATAACTAAAACAAGTAAAATTTAGTGCTCAAAAGTAGAAATTGGTTCCCATTTCAGTTAGCACGGCAGCAAAAGCTGCTTAGTGTTTATAGGTGAACTACTTATTAAATCTGAAGCAAGCGAATTAGGACTTTTTTTAACTAAAATATCGTTACTTTGTAAAATTCAATAGTTTAAATGGTTTTCTTGAAAACCATTAGATTGGTAAGAAAAAAATTTCGTGATACTATAGCAGTAGCGCTCTATTCTGTATCTAAAAACACTAGATAGGGGAAAGAAATATGAACTGAGAGAAATAGAGATAGCGAGGGAGAAAGTTAGATACAAAGAGAGGGAGAAATAGAAGGAGAGAAACTGAGGCATCCCGAGAAACAAAGAGAGAGAAGAGAAAGCGCGACGGCTAAGAGGACGGTGCAATGAAAAGGAAAGAGACAGATACCGAGAAACACAGAGTGAGAAGCGAAAGAACGAGGGCAGAGATGTAGGTGGAGTAAAAGAGAAAAAGAAAGGGAGAAAGAAAGAGAGAGAGAGAGAGAGAGAGAGAGTGAGAGACAGAGCGAGAGAGAGAGACGGAGCGAGAGAGAGAGACGGAGCGAGAAACAGAGACAGAGCGGGAGAGAGAGACAGATCGAGGGAGAGAGACGGAGCGAGAGAGAGACAGAGCGCGAGACAGAGACAGAGCGGGGGAGAGAGACGGATCGAGAGAGAGAGACGGAGCGAGAGAGAGAGACAGAGCGATAGAGAGAGACAGAGCGATAGAGAGAGACAGAGCGAGAGAGAGAGAGAAGAGAAAGAGCGTGGGAAGAGATGCTAATGGTCATGGCGGAGAGAGACGGGAGTCGCGGAAACACAGAGAGAGAAGAGAAAGCGCGAGGGAAATGAAGAAGGTGGAGTGAAAGAGAGAAAGATAGACGGATACTGGGAAAAGCAAAAGGAGAAGGGAAAGAGCGAGGGAAGAGAAGTAGGTGGAGGAAGAGAGAAAAAGAGGGAGAGAAGGGACAAAGGGGGAGAAGAAGAACCTCGCAAAAACGATATTTCTTTATAGCTAACCGAATGGATTATATTTATCCCTATTTGGCCATTTTGCCAACTAAACTAAATCTTCTTTCGTTAAAATACGACTATGGCAACCACAATCTCAATCAGGATAGAAGACTTTGTAGTTTTATCAAAAAAAAAAAGAAAAAACATAAAAACAACGGATTTTCTAAAAACTTTAGAAAAAAATGTTACAAAACGAAATACACCAGCAGCAATAACAAGAACAACTGCAAGAGACGTGCAGACGATAGCTATAGTGTACACCTCCTCAACATAAGCAACCATTAAAGTACGTTAACACAAGTAGAACATCAACTGTCAGTGGTAGCAGTAAAACAGTAAGCGGCAGCAGCTGAAATACAATAAATAAATGTACATTAAAAAGAAGAAGAAGAAGAAGAAGAAAAAGAAAAAGACGAGGAAAACGAAAAATCCATATATTTTATTTGATGATTATATGGCTATAACATGGCAAAAGTATCGAATTCGTATTGCCGCTGTCAGTCTCTAGCGATTTGGAAAGAATGATGTCAATAAGAACGGTACAAAATAGCGAAATGAAAACTTTTTCAGTTGTGTTCGGTTTTCTTTTTGTTTTTGTTTTTGGTTTTGGTTTTTTTTTATTTTTATTTTTATTATTGTCATTGTTGTTGCAAAATCCTTCAACTGTGCAATAAAACAAAACTCTTGAGCACAATACTTGACTGACTGACTGACTGACTGACTGACTGGCTGAATGAATGAATGAATGATTGGCGGTCTGTTTGCCTGTTGGCTACCCTAATACGCTAATACCCTTCTTCACCCTCTAAGTACTTTCGTCATCACCTTGTTATGGTATTGTTGTAAATTCTAAAATGGAGACAAAATAAAAGATGGATATGGTAGACGGAAAGACAGATGGAAAATAAAATAAAAAAAAAACCAAAAAAAAAAAAACAGAGCCAACAAAATACCAATAGGACAGACAAATAAATGGACAGTCAGACATTTGTATGTTTTATATGTTTTGGCTGTTTTTGGTAANTAGATTAAATCTTGTTAATCAAGTATTGTAAACATTGTTTCGAATATTTATTTATTTATTTATTAAGGCCTAATATTATAAAGAACCCTAAAGAACGAATATTCGCATAGTGAAGGGTTATCCATTTCGCGATCCGGATTTGACAATTTTGTTTCGATGACATATGTAAAACATAACTTTTATTCAGTGCATTATATCTGTAGTGTAATATTGGCCATTTTGTAATATGAATGGTTTAGCAACCGTTGCGCTTATTAAAATAGTAATAATTTACTTCAAAAATTCTCATTCCGTAGCAGATTCTCATTCATAAGCTAATTATGTTGGACATAATCGACCATCTTAGCTCACTATAGCAAAAAAATTTGAAGGGATTGAATGGATAACAGCTTTGCTAAGGCCCAGAGAAACATAGGCTCGACCGAAAGTATTGGTTGTGTTGGTGAAAATGTCGAATAAGACCCCAATTTATCCATAACACGGCGCTCCCAGCATTTGGTATATTATGGTATATTTTGAATTTGGATATGCCTGTCCATTGTTGCAAAATTCAGCTAAAACACAGAAACGGAAGCCCTTCGACTACGGAATGGGTAGAAGACGCGCTGATTGGATACTTTAATAATAGTGTTTGAATAACGATCCTTCGCATTGATTTTTTTTTAGTCATGGGGCTCATTTCTCACTTGGTGGATATGTCAACAAGCATAACTGTGGCATTTGGAGTAGTGAAAATCTAAACGTGACTGTCGAAAGACGGTTGCGGTCCGAAAAAGTCATTGTATGGTGTAGGATTTGTACTGTAGTCGTGATAGGTCCGATGATCTTTTTTGAAAATGACAAAGGTGTGAAATAAACCCTCAATAATAACTAGCTATAACCTAGCTATAACCACATGATTATTAATTTATTCTGGTATAGCGGATGTTAGAGATATGTGGTTCTAACAGAACGATGCCGCAATCCACACAAAATGCTCCGTTTTAGCTTTGATGTGCGTGAAAATTCTCAAACGTTCAATTTTACGTTTTGGTGTTGTTCGTAAGATTTCTTATCACTGGACTTTTCTGTTGGAAGATTACGTAAAGGATCAAGTTTATGTGAACAATCCTTTAGCGCTTGACACTTTGTCAACGAACATCCATCAAGTTATGGACGTGCTATTGCTTGCTGTAGACAGACGAATCGTCGAAAATGGCTTTAAAAGCATACAGTTCTGTAAATTATACTATGTAGGGCTTTTGAATGGTTTTGTATTTCAAAAATAATGGAAAGGTTTAAACAATATATTAAAGTAAAAATTTGATCCAAATCTCAATCAAAAGTGTGCCGTATTTACGTTTACTTTCGGAACCACAAAATGGATAACCCTGCACTAGTACTAAATAATGAAAAATTCATCTTTGCCTTGATAGTGAGTGTAAATCTTTTTAATTAAAAAAATTTTTATCGTTTAGTGAAGAATAAGTAAAATTTTGATGAATTAAGAATATTATTTTTTTTACTTTGAAGCACCTTTTTTTTGTCCCTATAATGAAAAGTAGTAAGAGTTAAGAGTTAATATAGAAAAAAAAATATTTTTCCGAAAATTTTAATGCGTTAGCGACTTTCGATAGAATATAATTTTGGTGTCATTTTTTAAAAAGGCTCACAAGACAAGCTAGAATAAACATTTTATACTCATAAGCAGACGGTAGTAGCCGCTTCAAGAGAAACGAGAACATGTTTAAAAAATTCTAAAACTACACTTAAACGTCAAGAAACAAAAAGTTTACCAACGGATTTGTTTGAGTCAATCTAAGCTCTGACTTAGAACATTTTGGACGTTTTCCAGAAACAAAGAACCCATGTTTGCTTTATTAAAAAAAATTACAATAAAAATTTACAACAGAAATGATTTGAATTTTATTGTTAAATTATTTGCGAACGGATCACTAAATAGAACAAAAAATCATGTTTGAAAATTTCTTATACAACATAGCATAAACGTCTAGAAGATAGAAAAGCTGATCTTCCCATAAAGACTTCTTCTTCTTCTTCATTATACTTCCCATCCACAAAAACTCTTATCTATAATAGATCTTATTTAAGAAACAAGAAAATTATGCTCGACTTGAAGCGAAACCCGATTGAATGATTATCTCTTCCCTTAAATGTGAGTATAAAAACTATAGACAGACATATAGTTAGATATCAAATTATCCATGAATGCTTTTTTTTTATAATTCTGACAAATATTTTTAATTCGAATTTCTAATGTACACAATGAATGAATGAACTAAATGTCAAGTTATCCATGGATCTTATTCATATAATTCTGGGAAATATCTTTATTTTCACTCGAATGCAAATAAGTTAAGCGTCAAGTTAACCGTTGACCTTCTTCTTATAATTCTGACATATATTTTTATTCGAAATTTGAGAGTAAATCGATGTCGTAGCTCGTAGATCGTAGAAAATTATAAAAATGATTCTTTAAAGTGAGATTACAATATTTATCTATCGTAGGTTCACATGCAATACGTCGCGAAAAAATAACAGAATTTTCTTTAATTTAATGGGATCTATTAATTTTTTTACACCCAGCGGGATATTGATGCGGCATAAATTTATTTTGCATTATTTTAATAAATTTTTAAAAATTTTTCGTTTCAATTATTCAAATCAGTTTTATTTTTTATTTTTTTCCATCGAAACTCTGCTGTGTAGGTAAACTTGATTTGTAAGATTTTATTGAAAAAAATATTTTTATAATTTATGAGAGAGCTTTATTTCAGATTCTATTCTATTTATTTATTTATTATCCATATGTATGTATATTAATTTAAAAAATATGATTTAACAGGCGCCGGATAACTAAATAATGTGCGCCTGATAAGATTTTATTTTAATTTTTAATTTCTTTGATAAGACAAATTCAATGATGAAATGAAGTTTTTCAACGGACATATGGAAATCGATTTAGTGAAAGAAAAAAAAAAATATTTACTGTCAGTTATTAAGTGATTAAATATCTCGACCTTTTGGTCGATGAATGGAAAGTAATTTTTCCCAAAATATAGTCATTAAATCATGACAAAGTTTATCTTAGAAATGTTAGCCTTAAAATTAATGATAATAATCGCATCAATTGCCTTTAAAAGCTTTAGTCAAAATCAATTCATTGGTGAATAAAATTTCAAATTATTTGAACCTTACGATCATAGTGAAGTAAAATATTTTGAAATATTAATATTAAGTAAAGTTTTCCTGAAGGAGAAATTTACATTTGCCAGTGGTTCATGGTGGACTGTAAACGGCTGACATAGAGAGTCTAGAGGAATCTAAAGGAGGAACAAAGATTATTCCGAAAAGTCATGTTCTACTCTTGTATTTTAGATATAAAGTAATCAAGGAAGCTACATTTTGCCTAGCAAGCCCTTCTAGTAAATAAATAATTGATCAATAGAAAGCATCTTTTAAGCGAATTTATTTTAATTTTATTTTTTATTTTTTGCCTTTCACCTTTTAAGCTCTTTTTTAAATGCTTTGACCTTAATGTTTGCGAATAAACTAAAAAAAAATTTTTCAACTTTGTATCTTAATTTTGCAGACGGAGGCAGAGAATAATAAAAAAAAAAAAAAAAGAAAAACAAAATTTGCCTGAAATTTTTTACTGACCACTTCTAGCTTCGGTATAATTAATAATTATAATTCCTTTATAAATATGTCAATCCCTTACACAATAAAAATAATAATAATAATAAAAGAAAAAAAATTTAAATCTCTTTTGTTGTAATGAATTTCATAACTCCCGTAGATTACTGTTAAAAATATATAGAATAAATTAAAAGTTAAAACTTTAGGCGTTGTCCTGCATGTGTTAACGCTTTTAATCCTTGACAAAGAGAGTTTTGTGTATATCCGTTTGCTTTGATTTGTATCGATATTGATTATTATTATTATTATTATTATTATTATATCCTTCTTCAGATAGGAAGTCTTTGGGCATATTTTTTCTTTTATCATTATGTTGAATTTGTTTTTTATTTTTGATTTTTTTTTTCTTTCTGTCTTCACACTTACTCACTGATACACGTTTCGTAAAATTTAATATTTAATTATTGATCAAATAGTGAGATATTTACATTAAATAATCAATTAAATTATTTAGCAAATGAAGAAATTCGTTTGATTTCCATTCCATAGCTTTGAACGTTAAACAAAAATATTTCAAATATATTTTTATATTTAATTTTTTTTTTAAATTTTATTTTTTTATTGACACGCGCCGTGTTTTGCACACAAGAAAAAAAAAGAAAATAAAAATTTGCAATTGAATAGCAAGCAGAGACCAGCAGGAAAATTTGGAGCAAACAGAAATTGCCCGCGGCTTTATTAACGTTTTGTTACCGTTCAATTGCAATGCAAGTCTGTATTAGTGTTGTTTTGCGAATTGTCTGATTTTTTATTTTTCACTAAATTTTCTTTTATTTTTTTTTTCATTTGTTTGTTTGTTTGTTTGTTTGAGCAGTTTCTTTTTTTTTGTAACGGTGAATATAACAGCAAAAAACTTAAATCAACGAATGTATAATATAACGTCGCGTATACACATTCACTGATTGACTCTGCAAGTAATGGACACAACTTTACGATGCGTGTGATAATTTTTTTGTTAACTTAAACATATATATATGTATGTAAATATTTATATACATATATATATTTGTATATATTTCTGTATATATATGTATATATATATTTATATATATATTTACTTTTTTGGTTTTTATATGAATACATTTCTCTAAGCTCTCCATTAATTCGTCATCATCAACATATATTTACGGCAATGATAATAATAATAATAACAGTAACAATGCGTACCGTAACGTGTATGTTGTTTGTGTAATTATTGTATTCGACAAAAAATTTGTAACGCAACCCCGAAACACGAGTAAACAACAAGCATATATATATGATATATATTCAAATATATATAAGTTGAGAGACATGCGTCGCGCCGCGATTTTATTAAAACACGGTCTCACCTTTAGGCAAGTTTGATGGTGAATGCATGACGGCTGCTAGTTCAACTAATGTTGGAACTAGTGCCAACACTGTTTGTATGATACCATATATATGTATATATAGAGATGTACGTTTGTGTGTGAGTGTACGTGCCATGTTAGTTGGCTTGTCAAACAACACTTACACATATACACACACATAAACACACGCACATCATATAATTTGAGTGCAACTTTGTTGAAATATTAACACTAGTTATCTCTTTTACTCTTATAAGAATTGCTTGATATGAAAGATGAAAAGAGTTCACTCTCTCTTATATATATAAGTAAATTCTCTTTAAACAAATAATATACAGTTATCTCTGTTTTTCATGTGAGAGTAAAAAAGAAAAAGAAAAAAAAAAGAAACAGTGGTGGATTCTATTTATACTGTTGTTGTAGTTGTATGTGTAGTAGTAGTTGTGTAATGAACGACCATTGTTTTTGTTTTCAACGCACAGTAAATGTTAAGGCGTGGTTTTTTGCTTAAGTTAAGTTAAAGGTGTCGTCTGTGATGTCTGCGGGGCAACTTGTGATTGTGTGTGAGTTACTGGTTCGCCCATTAGGGTTGAATGGCTGGCTGGCTGCTGACTAAAAGGCTTTTTGGCTATAACCATTGATGACGTTAACGTCACGTCATGTGATGCTGCTGCTACTGCCGTCGTAGTTTTTCACATTTTGTTTGTGTGTTTTTGCACTTGTAAAGATATTTGCTATTGTTGTTGTTATTATTATTATTATTATTATTATTATTATTATTATTATTATTGTTGTTGTTGTTGTTGTCGCTATAGATGTTGGAGTTGTTTTAAACGCACAATCTTTTCTTTGACATCTGTGGCAGGCTCTTCTTCTGTTGTTTACCTTCGTTTACGTTGTGT
>KK351037.1:1141107-1152866 GCA_000671755.1 Glossina brevipalpis | reverse complement strand
TGTTTTGTAACTTCGTAAAAAACAATTATATATTTAGTCTTTAATTATTTTTTATTTTCGCAAGGAAACAAAATTTTTTTTTATAATTATGCAAAGAAATTTTTTTTTCTAAGTTACAAAAGGTTTTTTTTTTTTTAAAGAGCTAACTTTTTTTTTGAATTTGTTTTAACTTCGGGAAGGGCTTCCTGTTTTGTAACTTCGTAAAAAACAATTGTATATTTAGTCTTTAATTATTTTTTATTTTCGCAAGGAAACAAAATTTTTTTTTATAATTATGCAAAGAAATTTTTTTTTTCTAAGTTACAAAAGATTTTTTTTTTTTAAATTTCGGAATAGTTAATATTATTTTTTTAGAATTTTGGCAAGGAAAAAGATTTTTTCATAGCTTCAAAGACTCAGTTTTGTT
The DNA here is from genome assembly GCA_000671755.1 of Glossina brevipalpis. Lineage (NCBI taxonomy): Eukaryota > Metazoa > Arthropoda > Insecta > Diptera > Glossinidae > Glossina > Glossina brevipalpis. The sequence continues at coordinate 1,152,460 of KK351037.1, read as the reverse complement.
TTTAACTACTCAAAGAAAGACGAAGAAGATATGGATCAGATAAGGGAACTAAACTTGAATTCTTTTGATTTAATGCACAAAGAAAACAAAAATTAGTAACAAATAAATAAAAATAAAAATTAATAAAAAAAACCAATACCAACACATACCAAAGAAAAACGAAATATCGTTTAAGTAATAAAGAAAAAAAAAAAAAATAGAGAAAATTACTTGAAAATTTTTCTTTTAAGTTACGACGTTCTCCAGCTTGTTTCGGCGCACGTAGTGATACGTTTTGGCTTTATTTACTTGAAATTGTTTACGTGAACTTTGATAGTCTTTACCGACTGACTAAAAGGTGGAGATTTGTTGTTTTATTTAAAAACAATATACGATTGACTGGCTGAATGGCTGGCTGGCCGGCTGCCTTACTGGCTTGCTGGCTTGCTGGCGGTGATATGCTAGTGGTTGCTAGTGGCTGGCCGCTATTGATTTTGCTTATCTTAGTGTGTATGTGCGTAAATGTGTGAATGTGTGCAATTGTTCAAACAAAATCGTTCCTCTATTGACTAGAAAAGTTTACTTAAAGTTCATAAATGTATTTAAGAATAAAGTCCTAATTGTTACAGCAAATATATATATATAGAAAACATTTCATTTAGGAGGGAAGGCAGACACACACACACATATTTTGTCTTTGTTTGGTATGTCTATGTGCATATAACGGTAAGCATTTGAGCATAGAAAGGCAGTATGGCTGTAGAATTTGCGGTTTGAGTGTTCAATAGAATAAATTGAAAAATGGTTTGAAATGTACGTAAAGCGCGATACAATTTCACTGTCTTAACACCCACACAAATACTTCACTTTGAGTTTATTTAACAGGAGCGAAAAAACAAAGAAAACAAAAAAATAAATAATATTTGTTTTATTTTCATTTGATTCCCCTGTCTTTCACAATTCTTTGTTGTTCTTTTTATTGCTGGAGATGAACAATTATTTGTTTGCGTTAGCAATCGTTACACATCAATGGTAGGCAGTGAAGCACGGGACACAAAAAAAAAAAAAAAAGTCAAATAAAAAAAATTCTCACATAAAATGTGTGAATTACTTAGAGATACACTTTTTATAATGGCCCTACACACATCTACATATATATTCATACCTACACATATAAACTCATACAGACAGATGTCTATCGTCGCCTTTTCAACTAGAAACCGTCGCTTTTAGCGAACAGTGATAATAATGGTGTAAAGGATGATATAGCATGAGTTTGTTTTTGTATCGTGTCGGCTGACTTATACAAATTTTTAAATTAAATTTTCTGTTTATAAAGATTTCAATAAACCACTCCCGTTTTCTCCCTCCCCATACTCAGGATTCAACAGAGCAACTTTAAAAAGGAAGAAAAAAAAATATAAAAAAATAAAAAAATAAAAAATCTGTGGTCTTATGTTTAGGCAGCAGGAAAATAATAGAAAATTCAAGTACCGTAAACAAATGGAAATCATCTGTATGTGTGCGGTCTTACAATTTAGATTTATGCCGTTGATTATCAAGATGTTGTTGTTGTTGTTGTTGTTGCTAGTCGTGTCGTTGTTGGCGTTGATGATGATGTTGATGATGATGTTGATGATGATGATGATGATGGCTATGACGATGATGATGATGATGATGACGATGACGTTAAGGAAAAGCAGCTTAACCCAAAACGGGGAAACACACGTACACTTTCATACGGCTCTTGACTACAATTCTTAACCCGGTTAACAGGCTTAAAACATTTCAAAAATCTTTCACTGACTTTTTTCTTTTTTTTTATATATAAAAATAGAATGAAATGAGTTATAAGTATATCAAGTCCTATGGGTGTTTTGCTACCTTAACTAATATTACAATAGTTTGTTAAATAAGCCGAAGAGTTGGATAACCCCCTTAACGATATAATATTTATAACAAAATTACTTTTATTTAGTTTAAAGTGTTTTGTCTGTACGATACGATTACAGTTTTCAATCGATTCTAGAGCAGATTATTTTGGCTTAAGGTGGCCCTTGTCAAATTCATTCGAAGCAACTGATTGAAAGTTTGTTCAAATTAGCCTGGATCCGTTTAATATTGTGCCAAGGCCATCTTTATTCGGCATTGCAGTATCGATAGCGATTACACTTTAACATCGCACACACTAAACAGGGATCCACAAAGTTCTGCTATGTTGATTAGATAATGATGTTAGCTGAGCGTTTCAGGTGTAATCTTTCAAGTCAAGATACCGAAGGCAGTTTAGCATTACAAGACTGCAAGAGATCTTAATACGGCGATATTGATTTTGTTTCATCATTATAAGAGCCATGATGGTGATCTTATCTTAGCATTATATAATTGTTAGTGACCTTAATCCAATGTCCAACGTAATTGATAAGGAAGTTGATTTAGCGTAGACATATCGTTAGTTATCTTAGTCATCTTAGTACGACGAAACAATGATGAGATCTCACAGGATCTTACAGGATCGATGTTAATTTTAGTGCATCGGTACTATGTTGTTAGAAATCTTACCTTAGCTTGAATGTACCGATAGTGAGATCATTGGTTGACTTTCGGGAAATGATACCGACTTTACCTCAACATTACGCAGTCTCGGCAATTAATTGAATTTAAAGATGTTGTGTTGGTAGATGTTTTAATTCAGCGTGAATGTATCTATAATGATCTTAAGCGATAGTGATTTTACTTTTACATTACACGATCAACAGTGATCCTAATTCAGCGTTAATATGTTGAAGGATATTTTAGTTCAGCGTGAATGTATCCATAGCGATGTGATACAGATGATTACACGATCAAAAGTGAGCCTAGTTTAGAATTACCACGTTGAGGGACATTGTAGTTCAACATGAATGTATCGGTCGTGATGTGATGCAGACGTAATAGTAATCTTATCTCGTTGTTACGTTATTGATGGGCACTCGCGCGTTAGTATGCTCGCAGACATTTTAACTCAGTGATAATTTTAAATTGGTGTTAAAGAGGCGATAATGATATCACCTCAGCATCGGATGATCGATAGTATTTTTAGTTCAGTAATACCGTGTTGGCACGGATCTTAATTCGAATGTATCGATAGTGATCTCACTTCGACCTTACGTAGTCTTTAGTGACTACAGTTCAGCATTAGAAGGTCGATAGAAATCTTACTTCAATGTTACGAAGTTAACAGTGATCTTAGTTCAACGAAACACAGTCGATAATGATCTTAACAATTAGTTGGACTAATCAGTGAAGGTAGAAATCTAAACTCATCGCAATAGATTTTCCTGTGATCTGTATTTACTGTGGAAAAAGATCATAGCTTAGCATTAAAAGGTATGTAGGTAGTTAGAGTATTGATTGTCAATTTAATTCCAAATTACGATTTGGTTATTGATCTTAGTTCAGAATTATTAGGTTAACAGTAACTAAGCTTGTTTAACTTTAAAGATATCCAGCGGTTTTAGTCTACTGATCCAGAGTCGATACTAATTTTAGTTTAACGTTGCAGTGCCGTTTACTTCATATATATATTTTTTTCAACTTTATTTTTTAAACAGTATATTGACGTCTAAGACTCAGGAGAAACCATACAAAGGTTTTGCCCAAGTGACATAATATTAATAATATCATCACAACTCGTTTCTGACCGACCATTCTCAAGCTTACGTGGTGGGAAACTGCTGCCGCGGCTATATTCATTGAAGATTATAGTGAATTTTTGGAAGATTTGTTCACCAAAAGAGCAAGTAAGTTAATGTACACATTACTCTTACTCAAATGTTTGTTAGAAATCCATTAACAGAATATGTTCAGAGCTTTATTCCAAATTTAAGCTGAGATGAAGTTTTCAATTCAATAAAACTAAAGCAACCAATATAACATAAAAAGTGTTCATAAAAATAGTTTCAATCATCAATAGACTTCATATACCTTTTAAATAATTTCCTTTAAAACGTATTTCAACCATAGTTGTCAGTCACTGGCATTGGTGCAGGCTAGGAGCGGTGGATAATTGGCTGTTCATTAAGAATGTATTGCAATCAAATTATTTAAAACAAATTTAAAAAAAAAAGGAATTTTATACAAATAAGACTTTTCATTAATAGTATTATAAAGTAATTGTCCATTTCAATTGACTTTATCGACCTGTAAATGACATTAAATAACTTAATATCATTGTTAAAGCCATTACATGTTGGCCGCGATCAGAGACCAAAAGCTGATTAACAATTGATTTGTTCCATATATCCGATATAGAGAAAACACTTAATGGTTCTACTATTCTAGTCATGAGTATGTAACGTGATGTTGTCCACTATTAAAATCGTTCGATAGCATGATAATTATATCGTAAGAATTCCTTCGTACAATACCTTGAAGATTAATGAGAAAAAATTATCTCCACAATATTACTTTCGATCTTATATGCTAATATTCAAAACATATGTTCAAAATGCCGGAAGTAGCCGTGAGATACACTTTGGATGTAATAAATACTTCACTTTATCGTGCACTTGTACCATTTACATTGCCTGTATGCGACTGATATAAAAAAAAAGTACGCATGTGTGGATTAGTCAGTTTCCGGGTCTTTTCTGAAAATTGTCAACCGTGCAGCTAAAGATAAAGGAAATAACTTAAGGATGATGGAAGTGCGTTGATTACTCTCGTCATCTCTTAGTATCGTGTCGAAGTGTGTTGAATTATACTTTTAAGTTCTTTTAGGACAAGCCTTTATGTTTTAAGTCCTCTTCAGACAAGCTGTTTACAAACATAAAAGAGATCTATCCCCTAATCGGATTTTTCGATTTTTCCAATATCTTCGCCCTTTGATCTTAAAATTGTCCGTACATATCTTAGCAAATTATTGAGGCGGAGCCTCTTTTCACCTTTAGAATAATTTACCTGGAAAAATTTTTCCCGCCATACTTGATGTGCCATATTATGTACATAATTATTACTCCTCTTCTTTATCAATCTATCTGTAATCATCTTGGGCCAAAGCCGGGTCCTATGACTATAGTATACTGGAAATGCCCTGAGTAACTGGTTAATAAAAAAAAAAAACGAATAATAAAAACAAAACCAGCATAGCCCTTCCAAACTTATTTGAAATTAACTGATAATTTTCCTGTCATCGATTTAATCTTAATTTCGAAATCGAGTTTACAAAATTCGTACTCTACTGTGTATCGGTTCACTACAACATTTGCTTTACCATCAATCGTATTAGACTCGCTCATTTTATTTCTCTTGCTGCTACTGGTGATGTCGATGTTGTTGTTGTTGTTGTTGTTGTTGCTGCTGTTGTTGTTGCTGTTGAGACTGTTTGCCTTAATGACATGTATTCGTATTTATGTTGTTTGCATATCATTGGAGCGAGCGTGTTTTTCTTTGCTTTTACCTTTTCAACTCAAAGCCTCTTAACATCTTAATTTTATATAATATATAATGTAATAAACACCATGAAATAGCAGACACACATACACACACACACACACACTCAAACACACACTCGTTCGCTCATACACGGCCTTACGTAAAAATATTTAAGCAACTTCGTATTTGCTTATAATCTCCCCCCAAAAATCATTTATTTGCTACACAAGATTTCTGCAACGTGCTTATCGTTGTATTTGTATGTTCGTGTGTGTTCGTCGTGTAGCAACCTCATCATCTATCTCCGCTAACAGTTCACACACACACACACACACACACGCACGCCTTGTTACATCAATATGATACGTGAGCTCGGTATGAGCACAACAACCAGTAAACGGCAGCAATGGCAGCAATGAGGCATACTTTATGTACACGGTGATTGCAACCGCTACACGTGCACCTTGTTGTGCTCGTACAAAACCTATTGTATATTGTTGTATTAAAAAACAACAAAAAAATGAAAATCTTTACTTAAAGCACGTGCAATGGATTTTAAACATCAACAGCATTAGAACATAAAATCAACGTCATCGTCATTATTAACATCAATAATAATAATAACGAATAAATGCAAACGTATTCATGCTTCTCTCCTTCTCTTACTATTAATTTCTTTTGCTCAACTTCGAACGCTCCACGGTATTTTGCGAGTGCCTATGGTTAAGTTACTTTTTTAAAAGATCTTACGAATCACGTTCAGTTAACATGTTTTTAACTTTTTTCTTTTTTTTTTTTTTGCTTTTACTTAAGTTCTGTCCTCGTCGTCGTTGTCAGGTCACAGGAAAACAGTACCTGTATGTATATAAATGAAAAACAAAAAAAAAAAGGAAAAAAGGAAGAAAAAATAAAACACAACCAGTACAACAACCCTACTACCCTCTGTTAGTGTTTTCGACTCCCATTATTGTTTTGTTTTAAAGGAAAATACTTAAATCCTTGACATGCCCGAAAACCTGACGTGATTTTTTTTCCAACACGTTCAACATAAAAACTCAGCAGGCAACCGTCAGTTTTGTTTGCAATAAGTGGTGGGTACCCTTTGGGTTAATGGGCATTTTTTTTTTTTTTTTTTTTTTTGCTTTACTGGTTTTGGGGTGTTGTTTCTCGGCTGCAGTTGGTTGGGTGTGAGCCGACACGCACACAAACATGCATAAACACACGCGTATACACTCGTCTCATCATCGTATATGATTGTAATGTATCTTAACTCTCTACTACTAAATCCGTCATACATAGAGCAGCAGCAGCAGCAGCAGCAGTAGCAGTAACAGCAACAACAAGAATGAAACTACAATAAAAACAAGTTTCGTGTCATTTGATATTATTTGGTAATAAAAACAAAAATAAAAAAATAAAATAAATAAATCCATACTGCAAATAAGTTAAATTTTTGTTAAATTGTATTTCTTTCATATTAATTTATATTTCGAATATTAAACGAACATAAAAAACTGTGTAACAACAAACGCGTAGGGTGAGAACGAGTAAAAACATAAACATTCACAAATATAATCACGTCAATGCAAAGTTATGCATGTAAGAGATCATGTGGTACCAGATATATAATTAGCGGATGTTTTGTTTTTTTTCTTTTTTTTTTTTTTTTTTTAATACAAAAATAATATTTTTGACGCAAGACAGTGTCTTAGTTTGCTATTGAATTCCAATCGTTTTTCCTTTAGTCAATTTATTTTCCTTTGCTTGTTTTTTTTAATACAAAGATAATATTTTTGGCCCAAAACAGTGTCTTAGTTTGCTATTGAATTCCAATCGTTTTTCCTTTAGTCAATTTATTTTCCTTTGCTTGTTTGTTTTGAGGTTATGTATATAATATTTTCTTCTGATTTCGATCCAGGTTTCACTTCAAGGTCAAAATCTACTCTTTATGCCATTATTCCATTGTATTTTTAAAGCACTTCCTCGACCTCTCAGTTAAATATTAATATGATCATGCATCGTAAAAGTATTACTGAGTCTTTTAGAAACTGAATCGATAACAATTTAGATCTTAATTTGAATTTGCAAAAAACTCTTTTAAAATCGATCATTCATTAAAAAAGTTTCACTAAACGTATTCCCCAAATTGGTTTTATATCTGCTAACGGAAATTCTAATAAGCCTAGACATTATAATAATTACGTTAATCTTGAAATAAGACAAATGATCAGAAACAAGAGGAGATTAAGAAGACAACGGCAAAACAGTAGGAATTCCATAGATAATAGCAAATTTTATAGAGCTAGGAAGAATCTGTATTTATGTCTGAGATAAGAAATCAAAACAATTATGACAATTTTTCTAATCGATAGCCCCATTTAATCAACATTACTTATGGAGAGTTACCAAATGCTTAATCAGCAACTCTTACAGGTAAAAATGATAAAGTAATGGGAAATACCAGCGTCCCAGTCCCAGTCCAAACTCTCAAATAATTTGCGAATAGTTTAGCAGTTGACAAATCACCTATTTCTAGACTTTTATATGCGATGGGAAAGATCCGAAAAGAGGGAAGATGGTTAGAATATATGCGGGCATCTAATATATAAAAATTTTAAATGAATGAAGTTTGTCAACCGTGCGTAGCCAAACTATGCACTTTGGAGTTATCTTCACTTCATATTATGTCTCTGCTTAAATTACAGTTTAAGGACGAAACATGTATATATGTAAGCTGAAAACTGCTCATTATCTAAGAGAAACTTTTCAATCTAATAATCGTTGTAAGACGTCAGACTTAGAAGACGTCAAGCTTAGAAGAAATATTGAAGTTTGTAAACTGTACAGCTCATCAGATCATACAAAAGCTAAACGCCAGTAAATTGACTTAAAAGCGTGAAAACTTTATTGGTTAAACCGCTCAGAATTGCAACTTAAACTAAAGGATAAGTGCTCGCTACACGTGAATACCGTCCATACCATTTGGATTTATGGCGTACAGTTAAGGCGAATGGCCAGGAACTTTAATATCGATGCACTTCACAAGTATTGATCTAGGATCGTCGTTTGTTAATGCTCCGTGATTTGTTTGCAACAGAACTATTCATGGTGACCTATATATTCCATATATTAAAAGTGGAGTTCAAAGCTTTTTTTCAAAATATCTTGTCAGACTGAGTAATCATGTAAATCCTTTGGCAATATGTCTTCTAGATGAATACAATGACATGAGAAGATTGAGAAAAGTTATCTCATACTCATATACTTATATATATTTAATGTATCTTCTTAGTGTATAAAGCTCGTTTTAATTTACTTAGACATTATATCCTCTTGGTATGATTACTTTGTTCTCATAGTTGGACAATTAATCTTTGTTACTTTCTTCATCATGTTATATGACATTTACTTATTAGCTTTTTGGAAAGATTGTAAATTAATGCAAAAATAAAATTAGAAAAAAACAAAAGAAATTTTCTCATCAGCTAATCTTAAGCTTTGAAATTAAGACTTATAAGCTAATGTGCAAGGGTTCTTAACCGGTATATCCAGATGTTTTTATTGTTCTCATTGCGCACTTAAGGTAGTTCTATGCCTGATGAAAACATTACAACTTGTCACTTAGTTTAAAAAAACGAAAAGAAATAACTTTTTGTAGAGAAGTACTGTTAGCTATCGACTATTTATTCATAAGTTCGTTCGTATTTTAAGCTTCACTGATCTGCGTATTATTATGCTCAATTCTAAATTGAACTTCAATTTGCAGGTACATGCCAAAGCTAATAAAGTGAAAGCTCTACTGTGGTTTATTGAGCGTTGGTCATCTGAACTTAAATATATTGTTACAAAACTGGCTTTTATATTTTTCCTGCAGACAAAGTCCATGTCGCTAGATCGCGAAAAGTGAAAATTTTATTTGCACTCTCAATGATTGTTACAATTATTTACAGGAACTTATTTCTCTAATGCTTTTTTGACTCGAATACCATTATTATACCCAACAACGTACAACAATTATTATACAACTATTGGGATACATCTGACTATTGCGACTCAATATCATGACTTTACATTTCGACTGTTTATTACGACTGACTTCTTACGACTCACTTGTTTTGATTCACTTCTTTTGATTCACTTCGTTTGATACACTTCTTACGGTTAGCTTCTTACGATTCACTTCTTTCGGTTCACTTCTTTTGATTCATTTCGTTTGATACACTTCTTAGGGTTAATTTCTTACGACTCACTTCTTTCGGTTCACTTCTTTTAGTTCACTTCACGACTAACTTCTTACGACTGACCCTCCTATCTCTATTAGTATACAATTGACTACTACTACTACTCTATATCACGACTCTATATTTCGACTGCTTATTACGACTGACTTCTTACGACTCATTTCTTTTAATTTAATTTTTACGACTAACTTTTTACGAGTGAGCCCTCTTAAGTGAAATGCTTCGCTTATAAACTTTACGAGTATCATGCTGTGTTCCATTCTGATATGTTCGCAAATATTTTGCTGCGTAGTTTCATTAAACCTTATGAACATCACAAATGTCGTATCTCATTCTGCGATGCGCAATAATCTCCTTTGCTGGTGGATTTCCTGGCACAGTTTTGTTAACCCCTCTACCTGTTAAATTTCGTGGGAGTTGTTGTAAATCTTTGCTTTCATCAAATGCTGCATGTGTTTCATTTTATAACCAATTTGCTGCAGGCGTTCTTTACCCGTTTTTATTTTTGCAACAATATCATATAATTTGTTCAAAACGGTTGATGATTAACCTGAATCTTTTCGTCCTTTTCATTAGCCTTCCTTCTGTTAGCTGGCAAACGGAGAAAGAAACGGGAGTCTTGAAACCTAAATGTTAAATATTGCGGGATTATATTGGTCTGGTCGTGCCTAGTGGACAGGGAACAATTTATGTCCATGACGCCACTTTAATACTTCACGAGTAGTGAAACTATTTAAATGACGCGGCAATGCCCTCCTCCTATTTGACGAGCACTTATTAACGCTTCTTGTGTTCAACCGGTAAGACATCGAACATAATGGAACTAAGCATACAATGCAGTCGTTCATGTGAAACTGTGAAGACTTCGTTAGCGTATTCTGCTCCGGAATACTTCGGGATGTAGCAAAAAAAGCGTTTTAAAATAAAACTTAATTTCGAGCTTCGTTTGAGGTACGTTTTTTCAAAGATACAATGAATACACTCTTGCTAACAACCCCAAAATGCGACTTTTAAATGTTTGATGGCCCCTGGTGCGTAGTGTTATTTTGAAAAAGTTTTCTTTTTCACTTTGGAAAGCATTTTATATCTGAAGAGTTGCTTTTTGCTTTGCGTATTCCATTCAAATATCGGATACAAACTAGTGCTGGATATCATTTGAAATTTGATTGGAATCAAATGCAATTTTTTGTTTTTCGTTTTAATTTTTCATATACGAAGCACCTATAAACTCGAATGTAAAATTTCGATACAAAGAAATTCAAAACTTTTTGTTTTTGTAAATTTCTACATTTTTTTGGGTTTGCTTAATCCTCATTTTAAGTTAGATATCGAAATTTTAAGGTTCGAATCCTTGTAATTTGCATCTCTTTTAAGGTTAATGCTATTAAATCCGAAGTGATGGTATTAACCTATTTTTATGGCATATCGTTGCGCCACACATGTAATCTCTTTTATCCAACGTAAAATATATATTTGAAAATTTTAAAAACTACTTTATAATATTTGTTGATTTTGTTTTTTTTTTTTCGTTTTTCAATTCAATCAATACAATGAGAAAAGTTGTGACAGAAGAAAACAAAGAAATAAATATAAAACAAAAGGAGGAAAGTTTCGATAAAATAATTGACATAATCCCTTGAAATCCTTCTTTTTTTTCACCAGTTTTCGCTCTTTACTATATGACATTATACAAAAATAATAACAATAACAATAACAAT
>KK351037.1:1040979-1064202 GCA_000671755.1 Glossina brevipalpis | reverse complement strand
AAATGTTAGCGTACCCGCAGGGGTTATAATAGGTCCATGCTCGTTAACTTCTGTTATGGGCACATTATTCTTATACCAATTTACAGCAGGCGCCGGAAAACCACTGGGTGGCTCACAAAATAGTTCAGCTCGTGTACCCAATTCTACGCGTAGCGATGTCGGCGAAGTAACAAACTGTTTGCGCATATCTAAGGAAAATGAAACAAACGTTACACTTACGAACGTATACACACGTATGCACATATATATATATATATATATATATTCAGATATTTGCTTATGCCAGAAATTTAATATACATATGTATACTTACAAGCAATATTTACTGTAGCTGCTTGACTTTTAACAACACCCCTTGACGACCAGGCATGACATTCACATTTAAATGGTCCCTTACCGAAATATTCATCCACCAAGTCGCGGTGTATAGTGGCGGTGACCTCTTCTAAATGGACACCCGTGTGCGGATCCACGTGCTTATCGTGCGTTGAGGGTGGCGGCTGTGAGCTGCCACTGCATTTAAAATGCAGCTGCATAAATAACCGGAAATTGGGTTGTAATAGCAACAAAAATTACAGTAACAGCAGTAACAGCAATAACGCAGCAATGCACTACATTTGTGCATTTATAGTTACAAAACTTACCTGTAAGGCATGAGCTGCTTTACACTTCAAAATAGCCGGTCGATTTTTAACCACAAACACACTTTCCGGTTCGGTTAGGAAATACGGTAATGTTACCCCCATTTCTGAAGCACCCAATTTACCGGTAACGAATTCATCTAACGTACCACCACCACCTATTATTGTACTACTAATGATTTTACTTTTATTCGACTCGCTATTGTTGTTATTATTATTGTTGTTGTTCATTGATGTCAAAATTTCAGCAGAATTGTGCATAGAATCTTCCCGAAACACTGGGATATGAGGTTTGTCACGTATGAAAACACCTTCTCTTTCCATACTACTTGTACCGATATTGCTACCAATTGTGTCCTGATAAGAAATATCAGCATCGGCCAAAGTATCCCAATTATTAACATAATCTTGTCCATTATCATTACGCGGCGTTACGTAAGATCCAAGCTCATCACTTAAATCATCGAGTTTACCGTAAATATCTTCCGATTCTTCACTTTGTTCAAGATCTCCAGGATCAACTAGATGCGAATGAATATTTGACTTTAATAATTCTTTAACCGTCGAACTTTGATCAGGATCTGTTGATAAGCTGGTCACCCATCGTAGGAATATAAATAATACAAGACTTAAGTAAACGATACTTCTGCTTAGTGTAGTGACTGTGAACATTTTTATTTAGCGCAACCTTATTAAACGATAGTTGAGGCGGTCGCTAGTTGTTGTCAAATATTTACTATTTTATATAATTGAAAAGTTGCAGTGTCTTCAAATTTGTTGTTGTGGTCATGAGTACACACAACTTTTTTATTTTTTTATTTTTTTTATTTTTATTTTTTTTGACTTTATTTGTCAATGAATTTTAAAGTATCTGCAAAGAAAGAAAAAGACAGAAAAGAAAATGTATTTTTTTTTGGTTAGTGAAGATGGTGTCGACGATGGCGGTTGTGTACGGTGGTTGTTATAATGGTGCTAATAAAGTTGTATTTAATGTGAAATTAAAAATGAAAATTAATGTTAGTTAAAATTCTAAAAATGTAATGAAGCATTTGTTTACACAACTATTTACGAAATAGGTAATCAGTCAAGCGATCATTAATCAAATGTGTTAAACACAATGTAATTTGTATTTTGAACCACGAAATGGAATTTTTTTTTTTGGAAGCATTAAATCATTTTAGGGTAGACATGTTGACGTTGGGTGGTCAAAAAAAGTGAATGAATTTTAAAATTATGAATTTGCGTTCATTTAAAAAGGTTAAGCTATTGTGAGAAGAAAAGTAAATTTTGTTGTCTGCTTTTTTTTTTTTAGAAGAACGTATCAGAAAAGCTTTGAAGTAACGACTCCGCAATTTTGAATCGATTCAGTTCTAGCCGTTTAGAAGCTTCGATTTCCTAAAGTATATGTGTAACTATCCGTTTATATGCCAGGTTCGTGTATGTTTGTCCGGCTTCGTATTACATTCTACCTCCTTGTTCGATCCATCAGTCAATCCATCTGTATGATGTACATTCATTTTTGCATTTACCTGTCCGTCTACTTATCTTTCTCGGACTCTCTATCATATTATGCTTTCATCCATCAATATATCAGTCCGTTTATTTCTCTCCTCTTTACTCTGACTCTCTAATTTACCTGTTCGTCCACTTCTCTCAGCCTTTCTCGAACTCTGTATTCTATTATCTTTTCATCCATCTGCTAATTTACCTGTTCGTCCATTTCTCTCATCCTTTCTCGAACTCTGTATTCTATTTTCTTTTCGTCCATCTATTAATCTACCTGTCTGTTTACTTCTCCCAGCCTTTCTCGGATTCTTTACCCTATTATTTCTTCATCTATCTCTTAATTTATCTGTCGGTCTATTTCTCTCCTCTTTGCTCTGACGCTTTATACTGTTATCTTTTTATGTATCTATTAATCATCTGTTCGTCTATTTCTCTCACTCTTTTTCGGACTTTTTATCATATTATTCTTTCATCCATTAATAGATCAGTCCGTTTACTTCTCTCTTCTTTGCTCTGACGCTTTATACTGTTATCTTTTTATACATCTATTAATCATCTGCTCGTCTACTTCCCTCACTCTTTTTCGGAATCTGTATTATATTATCTTTTCATTCATCTATTAATCTATCTGTCGGTCTACTTTTCTCCCCTTTTCTTGGATTCTCTATCTTTTCATCCATCTATTAATTTAGTTGTTCGTCCACTTCTCTCGCCGTTTCTCGGACTTTCTATCCTATTATTTCTCTATTCATTTTTTAATTTACATGTCCATCTAATTCTCTCCTCTTTTTTCGGACTCTCTATCCTTGTCTCTCTGCATTCATTCGTCAATTCATGAAACAGCTTTTAATGTGTTAAGTTTCCCCTTTCTCTAACTGTTAATCTTCCTCTTGATAAATTTATTTGTCCGACGGTCTTCTGTCTGTAACACCACCTGTGCATTTTTCTTGTCCAACTGTTGATCTGTCAGTCCATCTACGTTCCACCACCTGTCCAGCGGTGCTCTTCCATACGTTTGCTTGTGAAATCAGAGGCACACAACTTTAGCTATACCTCCTTTATCTTCCCTTGATATGATGACTTCGGAATGCGTTGTTATTCAGCAAACTTAGAAGAAGAGTTTTTAGGAGAATTGCTTTTTTTTATTAACTAGCGTTAACGGCATGCTTTATCAATTGCTTCGATAACAAATAAGTGAAAAACGGATAGGAATACATATTACACTTAGTTGTGCACATATGGAATCGGTAAAGAAGTGGTAAAGTTGTACTGATTTTATAACGATTCAGTTAAGAAAAAATGATCTTCTCTAGGCAAGATACAATATTTTAAACTAGTAGACACATCCATACGTTAGTGTCTCTTTGGATGCTGTACGACGTTGTACGTTTACTTCTATTTGAAAAACGTTAACAACGTTACGTGGGATCGATTCATTGGATCTCTTTATAATCTTAGAGGACGAATGATTCCAACCAACCCCTCTATACGTACGGAGTATTTGCAAAGCGCAAAAAAAATGCAATTTACTATCTGTCGAATATTTGCAGGAATGATTTAAAAGCTTATAAGGAAAGTAACCCTAACGGTTCTACGCTCCTCTATGGTTTTCAAAATAATTTTAATCTTACATTTCATAAGGGAGTAACTAAACCTTATCTTAGCTATTTGCAAATATAATATTCCCAATGTAAACTATCTATGAACTACGATTTTTTAAGTCAAATACGTATGATTGACACATGATCTAAGTCAAGAGACCGACAAATAAAATATACATAAATAAATCATTCAAAGTCTCTCAGTCATTAAGAATGAAGATACGAAATGCATGCATCCATAAGTTCGAGCATTACTCAAGATAATCTTAAGATTGAACTTAACAATTAAAACCGAAAATTAAAATACATTAACAAATACGTTTTCACAACTTTCAAAATATTAAAGCCTGACGCATTGCTTGATAATAAAAATTCTCAACTTCAATTGCAAGTTCAGGATTTATATAAAATTGTACATGATGCTGACAAAATATCGACAAAAAGGAGTTTTTGAGATAATTCGACGTAAAGTTTACCTTTGCGATTTAATAAAAGAAAAATAAAGCTGTTGAATATCAGCAACTGCAGCCGCTTAGGAATGAGAACACTTTATGATAATTTAAAGCGTAAAAGCTTAAATGCGAGGATCGAAAAATTTTGAATATTGACAAGCAAGAGTCGAATATCTATGCCAAGAAAATAATTGAACTTGCGATCTCAGGAGCTTAATGAACAACTTTACCGACAACAACTAACACGATTGAGGCAATAATTAGAAGAAAAGTCGCAGCATGTCTTTATATACGATCATTCAATTCGTGGTCCCTATTTGGCAACCCTATTTCAGTAACATACGAAAAACAGAACCGTCATCCGGGACATCTTATGTTTAGTGTAGAATAAGGATCGCTTAACAACCACTAAACGATTCAAAGTTGTAAAAAATTACTAGAAATATGCTGATTCTCTAGTAGGTACTTTTCGTGAGTAGTTTAGGGTCGACATAATCGTCCGTCTGAGTGCATTATAGGCAAAACAGGGAAGAGTTTGACAAAAGTTTGAAGATCTTTTAAGGCCCACAAATCATCGAAATGTACGCTTGATCGATAATATTGATGCCGTTAGTGAAAATGTAGAAGAAAATTCATCCATTACACGATGCGCACAGCATTCAGATCTCTACAGTCAAATGATTATCAATTTTTTCGAGGTATGAAATTGAAGATGTGAATGTTGAATATGTGTCGTTTCAATGGGACAGTATCACAGGCCCATAACACGTTCCTTTTTAGCATTGTTGAGTGAGACATTTACCGAACGTGCCATTTCACGTCTTAGTGATGTGAATTGGCCACCAGACGTTGCGATTTCTAACTTCTTTTTTTCTTATGAGCTTACACAAAGGCTCATAGTTTTGTGGACAATCCTGAAAGCCTGGTCGCTTTGAAAACGAAGATCCCATTAACTTATAGCCGAAATATTGTCCGCTATGTACAGAGAAGTCATCGAGAATTATCCGAATAGGATCCAGTCTTCTAAAATGTCCCATGAGAGACTTCTGAATGACGTTGTATTCCACAAACAATGGCAAGGTCTAAACAATATATTGAAAAAAGTTGGATCCAAATCCCAATAAGAAGTTTTATTTACGTTTACTACAAAACTGCAAAATGGTTGACCCTATATGAGGTAAGGAGCCTAATAAAGAGCATAACAATCTTGGGTTGCATTTTACAAGCCGCCCTAAGAAAACTGTAGGACCTCTGAACATGTATTGGGGTGGAAATCTTTAGTT
Organism: Glossina brevipalpis; assembly: GCA_000671755.1. Classification (NCBI taxonomy): domain Eukaryota; kingdom Metazoa; phylum Arthropoda; class Insecta; order Diptera; family Glossinidae; genus Glossina; species Glossina brevipalpis. The sequence continues at coordinate 1,058,719 of KK351037.1, read as the reverse complement.
ACATTTTGCAGAATCCCTTAAGTAAAATTTTGAAAAACTTAACTCTGAAGTGCGAACGCAATTGGAAAGTAGAGTAAGATTTTGATCTATGGGTTGACAGGGCTAAAAAATGAAAGAAATCGCACTGATATCGCCGTAATTGATTGGAAGGATTAATCCAGCAACAATGCCATCCAAAACACTGGGCTGTTACTAAAGAAAGAAAGAAATTAGAAGAGTTAATCCAGCAGGAACGCCATCCATATAACAGGACCCATATCAAATTAGCTAAAAGAGAGCTAAAAGATGTAGTTGGTATCCGACCGAGAGATAGATCGCAGTTAAAAACTTTTCCCGTAACAGAAGTATGAAGCTGGCACAAGTTATGTTGCAACCATAAGATCTGTCCGGTGCAACTAACTCGCAATTTCGGGCGTCATTGATCTATTTTAGTCTACAAACGCATGAGAGATATCTTATGAGCGGAAAAGAAACGGATAAAAAATTTTGCGTTACTACTCTCGCTTGCCCCTTTGCATTCCTTTACTCGCATTGCTTCCTCTGACTACCACTTGTGATCTACTAAACTGTAAATTCTTTTTTACATAGCTTTCAAAAGCTGGTTGTTAATATATTGTTTAACGATGGGCAATATTTTTTTCACAAAACACCATTTCATATTAATACAAAGTCCTTACCAGAAAAATTAATGGTGATAAGAGTATCCTGCGTACAATATTCGAAATCACAAAAGCCAAACTTTAAGTAACTTTGGAGAATATAATAATAATTGAAAAGCATTCATTTAACTTTAAAGTTGGCGTCGTTCCCATTAGGCTCTGTTGCCTGACTGCCTGCCTGCCTGCCTGCCTGTCATAAATGTCACAAAATAAAACACCAACACTTACTTACTTACATAAAGTAAAAAGTATACGCTGTACACTCTAGTGCTCTCTATAGATTTAGGCTTATAAAACTGTAAATACCTCAAAAGGTCGTTGAACTTTGACCACACATTAAAACCAACACTTGTTATGAATGGTTTACGTATATGAATGCGTTAAAAGTCCATTTCTTTTATTTTTTTTTTTTTTTTTTTTTTTAATATGGATGATAGAATTGTATACATGCTGCAATGTATGTAACATAGGATATCAACAGAAAAAAAAAAAAATTAAAAACACAAAAAAAAACCAATTTCCCTCTTTATCAACGCCTGATGTGTTCTGTTGTATTGCATTATAACATCATTGCAGAAGAGCTTTACCTGTACCTGGCTAGCTGCGATAAGTTTGATGAGAAAACATGCATCATCTTACTAACCTAGAAACTTAAATTTCATTATAATTGAATATCGGAAAATGCTTATATATGCTTAGTAAGCTTGGCTATGATGCAATATAATGGACGAATGAATGAATGGTTGGTTGACTGTTATGGTTATCTGTTTACCCCGATTGACGAGGTGAGATATTGACTTATGCTTATAGGTATCGACAAAATTCGGGTATTTTAACGAAAATAATGAAATACAGAAAAACACAAACAGGCGAACATGTCAACATCAGTCTTAAGCTGCTGTGATGAAGGTGACGATGATGATGATGATGACGATGATGATGATATCATTTTAAAACAATGATTGAGCATGTGTTGGGTTATGAATAGCGATAACAAAAGCAGGAATCACATGCACATGTACGCGTACTTCTTCATTTCTAGCTCTGTCTCTTTCACTCTCTCTCTCTCTCTCTCTCTCTCTCTCTCTCTCTCTCTCTCTCTCTCTCTCTCTCTTTCTCTGCCTCTATCTATATGTTGAAGTTACAAGTACTTGGTTAAGGGTGCAGATAAATACCTTTGCTTGGATGACCATATGATTTTCTAAAGGTTCATTTCCCTTAACGTTTTCGTTTTTCAGTCTTTTCAAAATAGTAATAGCAGACAAAAAATAAGGATTATTATCTGACAAGAACATTACACACCTGCTAACTTTTCAATACTCTTGTCATAGTCGCGTGTATTCTCGTGTGTGTGTGTGTGTGTGTGCGTGTACTTGTCTGGAAAATTGTGTACTTAAGTGTTGAAAACTCTTTATAAAAGGTATTAAAATTTTTCTTCTTTTTTTTTTTTTTTTTTTGCATTTCTTCCCACTAATGATCTTATTAGGTTTTTTTCTTTCTTCAATTTTCGTACTTAATGTTTACCTTGTACTTGTAGTTCGTAAGTTTATTTATCTTTTCTTCTAGGCAAAGAGAAATTGGAAATAACTTAAAATATCAATTGCAACACATCATCATGGCCAATGTCTTTATATTGTATAAATGTGTCTTAAGATATTCATTTACTTTGTTATACAACAACCCTTACAAGAGCACCGTCTTGGCTGTGACCTTACCAATAATCTTATGGCAAAATAATAATAACATCGGTAATAAGTGTATGTTTGTATGCATATTAGTCTATATTTACATATGCATGCAGGCATGCATACATCTATGCCTGAATGGGTGTATGGATGTGTGTGTATGTGTATGTATGTGATTGCGTGCGTGTTTGTATGCAAGTAAAACATATAAAATTCCTATACAAATAAATGAGAGACCGGAGCATATCGAACGTTTGAATGTAATTTACCCTGCATTATGTAAATAAGCTTAAGAGCAATATAAAACCAACCAATGCTTACTACACATACGTACACGCAAACACATAAACGCACATATATTATTATACTCTTTTATAACTAATATAAGTTCTATTAACTGCATATACACAACTACTACTAACGTACTAACGGCTGTACACATTGTATAGAATATTATCTGTATATATATATATATATATATATATATATATACATATAACGCACAAACCCATACATACACAAACACGGTCATTTATATTTACTCTACCCTTCCACATGCATACGCACATGTACAAGCTCTCTAACATTTTGTAATTTACTCGTAATAGATTGAAGTACACATACCTACCACTATATTAGTAGTAGATGTGTATGTGCATTATTGTTTGCAAAGTATACTCTCTTTTTACTTGCATACGTATCCCACTTGAATATAACATTGCATTAGAATGTGTTCGCTCACTCGCTTACTCTTTTAGTCGTACCTTCGTATCTACGTACGTACATACGTACGTACGTGCTTACGTACATTCATTCATTCATTCATTCATTCATTTTGGTTGCTGTGGTGTGTTAAATAAACTTTAGAATAACTACAGATGTATAAGCATATAAATGTACGTACGATCACACATGTATGCATGTACGTAGGCTTATGTTTTTATTTTTTTTTCTTTTTTGATTTCATATTTGAAAGCCTATTATATCAATAACATGTTTAGAAACACATGTATTGCTTACAGAAATGTTGGTAAACTTTTGAATTTCTCTCTGTAGTGTTTAGTTAGTTATCTCCTGCTTCTTCTGCTTCTTTTTGTTTTTATATTTCTTCTTCTACTTCTGCCTGTGCTTTTACTTCTTCTTTATGTTCCTCTCTAAACACTTTTCAGGAAATGAAAATGATAAACAAAAAGGCATAACTTTTTGTTCTTGTTTTTATGTTTTTTTTATTTTTTTTTTTTTTTCGTTCTAATAATATTTTGCATACAATCTAAATGTTGATTGTCTGCACGGATGTGTGTCTATGTGTATGTGTGCATGCCGAAGCCAAAGCCAATCTATAAAAGGCTTGTAACTTTATACAAACTCGTATCAATAGAACTTGTATTGGAATTAGTTTTTATTAAGCTGCTTAAGTAAGAATTAAAAAAAAAAAAAAAAAAAATACAAACTCGTATCAATAGAACTTGTATTGGAATTAGTTTTTATTAAGCTGCTTAAGTAAGAATTAAAAAAAAAAAAAAAAGAAATATTTTCATCTGTAAAATTTAATAGTTTTTTTCTAATCCCTTTATGCAAGAAACTAAAGGTACTCTAGATTTATCATTTGATTTGATGCAATACAATAGAAATACATTTCCTAGATAGATTAGATATAGATAATATGATATTGACAGGCAATTTAGATATGTCCATGCGTACGTTTTATCTTTATCTTCATTTTCGCTTTTTTATATTTAAGTTTCTTTAGGTTTGTCCGTCTTTCCTTACTTCATATAAATTGTATATAACTGTAAATAAAATTATCAGTCAATTCTGATATGTCTGTCCGTCTGTCCGATTCTTATTGACGCTTTTTATACATTGCAGTATACTATTACACATGTTACATTAACAAATTTCAACATGTCTGTCCGTCTATCCCAATTGTATGTACACTTATTACACATAAGATTAAAACAAAATTTGAATATTTGTGTCTCAGTCTATTCTATTTTTATTTACCCTCTATATACATCATAAAAAGTATGTGAAAATAAATATGATTGTCAGTCAATTGTGACAAGTCTGTCCGTCTGTCCGATTCTTGTTAATGCTTTCTACACATTACATTAAGCAATTTAGTATTGTTTGTCTATTTTCGTTTACATTTACTACAATATTACATTAGCAAATTTGGAAATATTTGTCTGTCTGTCCTATTTTTATGTATACTGTTAAAAAGTTTGGGCAGTTTTGTCTCAGTCTTTCCTATTTTTATTTGCACTTTGTACACATCATAAAAAGTATATGAGCAGTAAATAAATTGTCAGTTAATGCTGATATGTCTGTCCGTCAGTTCAATTCTTATTGAAGCTTTTTACATATTACATTACACCCGTCATATATTATATCAACAAATTTGGACATATTTGTCCGTCTGTCCTATTTTATGTACACATTAAAATAAAAGATTTGATATCTCAGTCCTTTCCGTTTTTATTTTTACTTTGAAAACATCATAAAAAGTATACGATAAGATTGTCAATTCTTATATGTCTGTCCGTCTGCCCGACTGTTGTTGGCACTTTCAACACATTACATTAAGAAATTTAGTATTATTTGTCGCTGTGCTCTATTTTTATTTACATTTATTGCAATATTACGTTAGTAAATTTGGATGTATTTGTCCGTCTGTCCTATTTTACATACATTTAATTAAAAAATTTAGGAGGTTTGCTGCAGTCTGTCCAGTTTTTATTTACACATTATAGAAAATATATGGCTGCAAATAAGATAAACAGTAAGTTTTGATAAATCTGTCCATCTGTCTGATACCTTTTTATACTTTCTACACATTACGTTGGAAAATTTGATATTTGTTTGCCATTCTGTTGTATTTCTCTTTAAATTTGCTATATATAATATTAACCAATTTGGGTACAGTGGTCTATCCGTTCAATTTTCATTTATAATTTCTAACCAATTTTGGAAGATCTGTGAGTCTGTACTGTTTGTATTAATGCTTACGGAACTTTATCAGACATGTCCCTCTATGGTGTTTTCATTTATACTTGATAAGCATTACTTTAACAAATTTGGATAGATTTACCTCTTTATTCGATTTTTGTTTTCCCCTTTTGCATTTTAAATTTGTTACATTTTTTATACGTTACACGAAATGCATTTGACTGTAAATGAAATTGATAGTCAGTTTGGATATTTCTATTCGTCTGCCTGACTTCTGTTAACACTTTCTCTCTGTTACCAAAAAATTCATCAGCATACAAAAAAAAAATAATTTTAGTCAATTCAGAAATTTCTGTCCCTCTGTCCGATTGGCATTTTAGTTGAGTTGCTAAAACGAAGGCGAGCTATTAAGCGAGTAGGTCCGCAACCAACTCTAAGTACCGATTAGGGTCTAAAGTGAGTAATTTTAATTTCTCTAACAAAATAAAAAAAGTGTTTATATTTATAAAACGCTATAGGTAAAAACGAATTTAATTGGTTGTGTACTCTCTTCAAATATCTTAAATCAATATTTTTTAATAAATTTTAAAATACTTTCTATTAAATAAATTTTAAAATATTTATTTTGAATTAAATATTTAAATATTTGTTTTTAAATAAATTTTAAAAAAATATTAAAATATTTTTTTTAAATTATTTTTTAAATTTTAAAATATTTTTTTTAAATAAATTTTGAAATAAATAAATAATTAAATATTAAAATATTTATTTTTAAATAAATTTTAAAATATTTACTTTTAAATAAATTTTAAAATATTTACTTTTAAATAAATTTTGAAATATTATTTTTAAAATAAATTTTAAAATATTTATTTTTAAACAAATTTTAAATTCTATTTATATTAAAATAAATTTTAAAATATTTATTTTTAAATAAATATCAAAATGTTTAGTTTTAAATAAATTGTAAAATATTTATTTTTAATTAAACATTAAAATATTCTTTTCAAAATAAATTTTAAAATAATTTTGTTTTAAATTAAATTTTAAAATATTTTTTTTTTAATAAATTTTAAAATATTCATTTCTAATTAAATATAAAAAAAATTTATTTTTAACTAAAGAGAAAAAATAAAATCTTGTGTTGTCGAAAATGGTCCAAAATCTACCTTTGTCTTTCAAATACCCATCAGCATAACTAGTTTCTAAGCATACAAGGTAAACATATTTCATACTTTTATAAGTCGACAATAACGTTTTTCTTAACATACTTTGGGCTTTTGTGACAAAAATAAAATTGAGCCCAATAAAACCCCGCCTTCTATCTAAGAAAAACGAATTTTTTTTTTCGTTCTTCTAATTGAAAGTCACTAGTAGGTCACTTAGACTCCATTTATATTCACAATTATATTTCATTACTAGGCCACCTACATTGCAATTATATTGAGCTTAGATAATAGGCATATAAAATTCACCCTAAGGTGAATCATGGTACTGGTTTTATGGTTTTTGTTTTGTTTTTTTTGTTTCTCTCTCTCTCTTTTCTTGTTTTTGTTTATTTCAACAAAATCAAATTTCCAAAGCTTGAACAATTTTATGATACTTACAGTTAAAACGGCATGAATGGGAAAATAACTCATGTAAGAGCAAAACAGTGAAGTATGCAATGTGCTGCATGTATGCAATCAGCTATAGATATACGTTAGTTTAAATGAAAGTCTAAGTAAGTCTTTTGGGATATAATTTTCATTTGAACAATTTTCAAAAAAAAAAAAAAAAAAAGAAGAAATTTAAAAAATCCTCTATGACTCTAATGATTTTTAAACTAAATTGAATTTTTTTTTTCTTTTGTTAAGTTTCCATACACTTCCTTAAAGTAAATTGGCAAAATGGAAAAGGGAAAGATCTGCAATGCAATGCTAGTATAATTGAGAACAGTTTACTATTATCAGCTATAATTAGAATAAAGGTTATGATTACATTCTCAAGGCCTTTACCTGCAGTAGCATGGTTTGTTCATCCTTAACTTTCCTAAACTTGAAGCAAAGAGAGAGAAAGAGAGAGAGAGAGAGAGTGTGAGAGATTATCTTCGGCTAGTTAGGTTTGAAATCACAATTCATCCTGCTTTCCCTTTAGATTTTATAATAATTGTCTGAATTTTTCTGATATTTAAAATTTTCCTGCTTCGGGAAACAATAAACGTCTGGATGATTATATATACAATCAAACATGATCAAATGAGTTTAAAATCATTTCTTTTGTAAAATGCTTTTATAAAATTTATGATAAAAAAAATCACATAATACTCACACTAATGTTGTCGTAACGGTTTTTGTTTAAAATCCTGAGTATTATATTTTAGCGGTCAGCTGCTATCGATTACTCGTTATTTATTATTCTGCTTTAATACAATTAAAATACATACATATATATATATATATATATATATATATATATATATATATATATATTTATTTTATTTATCAGTTAAGCGTCACTTACTGTTACCCATTGTATCGTACTTAAATATGAATTTATTTCATCGCAAACTAACCGCAACCGGAACTGGTGAACTCGTGCTTGAATCACGGCAAGAGGATGATATATTATAACTTATTATGTGTGTCTACTACTCAAACCTTTAAAGTGTAAACTAATTTTATCACTCCTTTAGCCGGAAATACGCAACAAAAACCCCCCACTAGGTATAAGTACATTTGATTAGCGTTTTTTTTTCCTGTTCCTGTTTCATAAGCACTTTTTTGCCAGTTGATTAGTTTAATTGTAATCATGATAAATATCATATATATGTCACTAATATTTATTAGTGAATAATTATTTAAGGAATTTAAGTTAAAAAAAATTATTAAAACTTTTTTTTTAGTAGCTAATCGTACACATATTGTGATCAATTTTGTAATTGTAAGCAGAGTACAACTATCAGAGACGGCTTGCTATAGAAATGCACTCAAGTACTTTATATGGGGATTAGTGGAAGATGGTAAAAGCTTTTAAAATGTTTAGATAAATAACGATCATTGTCCAAGATCTAAGCTTTTTTATAACCGCCGCTCTATATGATTGTATTACTGTTACTGAAAGTAGCTTATGGAAACCTCACAAATACAATGATCACTATGGAATTCTTCTAAAATGAATTAGTCAAGTATATGCATTCGTCTGTATGTTACTGATGGTGGGGACAAATTGACCAGACAACATTTTCCAGGGCAAACCAGGAGCATATGTGCCAAGTGTAGCATTTTGTATTTTGTTTTTTTGTAACCAAGGGCAGTTCAAAAAAGCAATGAACTCACAATTATAGTCTAAGTTCCCATTCCCCAGGCTATGTATAACTGAGAACATATATGAAACATATTTTTATGTGAGGGCTCTTGTAATCAGTAGAACTTGAAAAAAAGGGAGGACTGATAGAAGAAATAAATTGCCGGACGGACATGTTAATCTTCACCAGCGGTCGGCTACATATATATTAAATCTGACTTGCTTGTCTACACTTTTGTCCCCGATATAAATCTAACAAAGCAACGAATGGACGGACAATCATGGCAAAAGCTTCTATCCTTTTTTTGCTTGATTTTTGCAACCAATAAAATTTCAAAAATGAATAGCCTCACACACAGACACATGGACGGACGCCTGGTGAGATCTTCCCGGGTTGATTGGAGAGATACGTACTCTTTTTCTTTGATTTTTCCAATTAATAGAATTTAAAAGACATGGCGGACATAATGAAATTTTCTGATCTAAGTGGAAGTACATGTACGAAGTCTATCTTTAATGTCTTGACTTTTGCGGACATTAGAATTTCAAAGAGGAGTCTCCGCATAAACAGACACACGGACGGACGTCTGGTAAAATCTTCTGGGGCTGATTGGTAAGATATACACTCCTTTGGTTTGATTTGTGCAATCCGTAGAATTTAAAAAACATGGCGGTTAAGGGGATAGACCTGATGAAATTTTCTGATCTAATTGGGAGTACATGTACGAAGTATATCTTTTAGGTCTTGACTTTTTCGGACATTAGAGGAGTTTCCGCATAAACAGACACACGGACGGACGCCTGGGAAAATCTTCCCGAGCTGTTTGTAGAGATATATACACCTCTGCTTTAACTTTTCCAATCCGTAGAATTTAAAAAACATGCCGATTAAGCAGACGGACCTGGTGAAATTTTCTGATATAATTGGGAGTACAAGTACGAAGTCTATCTTTTATGTCTTGACTTTTGCGAGCAGTAGCATTCCAAAAAGGAGTGGCCGCACAAATGGACATAGGGACGGACACCTGGTGGGATCTTCCCGGATTGATTGAAGAGATATGCACCCCTTTACTTTGATTTTTTCAATCAGTAAAATTTCAAAAACATGACAAATATACGGCCAGACATTTGGCGACATCTTCTCGGGGGGTTTTTTTTTTAATTATTATATTATAATTAATTTTTTTCTATAATAATTCTGTAATATTATGATATCATAATATCATAATAATAATAAACATAATAAACATTTATTTTCATTATTATTACACATCTATAATAGTAAATTTAAAACACTCTTGTAGAGAGACACTTTCAAATCCAATTACCATTAGGATATCGAAACTATCAACTTAGAGCTGATTGAGTAAATATTTTGAAATGTATAAAGAGAGGAGAAAAGAGACATTTTTTGCTGTCATGCTGTGTTATTCATAGCAGAAAATCTGACAAACTTCTAGAGTACGTCACGGGCAATAAAGTTTTCTAGTCAAGTTACCTTTTGCTTGCTCGCTTGTCACCGAATCCTAATAAATTATTTACAACAATTTTAAATTGATGATCATTCATTGATGAGTAAAACTTTTAAATTATTTGTAGATGTATGGGTATTTTTGTAAATATTTGCATTGCAAATGCATTCCCAGCTTATCACTTAAACATGCATAGAATTGATTAGAGAATGTTTTATGGTGCAAGAGTCCGCTTTTTTGCACAATTTGTAATAAATAAATATTCGTACGTACATACGTACGGCACTTTTGATGTGCAAGTCCATATATATGCGAGAGATGTTTTTGTGTATGCATGTGTGTGTGTGTGTTTGTGTGTGTGTCACTTAATTTCCTTTTAAATTTATTTTAAAATAAATACAAAACAAAAAGTTGTTGTTATCGGGTTTTCATTGTTGTTATTGTTGTTGTTGTTGTTGTAAAATACAATGGTCTTCGTTTTTATTGTATACGTCGTACATAATAACATCATTTAAAACTATCGTCTATTGCCTGTTTAGTGGAATTGTTTTTGATTTTTGTTAAAATGTTTTATTGTTGTTGTTGTTGTTGTGTTTTAATGTTATCAAAATGTTGTCAACGTTTTCCTTTGCATTGAGAGAGAGTGTCATTCTGTCACTTATATTCATTCATTCACATTTTATACGTTTGTCATTAGTTACCGACTTTGCTTCAACGATAACATAAAGATAAAGGGGAGGCGAAAAAATCAAGAAGAAGAAGAAGAAGACGAAGAAGAAAACGAAAGAGAATATTGTATGGAGGTCCGTTTTGTATAAGTGCAACGTATGTGCGCCTAAGTGTATATGTAGATGTTTAGGTTCGTTTGACTGGCCTTACACATAAGCTTCACGCTTTTTTTCGTGGAACTCTACGTATAGGATTTTTTTTATATTTTTTTTTATTTTTTTTTTTCATAATGATGCCTGCCTTGAATAGTTAATTTCTTGGAGTCAACCAACCAAGTAACCGACCAACAAACCAACCAATAAACAAACATATACATTGTTACGCCGGCAAAACAGGCAAACAAGCATGAAGGCAAGCAAGCAAGCAAGCAAGTAAGTAAGCAAGCATGCAGGCAGGCAAACGGCAGTTAGCTAGTCAGTTAGTTAAGTTTTTTCTGTTTAGGTGATGATAGTCGTTGCCTATCATCATCAGCAGCTCTGTCACTAACTGACTTGACTGTTGTTGTTTGCATGGGCATAATATGCATAAAGGTGCTTGCTTGTCTGCTGTTATGCGTGTAGACGCACACACACACACGCGCACACTTATTTAACCAAAACTCTCTATTAATGTGCCCCATAGAATATAGAATGGTTCACATTATTAAATACTTATAAATTCTTTTCAAATATAATCAACGTTTATTATCTTTTTTTTCTCTTTTTTTTTTCTTTTTTTTTTTTTTTTTTTTTTTCCTTCGAAGCTTAACTGATAAATATGTAAANTTTTTTTTTTTTTTTTTTGGAGCGACTTTAAAGAAAGTCAATGGAAATTTTAAAATATTCTATTATTCATTCTATCAAATTTCCATTTTAACTTTGAAATGAATACATTCGAAAATTAAACGAAATTATCCCTATCAACTAGTGATGAAAAAAAGATTGAAAATACTCTGATCATTTAAGGTTTATTCTAAAGGAAACTTAATTTTTTTTTAAATTTAATTTTTTGTATAAAAATTTAACTTAGTTTGGGTTAACGACTCAATTGCTTTAATTTGCAAAATATTGATACTTATTCTCTCGATTATCTAATATTTAATTTTCTCATCGTTGAATTGATAAATAATTTTTGTTTATTTCTCAGGACATAAAAGATGAGATTTCAAACTTTTCTTTAGTGTATACCACGGAGAAGCACGCGATATTTGAAAACATTATACGAAAACGGATAGTACATCCTCTATTTAGAGAAAACTCGTGGATTACACCCAGTGAAGGTTTGTAGTGGAAACTCGAGAATAGTGAAGCCTCCTTTGAGGGCGATTGTTCGGCAGGTTGAGGGACGACAACTATTATTCGCTGAATAATAGTTCTGTGCTTAGTTGCTCTATGCTTAGGTGAGATTGTCATAGTAGGCATCCACGTACAACCGAAGGAGGCAGTAGATCCGGATATGATGATTAATCATAGAAAAAATTTTTCGGTAATTATCGGCAAAAATAATTTGCTAACTCGAGCTCTCATATTACATATATACATAAAAAAACAGAAAACTGTTTGGGTCGGACTCTAGATATCCGTAAGCTCAAGTTATCAATATTATGTCACATAGCATGCGAAGAACTCCTGGTAAAAGAAAGTTCCAAGGTGAGAAAGCAAAAAAGACTTCATAACCCTGTTAAAGACAAATCCTTGCTATTTCTCTAGAGTATCTCACTATAGTATACTAGCATAATACCACCGACATTAACACGATCCTCAGAAGTGCTCAAAAAAGTTGAATATACTCTCTTCAATCCCTAACCACTAAAAACCTTCCTTAAGTCCTTATGAAAAGGTTCAAAGCTCTTGCACTTCCTTTCAAACCAAATCTCTTGCACTTCCTTTCAAACCAAATCTGAAAACGATATAAGGAATGAAAAGCGAACAAAGCCGTCTTGAATAATGACCCCCAAATGAAAAAATCGTAACCGGAGCTGAGTTGTTAAGAAGTATCACTAGCAAGTCAACATACGTAGCTTGAAACTCCATTGCAATAGAATTGGTAAAGAAATACCAACAAAGGCGCATTTGATCTAAATTACCACGTGCCTTCAATCGTACGCTGTTAATTTATTTACATATAAATGAATATCAATCGATCAATCAATCAATAAATTCGGCAATCAAAAATTAAGTCACAACTCATCGGAAACAAAATTGTGTTCATATAAAATTCTGTTCCGTAATCGATCTGCTTAAAATTCTTTAGAGAATCATTANCCCATAGAATATAGAATGGTTCACATTATTAAATACTTATAAATTCTTTTCAAATATAATCAACGTTTATTATCTTTTTTTTCTCTTTTTTTTTTTTTTTTTTTTTTTTTTTTGCTTCTTTTCCTTCGAAGCTTAACTGATAAATATGTAAATAATTATGAAACGAACGCAGAGACATGAGTCATTAAAACATTGTCTTTATTGCTTTATAATAATTTTAAAGAATTAAATAAAAGTTGTAGACATAATTCTAAAAACGCATAAATCGTTTCGAATTAGACAATTAAGTGTAATGTGTGTGTGTGTGTGTGCTGGATAGCTATTGCGAGAATCAAGAATGGTCGATTAGTTTATTCGCCCCTTACGGTAATTGTTTTATTGCTTAACATTTTTTTTTCGCATTCATACGTAATGGAGTACAAGTCTCGTTCATTATAACTCGGACTTATGTGTCCTCTGCACTAATAATTAAATTGTTTTTGGTTTCAATTTATATTTCATAATCGTTATCTAAGCAAATTAAATGTTTGCTGAATGTGTTGTAGGTTTTAGTCAAGAAATTGCAAAACCGATAAATCTAAATAAACCTATGGGAACTTCTTCTTAAGAAATGGGATTTTTAAGTTCGTTGACCGAATTTTTTTCTTATATTAACTTGTGTTAAGTTTTTCTTAAGAAATTGAAGTCTTAGAGGGTTTCTTACTCAAAATCTTTTTTTATGTTCAACAACAGAACAAATGTAGAACTAACGATTTTGCTTAAAAGACATGAATATCTCACTAATCTCAAAAGTTAGAGAGCTGTGGTCAGGCACAGTCCCCCATCTTATAGCCAACATAAAACTTCTACTTACTTTTCCTATACTGAGACAACATATTAAGTCCTGCAATGGTTTGCATGAGTTGTCACGTCAAACAGAATAAAAAAGGTTTCAATGCTTCCTTTATGGAAATTTTTTACATTCTAAATACTGTCGATGCAGATGAATAAGTAGCTGATTCTACTACAAAAACCAACTGGTAAACAGTAAGCAAAAAAGCATGACATGCTCTAGAAGCGTAAATAACTATTGCGAAACCGAGTAAAGTCGTTTGAGGAGGCACAGTAATAGCTCCAGGCTTTGTAAGCCACAGTACTCAAGTACAAAAAATGTATTCGATTGAATTTCGATCAAAACTTGCTTGTAATGAGTTCGATCCAGCCGCGGATTGAAATAAGAACCAGCATAGTTTTTCGTAGTAGCGACGATAACTGATCTTACGAAATCTCTTGAACTCCGAACTAAATCCTGCAACAGTTAATTGTGAGTGTAATAGTATACCCAACCGGATTCTAACAGCACTGTCAAGTCAGACTGTTGCTAGGAATTAAAAATAATTGACCAGCTATTGTCAAAAAAAAGTCAATCGCAACGTTGACAAAGATCTATTGCATACACCTTTGCCGAACTGCAGCCAGATTATCATTTCTTCTTTGCATATTTATAGATTACCCTCAATTACTTATACGAACCATGCGACTCAACTTTTTTACCCAAAAACCGTAAAAGCTCTACAATAACTGTTGACCTTGTAAACGTGGCAAGTTACTCATTGTACTGTAGGACGTTTGCAGCTTAATTAGTCCTCCTCAGGAGATCGGATAAATCAGACTTTTATGTGCATATGAGGAATGGGAGAATAATAAACTTTAAGATCAAACCCATTGGATATTCTTGGCAGTCCAAAGATTCTTGTTAAGGCAATCACTAATATCTGTTAGTTCAATTACTTTTACTGAGGCCAGCAAAGTGATCCAGTTTTAAGATGCATAACTTCATGTGAACGTAGAGAAAAGAAAAAGGAACAAGAGTGCCATCTTGGTGAGTCGGGTAGTCTATCTCAGGCGATCACTAATATCAAGTCCTTAGATGTATAGTCCCAAGGGAACGTAGAGAAAAGAAAAAGTGATAAGAATATTCAAGCTATTGAAGTTTCTTCATAACCTGAACCGTTTATCTAAGGTGATCACTTTTACTCGTCAACTCGACTAATTTTACTTAAGCGATCGAAATAATCTAGTTTTAAGAAGCATAACTCCACGTGAACCTAGAGTAAGGAAGAAAGGAAAAGGGATAAGAATGTCCAAGCCACTGGAAGGTCTTAACGATTCGGATAGTTCACCTAAGACGATCGCTAATATTTAGTACTTAGATGCATAGTCCCACGTGAACGTATAGGAAAGAAAAAGAGATAAAAGGATCCGAACTAACGAAACTCTTGGCAGCCCGAACAGTCTGTCTTAAGCGATCACTAATATTCGTAGGCTCAGTTAAGTTTACTTAGGCTATCAAAATAATTTAGTGTTTAGATGTATAGCTCTACCTGAAGAAAGAAATAAGAAAAAAGAATAAGAGAATTTGAAACAAACTGAGATCTCTTGACAAAATGATTACTCTTCCTGGAGATACCGTTAGGAACTTTGACTTCCATTAGAATGATTTAGGATATAAAAAAGGGCCTAGTACTTAGAGATGCACATGTTTGGTTTAGTACAGAACTGATGAAGAAGTGTAAATTTTACCATCGAAAGATTTTAAATCCAAAGGCAAGTCAATCAAATTTTTCAAAGTCTTTAAAAACGATTTCACAACTCAGTGACTTTTATTTGGCCACCAGAAAACCTAGTTACGAAGAAGCTTACACTAGGTTGGGCTCGAAGAAATAGAAAAGCAATAAACGTGAAGATCATAAAGGGAATAAACAAGCAAATCGAAGAATTCAGTCGACTTTACTTGCTATTCGAAAATTCGGACCCAAATATGCAATTGCCCACTTAAGCGTAGAGGAGGAGAAAAGAGCAAAATATTGAACCACTTTTACTAAAGGAAACTGAAAGAAGTTAACGACTTATCTGGTCATACTTCAGTCATTCAGGAAACCATTAAAATGCATTCTTAGTTGAATATTCGATGAGGTGCTACATATACTCCGATCATTCTTTCGGTTGAAAAAGTTGATAAAATTAATCAAAATATTTTCCACAAATTTTTTCCAACTTTCTGGCAACGCGGCGATGCTGGATCGAAAGAAGGTCATCGACTCATTTTGGCACTTCTTCAGTATATCGAAACCTCATCCCAGCCAAGATATTGCAGGCACCGATTTGAACAAATGGTAATCAGAAGATGCTATGTCTAGCGAGTAGGTTAGGTGTGTCGGTACTTCCCATTCAAGCGGCAACCGTGTATCCTTAGCAACTCTTGGAACTTGCGGCCGAGCGTTGTCATGTAAGAGGATGACTTCACGTTTTTTAACAGTCATTGTCGGTCTTGTTTGCAACAATACATCGTTCAATTTATTCAACATCTGCTGTAAAAGTTTCATTCGGTTTTAGGAGCTCGTAATACACTACACCTTTGCCGGTCCGAACATAAGCACAGTAAAGCATTCCGCGGTCTGCGTCTGTAGACACCGAATAACTCAATAATGCTATATGGGAAACTGTTACTTTATGTAGAGAAATGTCAAAAGGTTATGTACACTGACACTTCGCATTAGTTTATCATTTTTGCCAACAGATGTCGCTAGCCAAAATAAATGCAAGAACCTATTATTTGAAGAAGAGAAGAGCGGTAATGTTCGAAACTGAAACAATAGAGATTCTCCAACATTTTAATTTGTCTCACTCTCACTCTCACTCAAGTGAAAGTCAAAGAGAGTCTAACAACTCAAGGGATTAGGTTTAGGTGATCGGAGAATGCAATGTCCGCTTAAGGGATTGTGAAGACGACATCAATGTAAAGTGAATTATATTAAAAATCTAAAATATTTCTTATTTCCGGTTAGGGAAAGGTCCTTCATTACTACTTAGAAAATTGTCTCTTGAAAAATTTTATGGTTACCCGTTAAGGTAGATTATGACCAAAAAAAGGATAGTCAAGTAACTTCAAACCTTTCGACTCTTCCTATCATGCTAATCAAGCTTGTAAGAGCTATTTATTAGAAGAAAAAAAAAGCGGTTTAAACTAAGAGAAAAGCGCATATCAAATTCTTAGGCTTTTTGTCGACCATTGCTAGAAGAATTCTTCTTTTTTTTTTTTTTAAGATCAAAACATTTCAAATTAATTAAACATTAAAACAGAAACATCTTTTAATTTGAATATTATCTTACTCGCGTTCTCCAGAAGCTAAGAATTTTTATTTAAATTTTTATTTTTTTTTAAACTTTAAGACAAATCTCTAACGTTTGTTACAAGACAACGACGACGACGCCGACGACGACAACGACTCTACCCCCATTATTGTTAAAAAGCGCTTTTATTGAAATCTTTGCATTTTAATTTGAATTTTTTTTTTGTTCTAAAGTAATATTCCTCTGCTGAAGAGTACGGGCGTGTTAAAAGAACATTCCTCAATTGAACTCAAGCAAAGTCTAAAGTGTCTCATTTATTTATCTCGTCCGTCCATCTATATCTATCAAGATTCCATGCCAACCATGAAAGTCAGTCATTCACTTACAGGCTAAGTAATATAACGTACAAGTTTATGTGCTTGTTTGTATGTTTCGTGCTACATATGAAGTTGTTTCATACATGTGTAGGCTTATAAGAGAAAGAAAAAATACAAAAAAAAAAAAAAAAAAAAAAAAAAAAAAAAACAATCAAAAAAAGAGAAAGAACGTAAAAGATGCTTTTGCTCTTGTTTGCGCTACCTCTTCTCCTCTGCCAGCTGCTAGCC
>KK351037.1:1012493-1025629 GCA_000671755.1 Glossina brevipalpis | reverse complement strand
TTTATCAAAAAGTTATTCAGAGAAATTAAAAAAAAACCAAAAAAAAAAAAAACAAAAAAAACAAAAGAACAAAAGTCGCATTAAGTAGCATTTGTTTGTAAATCTCTACGAGTATTCAAATAGTAGTAGATATGATTGTTGTTCTTGTTGTTGTTGTTGTTGCTGTTTTAAGGATTTACATATAGAAAAGATCAAAACACTTTGCTCTTCACTTGGACACAAAATAGTTTAAAGTCACCCATAGTCCATATGTCACACAAACACTAATAATAATGATGATGATGATGATGATGATGATGGTGATGGTAATGGTGATGGCTAACGATGATAATAATGAAAATTTTATACGGAATTCCTTTATAAATATGTATGAGAATGTTCGTACATAGATTGTACAAATGTGTGTCTCGTTTTAGAAAATATGTGAATTAAACAATTGTTCTCATTGCCATCCCCCCCTCCCCCGATCTCTCTTTTATTTCGATGCTCTGCTATTGACAGGAATAAAGCTAAAAACGAAGAAAAATTAAAATCACTTTTTCTTCATTCGAACAGACATTCATTCATGTCCTTACTTATCCATACCCCCCATACCCTTCTTCATCTTCTTCTTAGTCCTCCCGCCTATACACCCTTATTGCCGTCATACGTATCCTCTAAGTATTATACGATATTATTTGTAAGTATTTGAAGTACACATCGTTTCCTATGCCATACATATATTCATTTTTTACTTTGGTTTTTTCGGGTAGCCAAAAAAACTCCTCTCCACGACATGGCCAAACATGCCATGAAAAATGCCAGTGTTAAAATTCTTCATTCTGAAGATGAGAACGCGTTCACACACAAGCACATACACATACATGAACATATTCCCACTTTAGAAAGAAGCCCTTCATTCGACTCATACTCACCGACTCTTACTTACACTTACTTCTACACACACACACATATATATATATGCATATATATATATATATATAGAAAATATGTGAAATAAAAGAAATGAATGTTTTATTTATGGAACAAAGGAATTGTAGAAAAAAAAGAAAAAAAAAACGGAAAAAAGAAAGGTAATGCATGTATGTTTGCCAGTATGAATGAAGTAAGGATTTTACTTGAGAGCATCGGGGCAGAGGTTTTCAATCTTTTTTTTTTTTTATTACAATTAAGCCAAAAAAATCTTAAAATTCAATTTTCACGATCCTTTACTTTATAAAGGCAATAAGAAAAACTTATAAAGTGGGAAAGAGGCAGGCTTGATAGGGTTGATGGCCAGTGCGCTAAACAGACGGCAATTAGGATTAATGTCTTTTATCTTGATGTAGAAACTTTCCTTAAGAAAGAACCTGGACAGTGAGTTTAGCAGATGGCAACTAAGATTAATGTCTTTTATCTCGACCTAGAAACTTTTCTTAAGGAAGAACTCGGACGTTGAGTTTAGCAGATAGCAATTAGGATTAATGTCTTTTATTTCGATGTAGAAACTTTCCTTAAGAGAGAACGTGGACGATGAGCTTAGCAGATGGCAATTAGGATTAATGTGCTTTATCTCGATGTAGAAGCTTTTCTTAAGTAAGAAGCTGGTTGGTGAGCTTAGCTTATGGTAGTTAAGATTAACGCGCTTTATCTCGATGTAGAAACTGTCTTTAAGTAAGAAGCTGATCGATGAGCTTAGCGGGCGGCAATTAAGATTAATGTCTTTTATCTAGACCTAGAAACTTTCCGTAAGAAAGAACTTGGACGGTGAGCTTAGCATATGGCAATTAGGATTAATGTGCTTTATCTCGATGTAGAGCTTTTCTTAAGTAAGAAGCTGATTGGTGAGCTTAGCGGATGGCAATTAGGATTACCGTGCTTTATCTCGATGTAGAAATTTTCTTTAAGTAAGAAACTGGTTGCTGGGCTTAGCGGATGGTAGTTAAGATTAATGTCTTTTATATCGACTTAGAAAATTTCCTAAAGCAAGTCGTTCAGCAAGAAAGCTGGCGCCAGTGAACTCAGCAGAAGGTCATTAAGGTTGATGCGCTTTACTTTCACTTAAAAAGTTTCTTCAAGTAAGTTGCTCAACAAGAAATATGGTTAACGCTAGTGCGCTTAGCAGGACTATCTTCAAAACTATTCCTTAATAACATATATCAGTCATGAGTTTTAAATTTTGAACATAAAAAGAGCTTTACTTTTCCAGCTGGTAACGTACTCTTGTTCTTCATTTGCTCGATGTGCTTTGTATTTCAAAACAAAAGCTAATATATGAAGCACCTTAAACCTTTCAAAGGTATTTCATGATGAATATATTCATCAAGGAATCGATCTAACACATCAGTCAATAAGTTCGTAGTATGGAGTTATAAATAGTGGCAACCTTCAAACTAAACATTTCGAAATTATATAGCGATCGCCTCCCTAGTGAATTTTACGTAGTTTTTAAATAAAGAAAATAAATGACTTTCCGCGGAATGTATTTTATTCCATACAATGTTTCATATACAATACAATCGTTGTTGTTCTTGTTCTATTAAAATTCTTTTTGTCATAAAAATTCCTAGAAGTTGAAGTTAAAGAATTTAAAAAAATTTTGACACTGCAGACTAATTAGAAACACCACGACATGACAAAATAAGAATTTATGATGATCTTAAAAAATGGATGCGTGCATTAAAAGCTGGAAGCGTAATTTTAATTGAAATTACATTTTAGATTTAACGGATCATCTAAACAGAGATCTTATCTTAACCCAGCAAAAAGCTTAATTCATTGAGATTTTACCAGTGGCGGCAANAGCCAACAGCAGTGGCTGGGCAAGTTCGTCATCGATTGGGCTTTGTGTGATGCGATTTACTTAGAAGGAAATAAAAGACCTGAACAGCTGCTATTATGGAAATTACGGTAATAGAAAAACTTGATGTGGTAGGAAAATAAATCAATAAAAACCACTTATTCGGTGCTCCATATACAGAGACAGGCAAAACCGGACTTTAGCGATTAAATGTATTAAAATGGGAAGAGTAAAGGGGATGCAATGATGATGGCCGCTATGAGGAGATTCAAAACCCATTCGCATTTATTTAAAGCATTAGGGCATATATATACATGTATAATATCTAAAATTGAGGTGGTTTCTCTCTGAATCCAGTCCCACAAGAACGTAAGTAACATATACATTTATAAAGAAACATCTATCGCTTAATATTCTTGTATCTTTAATTCATAGGCGGGCTTATTCTTTTAGCCGGTCTATCAAATTTTGGAAAGACATCATCGAGATTTGTTTTCTTTCTTTCTCTAGAGCTATTGGTTAAAATATTTGAAAACTTTTTATTTACTTCAATGCTTTTCATACCTTATAAATATTCTAAGAGGCGGATTCAATCAAATTCAACCAAAAACAAAATATTTTTCACTTTAAGTTTTAAAACAAAAAGTTTGACTTAATTGTTTCAATTGTTATGAATGTGATGCAATCTAAAAAGTAATGAGCCCGCACAATTTCAAACTATATTTCACTTATGCAATTCTTACTCTGTTACTCTGTACTGATATTTTGGAATTATTTTATGTTATTACTCGGATGAAGTGCTCTATATCTTAGTTAAAAAAACCTACAGCCAGAGACAAATGAATGGCATAAATTCAAATCAATCAATTTTAATTGGAATTTTTCGATTACATTATTATATACAAATATCTTATTTTTCTTAACAACTCTCTTTAGTATTACTTTGTAATTTTGAAGGTATAAGAAAGAGGGACAATTAATTTTTAATGATTATTATACGTTTCCTCAATTTGTTCTTAAGTCAAGAATTTCTTCTTATTTTTTGTTCAAAAAAACTCTCGTATCTTAAGACAGTTTCCATTATTTATGTTTTTCTTGTTCAGTCACTTAAACATTTTAATTTCATTTCATTTTTTTTAATATGATGCATCAATTGTGGTACGTGGCTTATTAAATTTGTGTGAATTTAATTTAACATCAATTCAGATTGATTTCCTGAATCCGAGGAGTCTCGATCAATTCAGAATCATTTTCTAAATCAGTTCAAGCTTGTCTTTCCGACTGATCGCCAGACGTTTTTGTTTGATTTCAGAATACAGATCGCACTTTTGATATACTGAAGCGCTTTAGACCAAGAATGAATGTGATTGAGCATGGATCGCTTCGGATCATTTTTACGATTGCTCTCCATATAAGATCTCATTTAAAAAAAGTGTTTGTATAAGAAAAATTACAATTTCCAATATTTCTCGACAAAAAAACATTAGAAAGCAATATTTTTTCATATCAAGTAAAATTTCAAAATTTTGATCGGACGAGACCATTACCTTTCACCACATCTCTTATCAAATTTCCTACTTCCTATATGTATTTATATGGCAAAAAAAAGTTTAAATTTTAAAATTTTATGATTCAAAAAAGTCCATAATTTCCCACCAAAAAGGAGCTATATCAAATTCGGATCATATAGGTCTAGGTGTGGACCCTATCCCATCCAAAGTTTCTCACCAAAAGTAAGGCTTTATCTGGCAATTAAGTCTAATATTTAATATATCAAAGGGAAAATTGGTTCGTAATAGTAATTTGGCATAAAAATAAACCCCATCAAATATGGACCGGGCAGGTCAATGTTTTAGAACCCACCCCAACCAAATATTCTCAGGCTTTATATAGTAATTATGTCTAATATTTAATATTTCGTAGCGAAAATTGTTCCTTATTGGTAATTTGACATAAAAATTAACTGGACCACTTACGTTTATTATTTGCACCTTGTCACATATAAGGGTTCTTATAAAAAATAAGTTTCTGTAGAAGCAACAATATGTAATTTTTAGAACTTTTTGAGAGAAATACTTGCAGAGTAGAAAGATTTTTGATAAAAAAAAAGCCATGTTTTCAAAATTTGGACCACATCAGTTTACCCTCTGGGTTGGTTGTCTTTCCTATAAGAACTTTCGTGAAAAGCATGCCTTTAGATGGAAAAAAAATATAATTTTTGATATTTTATTACAAAAGTAGACAATTTTTCGTAGTAGGCAGTGTGATGTAGGGTATTTAATAGCTGGCCTTGCCCTGTGTAAGTTATTTCTTCTTTCTGTTTGTGTTTATATTCATACTGAAGTTACTGCTATTCATGGGTCCATGGCTGTATACAAGAACAACTGCTTTTTTTGAAGCTATACGACATAAGTAAACATTTAGTTAAGTATTCACCGGTTAAGTTAATATTAATCACAAACTGTTCACGTAAGCATTATAAATTTCGTCCGGTACGAACTTTTGGAAATCTCTTAAAGAACCTTTTTTTTTGCAGCGGTATCGGTATATAACCCTATATAATTTTCATAATTTTCACTCAGAGTATATTTAAGCAAATAACAGTAAATCAGTAAATCTAAGATGAGTGGACAAATTTAAATGTTTTCAAATTAATTCAAAAAATAATTATTATTGTTACAAAACTTAAGTTTTATTGTTATTTTTACATCACTTACAATCACTACTCTAGGCGAGACATGCGCTGATTAAAAAAAGAGCGGGAGTTGGTTTAAGTGCTGGATGTTTTAGATAAATGCTCCCTCGTGGCCAAACAACTTTATGCTAATTAGATAGAAGACCAAGAAGAGATTGATAGAAGAATCAGTCATAAAACTGCCAAAGCCTTATTGTTTGCAATATAATTAAAACATTTCGAAGGAATTATACGAAGAAACCGTTAAGAAAAAAAAAAGACAAAAGCAACGACAGTTATTCTTTTCAACTATTCCAACTACCCTAACTATGGCGCAAAAAAAAAAAAAAATTAGTTAAGTCGAGATTGTACGTAAACAATGCCACTATTCTCTGAGGTTTGATGGCGTTTTGCTTTTTGTCTTTCTATCCCACTTGGCATAAATGATGCTACCATATATAATTTTAACACAATTTTCGAAGGATGGAAGGAAGTAAACTAGTTTCGTTATACCATTGGTAGCAATTAGGATTCCGGATTAATTGAGATATATATTTGTCTGTTCGTGCTTGGAGCGGTTATGATGGCAAAAATTAACGATGTTGGGTAAATGTTAAAACGTTTGTTTTTAATTTTAAGAAATGGACCAAATTTTGAAATGGAAGCAAAGCGTTTCCTAATGTCCCTATAAATATTGGAAAAAGTGAAAAAGTCCCTAAAAAGGACGATGTAATAATTGTTGTTGTCAATAACCTACAAATTATAGAAGTTGCCGGTCTAATATTTCCTAAGTTTCATGTATACGTTGTAGTAGACATGTAATGTATACGTTGTAGTAGACATTATTTCTCAATCAATCAAATATACCCAGAAGAAGGCAAAATACCTGAAAAAAATACCAATATTTCAATTTAGTCTTTAGATCCGTTGGCTTTCTTCTATAAAAAAGTCTTTAGATCCGTTGGCTCTCATCTATAAAAAAGATCGAGATTAATTTAAAATATAATACTGAGCCTTTCAAAATATAATGCAAAAATTGACTCGATCCGTTTATGGGCCTGCCCACAATTTATAAAATAACAAGAGACTGTTATAGTTCTCCTTGACTGATAGACTTGTAGTCCTACCCAGGAGTTTATGCAGTGCTTGTAATAGAACATTGCGAATAGAATAACTCTTATCGCAGCCTTTTAAAATATGATACAGATGTGATTAGCTATGTATAGTAAAGGACTACCCATGTATATTTTTATATAAATAGTGGATATGAAGCAAGACCTATCCAAGCCTATATAACCGATTCACTTGCAGTAGAATGTCTTTTACTTTTAAAGTAAAATGCAAAAATTATTCCGTTCGGTCTATTGGTGCCCTTTGTAATATATAAAATGGCAAAGAGTTGTTGTAGTTTTCCCTTAGCTATAGGTGTTAAAGTCTACCTAAGCGTACATAAAGAACAAAACAAAATTCAGAATCAGAATTTATTGTATCGATTTATCTAAAAAAATATCTCGGATCGAGCTATTGGGCGTGCCCATAACTCATAAAATGCAAGGAAATAGTTATGAGTTTTCTTAAGGGATAAATCCAACTTTACGTCAGGATATAGAAGACGCCCGCTTCTTCTGCGATTATAGTTAGACCATTTGAAAAATAATATCAATTGACTTTTGGCAGATCGTTAACTGATGAACTGATAAGAAATAGTTATTATGTAAATCCATGCCTTACCCAAGCGCAAACTCCTTTAAAAAATTGTAATTAGAACCAAAGTCTTAGAAAAGGTATAACTTCAAGCCTTGTTTTTTTATACAAGGGTGAGTAAGGAATAGGTCCAGTTCGAATAAAAACTGTGATGCTAATCAAAGCCTTCGAAAAACTGATGCCAATCGACCTTTTTGCAATATAATTCATCAAATGTTAGGAGATATTTAGTTTAAGTCCAAACCTTACGCAAAGGTATACAAAGAGAATGCTTCTGAAAAATTAACATCGATCGACTTAGTGATGTTTATAATAAATTATAAGATATTTATAAGAAGAGTATAGCCTCGATTTCCGCCGCTTTCCAATATACGGCTTTAGCTTTGTTTGGTGGAAATAGACAGATGAAGACANTATATAATATATAATATATAATATATAATATATAATATATAATATATAATATATAATATATAATATATAATATATAATATATAATATATAACATATAATATAATAAAATGTAAGTACAGTTAGTCCTGAATATGGAACCTACACAATTTGGAAGACATTAAATTTATAATAATTATCATAAATGATGTACGATACGATAAAAAAAATATGAAATAACATAGTACCATTGAAATAATAACAGTACCATTGTTCTATATCCATGATCTATTATTTTCCTAAGTGCCATTTTATCGCCCCTATAAAGTAGTTGTATCAGATTTTAGACTAATATCTCTTAGAAGCTTTAAGTTACAATTGCTATCCAGTTTCAGTTGGTGTCCGGCTTTTCAGAAAAGTTGAAAACAATCCTTATAAATATTTTTAACAAATTTCAGAAGAATATTTGCTAAAAATAATAAGCTTTTACCCATTATAGCCCTATGAGTCCATTTTTCCAAGTTGATATGTACCCCTTAACTGAACTTATCACCGCAGTTTCAGGCTACTATCACAAATCGTAAAACTTGCAACAAATACTAACGGACAGACAGATGGATGGATGGATGGATAAATAATTAAAAAGGCAGAAAGAATTAACTTAAAAACTTAGAACGACTAAGAATCTTACTCTGCTCATGAGTATATATAGTTTTTTGTTTCTCTGAGACGTCTACCATACCCATGTGCCCTTATATCAAAAGGCAAATCTATTATACACGTATTGTTCAGTAATTGATATGAAAATACTTTGTAAAACTCAATCATAATTTTCCAGAAAATTTGAGAATAAATTACAACAAAAAACTTAAAATGTTCGTTAGGAAGGTTTACTCTCCTTTGTTTCACTGCTACTGTCGTAAATAAGAATTTTAGCTCTTTCTACATTTTGTGATCCCTTAGTGTAGATGTAGCAAATTCATTATGGAAAACTATCTGATTACTCAACATGTTTTAATTATAAAACACATTTTATCGAAACCAACCATCAGTTGCCGCGAAATTTTGTGCATAAATTGCGATAAGAAGTTTGGTGTCAAAAGATTACTATGAGCGATGATATACTAGTTTGCTTAAGTTCTCTCTATTGATAAACATGAATTCTGACAGTTATTATATAGCAGTGAAGTGATGGAGAGAAATGTAATAAATACTTTATTGATATGTATGCGTGTACTTTTTAATTAAAATAATATTTTATTAATCATCAATTATTCGAAACAAATTTCGTTAAAAATGAACGTATCATTTATTGTTTAGAGAATTAGTTTCAAGGAGAAAGCTCTGTAGTAGTCAGATGCAAGGGTTCGCCTTCAAGATGAAAGGAAATCGTATAACAAAACTCGACCACTATATTAAGCCCACACGATACTAAGCTGGAATGCGTTATCTTCTCCACTGTTATTCGTGGACAATACTCCTGATTAATACTGATTACAGTCAATTACTTAATATATGGGCAAAGGGGGTTTCCCTTCTTACAGGGGTACCAAACACCTTTTGTGCACAGTCTCAAAAAGCCGGTTGTCTTTCACATTTTGTCTAAAAGATGGAAGAAAGAACAGCTACAGAAGGACAATTCTTTGAATAAAATTAATAAAATGAATAAAAAGCTTCAAAAGACCGGTTACCTTTCCCTTAAGACATTCATATTTTGTCTAAAAGAGGGGGAAAGTAGCAGCTACTGAAAGATAACAGGGTTGAACAAAACATATCTTACCATTCTTCCACAATAAATGCCTAACTTATGGTAGAAAACGGCTGAAACTTCATATTATTCTTATTATTATTCTATATTCTATGTTTTATATTCCATAATCTGTATGCAATATTTTATATTCTATTTTCTACATCCTATAGTCTTATCTTATATATATATAGTATAGTTTATTTTATATTCTATTGCAATCTATTACATTTTCCATGTTTTCTACCCTATATTCTATATTTCGTATTCTACTTTCGATATTCCACGTTGTATGCTCCATACTCTGAATGCGATGATCCATATTCCATATTCTATATTTTATATTCTATGTTCCATATTCCTTATTCTACGTTCTACTTTTTATGTTCTATATTATGTGCTCTATACTTCACATTCCGCATTCCTTGTTTTATATTATTTTCTATTTTCTCTACGCGATTTTCTACATTCCTTATTTCATAGACTTTATTCTATACTTTGCATTTCATACTCATATTTTCCATACTATTCTATATGCTATATTTTAAATATGTTATACTGTATATATACTGTATTGAGAGTACAAATTATTACAGGCCGTTTTCTGTGGTCAAAATCGTATTTTTTTCAGAACAAGACGAATGAACAGATTAATCACAATATCTATCGCCGGCTACCACTTCTTCGCACTTTTAGATAAAATACGAACTCCGTTTGGGAAGGACCTTTGTTGCTTTGGGGTTGTGCAAGGAAAGGTGTACTTTTTGAGAATCGTTTGGCATCATATGGGTCTCATATAAGAATGCAAGCACCATTCGATCAAATAATAAATAATCGATTGCAATCAATGTTAGTAGGAAGAAACGATGTCTATTGATAACAGCGGGAAGGATAGTACATTACAGGTTAGTGCTCTTAAAGCTTCTTGAACGGGGAACGGGTTCTGCTATATGTGGTCGAATTTCGTCTTGTTGAAAATTCACGATATTATGACTTTTGACATATTGCACAGATGTTCCATCCGTACCTTATCAGCTGTTATTGACAGTGTCGCCTAATGAGGGTTCAATTTTATTGGAACAGATCACCGTACATCACATCCACCTGAAGTCCGTCTCCCCCTCCCCCTTCACCCCCGCCACTCTTTACCACACATTAATCCTCCGTTGATTTGATAGAGACTTTAGAAGGTTCTTTCACTTCGCCAACCAAAGAACTTATTACCGGTGACGTAAAACTAAAGAACTCGAATCTTAGAACTTAGAAAGCCTATAAACTGCCTCAAGAGAGATTAGGCGAGGTTTCTAATATACTTCCCTTGCAAACTTTTATACCAGCAATTGAAAAAGTTTTTGACTAGAGATGTAAAATTGGGAAACTCAAATTACACGGCCTTGATAAATAAAAGATTTTGAATCGATTTAAGGAAGTCCCTCTGTCCGTAACTACTGCATTCTAACAAAAAATAAGTGAAGACGTTTAGTTTCGACGAAAGATCTATATCAGAAACATGCGTTGTGGAACCACAACGGCTGAAAAACTTTTTTTTTAAATATTATCTTCTCTATCCCTCTGAAGATAATGCAACCAGTTGCTAAGCCCATTTAGAAATCGATTGCAGTAAATTGTTCTGATCGAACCATTAATGTAATATTTTTCTTTTATTTTTCTTTTTATACTTCTAGTATAATGAATAACATAAGGCACTCATTCTCAAGGGAAAATAATTTTTTTTTATCTGTTTGGTTTTAAAAATGGTAATGAGACAATGAACAATTTCATTTTGAGTGACAGATAAAACTATGAAACACAA
Organism: Glossina brevipalpis; assembly: GCA_000671755.1. Lineage (NCBI taxonomy): Eukaryota > Metazoa > Arthropoda > Insecta > Diptera > Glossinidae > Glossina > Glossina brevipalpis. The sequence continues at coordinate 1,014,522 of KK351037.1, read as the reverse complement.
ATGTGCTGAGTAAGAATCTTAAAAAAAGAAATTTTAAAGATTAACTTTTCAAATTTTACTTATGATTTATTACGTTTTGCCTTTGAAAGTTTCAAAATTCGAATTAATGTCTTAAGAGTTTATTTAATATACAAATTCGTTCCCTAAAAAAAAAAAAAAAACCGTAAGAAATGCAATGAATTGTCTCTGCACTACAGCTGTGAAATAATTGAAAAATATTGTTACCATAGACTTTGAAAAACATATCACATGTGCGTGATATGTGTGTGTGTGTGTGTGTAGCCAAACATTATATTATATTAGTTTAGGGAAAAAGAAATCCATTATTTTCCAATTCGAAATGTTAAATAAAGTCCTGAAGTTCATATAAGATTGGATGGATTTCTTTTTCCCCAAACTAATATTTGAGCTTTGATTGTGTGCTTCGATTATGAATGCGTGTTTGAGAATCCCTGACCTAGAGAGAGACAGAAAGAGAGAGAGTGAGAGTGAGTGTGTGTGTGTGTGTGTGTCTGCGTGTGTACTCATACTTTTCTACATCTCTATATAGGCATATGGATGCTTTGCATAAGGATGTAATTGAAATGGTCGCATGAAATTCATAAAAATTTGATGTAAAGGCGACACATTATGATGGAACTTTTTCATACTCCTTTCCTTCTTCCTATTATTATTGCTATAGCTAGTATTGTTGTTACATCTTTAGTCCCTGCTGCTGTTCTTGTTGCTGTTATTGTTGTTGTTGCTATTATTTGTGAAAAACAAGAAAGAAGAAAAAAAAATTGTAATACTTATAAGTGATGATGAATATATGCATGCATTCGTTTATGTGTTACCACACAAGCACGTACTTCAAGATGTGCATGTAAGCGGTGTTAAGAATTTACCCAAAAATCAACCCTCAAAAGAAAATGAAAACGAAAAAAAAAAAAACAAAAATATACAATAACATCAATTTAACATTTTTTCGTGTATACGTGAAAACTGAATAATGCATACGAGTGTACAACGAGTATTACTACTACTACTACTACAAACAACCAACCGTAATGTCAGTCAGGCCATACATAGTAAGCGAATGTGATTAATTCATTGTGTGTAAAGTAAAAAAAAAAAACAAAAANAAAAAAAAAAAAATAACTGACAAAAAGCTGACAGAACAGAACTCAAAGAACCTTTAGCGATAACAACAATAATAGTAACAAGAGCATGAACAGCAATTGCAAGACCCATAAAATTCTATTAGAAGTCTAAACAATCAAAAGAAATAAGTGTTTCAGCGGCACAAGTAAACAAACAAACAAACAAACAAACAAACAAAATTACAGTTCGACCAAATATTATATTTTATATGTATGTACGCGTACATATGTATGTATATGTGTTCGTTAGTCTCTATGCGTTTACACTATATGTTGACTTTGTGCATTGTTCAACTGCATAACCTCTACTACTATAACAACAAACATACATGACTGCATACAAACAATTGAGTTTTTAACTGCTAAACTATTATCCTTCCTGTCTCTGTTTTATTCGTACCTCAGTCCTTTTTCTAAGTACCTACATATATATATATATATATACATATATGCACACAGCAAACAGCATGTGTATATAACAAATTGTCTAAAAAATAATGAGCTTTCTATTTTATTTATTTTTTTCTTTTTTGTTATTTTCGGGTTTTGTTTTTTTATGTAATAATAACATGGTTTTATTGTCGAAACTATCTTATCCGTAAGCTTAATATTTTTTAGCTAATCTATTATTTCTCATGCATGTGTATAGTGGACAAATCCTCTATATGTATTGTTAGTAATATTTTGATTTTTGTTTCCATTTTACTTTTGTCTTTTTTTTTTTTTGTACCCCATTCTTATATCATGTTGCAATCCTTAAAAGTTTAGTGCACTCCTTCCTCTTTTTCCCTACATTTACAATGACAACAGCAGAGACCACGATACCATGTCACATAAAAAAAAAAAAATATAAAAAAAAATAAAATTGTAGAGAAAAGAAAAAACAT
>KK351037.1:989246-1006276 GCA_000671755.1 Glossina brevipalpis | reverse complement strand
TTTTTTTTTTTTTTTTTTTTTTATTTTAATGGATTTAAAAAAACTCTACCGCAATGCGATTTGAACCCACGTGTACTGACTTGTTACAGGCGCTTCTCTTCAGTCACAGCGGCTTCCCCAAACATCTTTATCGCTGCCACTTTGTCTGTTCGTAAATTGAAAACATATTACATTACATTACTGTGGACAAAATGTAATGAGATTGAATCTTCTTAAACTAATCGCGCTATGATGTCGTTGCCTCTCTTTTTTTGGTTAAGTTGGTATGACTGTTGTAAACAATTAACATACATTTCGAGACACGTGCCCCGTTGACTTAGTAATAGTGGCGTTTTTTTTCTTTTGTTCAAACAAAACAAATGCAGTCTCATTACTTTTTGCCCACAGTCATATATAATGCAATATGTTTTCATTGGCAGTGATAAAGATAGTTGTGGAGACAGCTTTCCTGTATGAGTAACAAAACTTGTTTTTTTTTTAAGTATGCAGGGGATCGTCAACATATATCGCAAATTCAAGATTCAAGTACATTTTCTCAAGAACAAAAATTTAACACCAAAAAAAAGAAACGACATTTTGCTACACTTTAAATTCTATGGAAACATTTTTCTGAAGTGTAGAGAAAACGAGAGGTAATTAAATGAATTTGTGACGGAACTTTCTTAAACAAAAAAAAGTTTTTTTTATTTGTTCTTAGCGAATAGAGATAAGTTAGGTTAACTAGTTCCTCATATTCTAACGCAACTTCGAAGCTCGTTTGTGTTTTTTTTATAATAAACATAAAATGCAGAGAAGTAAAAATTTCATTGCATTTTATAGTCTACTAACGATTTTTTTTTGAATGAAAGTAAAAGATAATCAAATGACATCGCGAAGGAAATTTCTCAAATGAGAGACGAAATTTCTTTCTAGCAGGAAGATAATTAATAAATATTTCCACATAGCAATCGCAACCGCAATTAGATCTCTTTCACAATCATCTTGTGAAAGCTACTCACACAGTTTAGGTTTAACTATCAAGCTTTAACAACTTCTTTTAGTCTATACCTAAGCGTGAGTCTCAAAAAGGTAAACCGAGTCCAATGTTTAAACTTTTTTTTAAAAAAAATTTTACAAGATTTTTTGGCAAGCAAATGATTGTAACCGTAATCATCCGCAACTTTGAGATTTATCTACATTTTTCAAAGAGAAAACTTGATAAACTTAAACTTCAAAATAAACGTTTGCCTAAAGTGACGCCTCCCTAAAATGACAAATTTTTTGAGATAGAAAGGAGAGAAATCATCTAAAAAAAAATTTCAAGACTCAATACCTTCTGTGTAGCATCTGTAACAAACCGTTTATTTTGTCTTGCATTTCTTCGTTCCTGGGCAGAAAAATGCTTGAAAAGAGTTCAGTAATAATATTCTGAAGGAACAACCAAGCACGTGCCTTGAAATTTATGTCGGTTGATCGCAACGGTCACACCATCAAAACACCAAAAGAAATATATGCATTGATATCATATTTAAAAAGAATTCAGTCTCATTACTTTTTGTCCATAGCAGTATAATCCGTAGAGATTTTTTAAGTTAATAGCGCAAACCTGATCAAAAATGTCGAAGAAAGTATCGAAAGAAGTGATAAATCAAAACAGATGTTATTATAACTGAACACAGAATGAAATTCTAACTAAGTTTTCTTTCACTTCTTTACTAAAATCCTCAAAATGGTTCTAAAATATATTCTTGACAGATATTTCGATCTTTAAATGCGATCGAGGTGTTTGAAAACATTTTCCAAAATAAACGATAAGTCAGATGTTAGAAAAAGGACAAGTCTTGCTCTTTCCATTTTTTTTTTTTTTTTTTTTTTTTTTGATATCCAACCATATCTTGTCCAGATATCCAGTCTGATGTTCGGAGCAGATTTCAAATTGTCCACGATGTTTACTTGATTCCTATTATTTGTCTATAGGTCGTCGTCCATTAAATATGTAAGTGATTAGGCTTAGAGTGTATTTCAATTAAACTACATAAAGCCGAGTAATAAAGATTTTATCCTTTTGTTAAAAAACCATACATCTTATAAGGAAATCATCCTAGCTTCGAATATGTTAGTGTTCCCATCTCTTCGCACTTGTTTTTGTCGATCAACATTCTGTTTAAACGTGTATAAGGGAGAGGCGAGAGACAGCGAGTGGCCGCCGGGTGAATGGTGTACGATAAACGTTATGTCTTCACCTGCCCTAATGGTATTTAAAGTATGGACTGAATCCAAATATGGCGACGTGATAGTGGCGCTTCTTAACAACTCAGCTATGCGGCAACTCATATTTTATGTATTTTTTCTTCTCCAATCATCACGCATCAACTATATATTCAAGGCATCGCACTAGGAACTGAACCCAGGTATGCCGATTTGACAGTCCCGCTTCTTAAGAACTCAGTAGCCTTTATTTAAAATTTTTTTTTTTTTCATTATTACCGACCAAGCATTCGCTTTAACTGCGATCACACATCAATCGTATTTAAGGTATGATGTACCTCATTAGGAACTAAACCTAGATATGTCGACTTTGCAATCCCGCTTTTTAACGACTCGACTATGCGATGGCCTACATTTTAATATTTTTTCCTCGAAAATCGCCAAAAAAAAAGGATATTTTAATATAGTCTAAGATAGTCTAAATTGGACTAATTAAAAAGCTTTTTCTCTCGTTTGGGGAGTTTTTTAATAAAAAGCGATCGTCTTCTCTGAGTAGATCACTACAAAAACGCTTCTAAACAACTCGGGTACGCGGTAGCCCACAAGCAAAACTGTCCCATTTGGTCCTACAAAACTCCCAAGAAGAGCAATTTAGGAGAGGTTTATAGCTAACGATGTAATTGGATCGTACTTTCTCAGAAATGCCATTAAATCGATCATTATGGTCACTAGATGCTTTGAAGAAAGGTGTTGACGCTAGCGTTGATGTTGCTCCGTTTAAATTTGATATTACTTAAGTGAGAATAACTTGTGTATTTTGAATAGTAGTACCTTACCTTACCTGTCCCCTAATTGGTTAGTCAAAAGCTCTATTGCTTGATTGAAGTAAAATTACTCTTTTTTTTTTAACAGAAAAACCTCTTTTTTCTATCGATTTAGAGATTCTTTCCTTTGTTAATAGAAATGCATTTATTTGATCTAAGCTTATAAGCCACGAACATGTATATTTTAAGCGTTTTTTTTTTTCTTCTTTCAAATACATGACCCATTAGCTCTTAACAATCTCGAAAAGATCTTAAGTGCACTTAAGCAAATATCAATTACTGTACAAATATTTATATATATATATATATTTTACTCATACATAGATATTTAAGTTGCATTTAGTACTTACACGACCAAAAAGGAGTTTAAGGAACATCTGTACGGCCCATAGCTGAACATTTATACGTTAACAATACGTTCGTCGTATTAAGCATTTCTTGGACAATTTGAAGTACAAGACGAAAACATTTCTTCTTTTTAGGGAGGTTCACAAACACACACGCACAATACAATGCAATAGTGTACGAATGAAATGAATATAAAAAAAAACCCAAAAAAATAAAAAAAAACAAATTGTAATAGAAAGAAAGAAATTTCAATTTTCCGCTTTTATATTTCTGGCTTTTTTTTTTATTATTATTATTTCTAAGGAATTTCAGTAAACGAGTGCAACTGCGATAGTGTGTATGTTTGTATATTTAGCTGTGAGTGTGTGTGTGTGTTTGTGTGAATGTGTGTATTCTTTCTCAATATTTCTATTTAATGCCGTTTCTTTTTTTATTATTATTATTATTATTATTATTATTTTTGGCTCCCCTGTATTTTAGAGAATGCAATGAAAGGCTATTCACTCCCCATACAGAATCGTGCATACATGTGAAATGCTTTAATATATGTAAACATCAATGTTTCATATGATTGTCTATATATGTTTATATGCTTGTCTGCATAAGTACATATATATGTGTGTGTATGTATGTATGTATGTATGTATGTATGTATGTACCTATCTATCTACACGGATTTTGTGTTTTGCTTCATGCTTTCAATGTATTCTCATAATAATGCTGATGATTATATTGGCAATCGTTGTTAATCGCTGCCGTTATCCTGTTGACTGTTGTGATTTGTTGTGTATGCTGTGTATATGTTACGTTGTTTTCCTTTTTTATTATGTTTTTTTTTTATTTTATTACAATGAACACCATCTACCCGCTTGATGACGCTTTTTAAAGTTATGTGATATTTAAATTTTAATATCATGTACACAACGTTGTACGCGAAGAGATTTATTATAAATCTGTGGAGATAAATAAAAAACTTTATGATTTTGCCACGATTACTAAAGACATGGATGGAGTGTATGCACCCGTCGCGCGTTGCCTTTAGTTTCAAATTACTTTTTATGTTGAAATGAACGCTTTAAAGAAACTTTTATTTTTTTATTTTTTTTTTTTTTTTATACAAAAGATATAAAAAAAAAACACTTGATGTTTATCTTAGAGTTCTCATCATAATATTTAATGTTTCGGCTCCTTTTTCTTTCTTGTTTTTATTTTTTTTTAATTCTTTTCTATTAGTTTTTTTTTTTTGAAAGGTTCTGTCTTCTACAGTTTACTCAATTTACACGAGAAGATAAACATAAAAATATATATAAATATTCGACACGTCCAATCTCGTTGACATATCTAAACAAACTAATTTGTTTGGGGACGATTTTACATTTGTGACATTTCATTGCTGACGGTTATGAACCCGAAAATGAGTATTAAATTTGTAGAAGAGAAAGATGGAGAGAAAGACCCTGAGAGAAAAAGAAAGAGAGAGAAAGAAGTTGAAATGTTGAACTCTTCTTTCATCGTTCTCTGATTCTCTTTCTTAAACAGCTGTACCCTTAAACAAACAATAAAACACCACTTCATACCACTTCACTCCGCTTAGCCCAAGCACCCAACAGATTACTTCGTGTTGTTTGTGTGTGGCGTTGTGATTCTTTCTGGCGCCCCGTTTTTTTTTGTTTTTGAATTATTGTTATTGTTCTAATGCGTTGTGCCACGTTTATATTATTGTTGTTATTGGTGCCAGTATTGTTATTATTGTTATAGGTTATGTTTCCATACTAGAATACATTAGAAGGGTAGATTACGGTAGATTATTTGTGTTTAGTAATTTCAGAGAGTCCCTCTCTTTTTGTTATAGTTTCTTCATCACACTAGCATCATTGTTTTGATATGAACATGACAAGGCAGAGAGATATGTTTTTGTTCGCTTCAACGAAGCTGTCATTTTTCTGAAGGCAATTGATATCAGAAGATGAGTGATTTGTGGGCGATATTTAAAATAGTGTTTATGCGATAAAGTATATTTTAATTATATCATTCGATTAACTAAAATCGTGCATTATTGTCACGGGGAATAAGTACAGACAAAAAGTTAATTGCAAGAGATGATTTCATTAGAAGTACGAGCTTAAGATAAATCTAAAAGTATCTCTTGATCGTCTTACTTAAACCTTGAAAGCAAAAGTCTGATAGAATGCCAGATAGGAAGTAAGACAAAGCAATTTCAACAGGTCTATGTACTCGGAGGAAGTCCTTCGATTAATTTGATAGTAAAATCTTGATTGCCAAGCAGGTCGGAGGGAAGATAGCACTATTCCAAGAGTTTCGAACTTGACTAACAGAGGCAAATACATCTTGGTAGATTTGTTCATATGTTGAGTGCAGAAAATTGGTCTAATGACAGACAGGAAGAAGGGCGAGATGATTTCAATATGGCTACGAATTTTCGATCTATTTAGTCCAACCATAGAAGCAAAAACCCAAGCAAAAAGAACATGGCAAGGAATAAAATTTTATTTCAATACATATGCGTTTTTAGTAGAAACGAAAAGGTTTTCCTTGCTGAACTTTTGAAACCAGGGGCCTGCCTGGTCTGGTAAAGAGAAAGAAGTGACGATTTAAATGTGCCAACGAATTTGTGGGATAGACTAAAGTGTTTCTCGATTAACTTGCTCGAATTTTAAAATGGAAAGCCACACCAATTAGTACGAGGTAGAGAATAAGAGAAATTTTTGAAATCAGGGGCCTACCTAGCCAAGTGGCACACAGGGAGAAAGTAGAAACGATTCCAATATTCCAACGACTTTGATGGATAGGGTAACCAAGTAGAAGGCGGTACAGAACAGTAACAATTTTTCTTAGTCGACTTATTCAACTTTTGAAATCGCGACCTGCTTGGTCAAGTCTCAGAGATAGAGAATGTAAAGACGATTTCAACATGCCAACGACTTTGAGAAGTAGGGATATACTTAACGTAATTTTAAAAGCGCTAACTTAACCAAATGTTACATGGAAGTAGGAAAAATTTTTCTCGATCGACTTATTCAACTTTTCAAATTAGGGGCCAGCTTCGCCAATTGGAAGACAAGAAATTTGAGGAATTGGTTTTTCGATCGTCTTAATCTAATCTTAAAAGCGAATATCTAACCAAGTAGGTGGGAGGAAATAGGAGACTTACTCGACATTTGAAATCAGGAGTATGCCAGGCCAATTGGCAGATCTGAAAGAAAAGAGCACCACTTCAATACATGTACGAACTTGAGAGAAATAGGATCGAGTCTCCTGATCGATTTCTTGAAATTATGATAGCGGCAGTATAACAGAAAGGGATATTTGTGATCATTAATACTTTCATCATAGCATAACCCTTACTCTCCAGCACATTAAAAAAGTTCCTGTTAACCAGTTTTTGGCGGATATGCGACGATGTTACAAAAATGCATGTTAAGCATTCCTAGCATAAATTTTTTTTCATACTGACGAATATCTGCGTTTACTTTAAAGTCTTTTCATGGTTTTAAACTTAAGAAGGTTCTACTTTAAAAGTCTATAGTTGGAAAAAATTATGGGTTTATCGAATCACTGATATATCGCAAATATAAAAGCTTAAGTGACTTGAATAACTTAAGCTTTGGAAAAAGAAGCGGGGCTGTCATGATAGCTTATACCGTTCTTCTTCGAACTTTCGAACTCACCGTCACTCTAAAGAAGATTTGCATAAAATGGCCATCGGACGGCTTTGAAAAAAAGAAAACTTGTAAGCTATAAAGCGGAAGTTCTTCTCATATAATATGTAGCATATAATTTGATTCATTAGTTTAGGTTGTTAGCTGTTCCTCATATTAAGCGTAAATAACTCATGTTACAAATCCACATAAGTGACACGCTAATCTACTGTAGCAGCAGATTTTTGTTGTGATATAATTTGAATGAATGAATGAATGAAGTGGATCACATCTTGATAAGCGAAGCGGAAATGTCTTTGTGGGTTGAGCTCCTTTTCTTTTGTCTGTCACGAATTCGTCTTTTTTTTTCTTTTTTTGTTGTTTGCCGCTTAGCCACATGTCAAATTTTATGCCAGTTGGTCGTGAGATATTTTTTGACAAAGAAAAGTCAATCATATAAAAACGAGAGTTAAGCAAATCTATTATATGATATAACCCCTCAGCTTGTAAAGTTCTTATTAAGTTAATGTTTTTCATTGGAAACGCAATAAAAAAAAGTTGACAAAAAAAAAACAAGTACGAAAATTATATTCGACTGTACCGAATCTTCTATACCCTTCACATTTATCTTAAAAAAAGGCGGGAAATCTGTAATAGATAGGCGTGGCAGTGAATGAACTTCCAATGTTTCTGCCAAATTTGCAGCTGACATCTTCATTTTTGCAGCCACGGGAATGTTTATCACAGACGTTAGATAGTTAAGCAGCCAGAGAGATGGACAGACGTAACGATTGGATCCAGAATTTCATACTGACTAACAATGTATACATTTTATGTGGTTCCAGAAGTATCTTTTTTAATGTTACAAATATGTGTAGAAAAATTAAGCTGCAATATTTTATTATATCGAGTGGGCGTGATCGATCCTTTCCATTTTTGCATAGACGGAATAGCAAGCGCAATATTTTTGAACATTTTTATAATTCTATCTGTTATGGTTTACGAGTAATGAGCAGAAACTCAATATTTTTTGCTTTCAAAAGCAGATGTGTTCTTAAACTATACCGTGCTATGGGCGTGTCCTTTGACCGACTTGGCCCATTTTCAGCACCAACTAGCGTGCGAGAACTTAGAATGTTTCTGTCAAATTTGAAGCCAATATTTTCATTTTTGCGATCAGGAGAATGTTTACCACAGACATTGCAAAGACGGACAGACGGACATGCTTAAATCGATTCTAAATTTGATGCTGATCAAGAATATATATACTTTGTGGGGACTACGAAGTTTCCTTTTGATATAGTTACAAACCAAATGATAAATCGAAATATACCCTTCACCATCGGTGGTGGGTATAAAAAAAAGTCGTAAATTAAGCAGCGTCTGCTATAGTTCAGACCTGTGAAAGCTGCACAATTTTCATTAGATTAGAGAATCTATAATATATTTAGAATTCCCGATAATAATTGTGATCATCTCCTGCTTTATAAGCAAAAAAATCGTTAATTAGTTTCAAAAATTTAGAAAGATACCGTTAGGAAAGTCCAGGACCAGATACAAAAAAAAATCTAAGGCATCTAAGGTATAACAGTTTATAAGCAAATCGTAAATATATTTAAACAATGAATTTAAACGATTTGTGTGATTTTGTGATTGAGATGCTGTGCGAGTTGATGTGCGCCTCAAATGCGGTTAAGTAACGAGCAAAGTTTTAATTCAATTTTCCCTCAACTTAACTCAATTTTCGTTACCTTGACAGTCTCATCAATATTTCCGAGTTAATAAATGAAGATGTGTGACCTAAGATCCTATATTGTTATCAAAGAATATGAAAAGTTCTTTCTTTGTTTTGTTTATAACATTGAAGTATAAATCACACACTTTTTGTTGTACAAATCACCAAAGGGTATAGTAAACTTATTGTTGCTTTTGTAAAATATAAATAAAATTCTACATCAGTTATATGCCTTCTTGTTATGCACGCCATCCTTGTGTGGATGTATACTGAATTTATTATACCGTTTGTAACAACTAGACAAGCAGATCTCAAATTATATATCAATATAATACTTAGGTTAAGATTCAAGAGTCGAGTTAACATATTCACATACGTCATCATTCTTGAAGAGAATTCCAAATATAAATATAAAAAGTTAAAATCTATTATGCATTATCTTAAGTCATTAAAAATGATTGTGAATCTTTTGGGACCTCATTATCTCAAAAACTGATAGAGTCTCGAAGAAAGGGGAATTTTTGGAATATTTTTTAGTTTAATAAATACAAAGTTTTTTTTTAAAAGTGGTGTCTAACTTATTATAGAAGTAAGTTAATCATTTTTAAATAAGTATCAATAGCTTGTAAAGTAAAACTTTGTGTTTAGCTACGTTAGGTGTAATAATTTCGACTTAACCCAAACGTGTTGAATTTCCGCATGAAACTTGTTTCCAAATAGCTTAAAGGAACACAGCGAATAATAATAACTATTTACTCTCTTTGCATTTCCTTAATAAAGAGTTGCTAAATATTGTATGAAAAAGAACAGAGTACTTTTTCAATAAAGAAACTACTTTTTTAATTACACAAGTAGATTACTTGAAAAAGGGAAAGATGGATGAATAATAAACACAATTAAGACAATTCGATATATTTCTCGTAAATCGAAAATAAATATTCTCTTATAATGTATATACATGAGTGTCAAAATCAAGTTGACAAATCTTACATATATTCCTGTTTCGATAGTGAATTCAGCTGCTCTATACAGTAACACCCATTAAGCCTGTAAATGTCTTGAGAGGTATAGCAACAAGTTTCCGCAGTTTTCTGCGAAACAACGACACATTTTTTATTCATTTTACCCAAAATACTGTCATTCTCTAGCTGCAATTTCTTTCATCTTTTAGAAGAAATATGAAAAACTACTGGCCTTTTGGGGCTGCACGCAAAAAAAAATCAATTATTCGATATCGTTGTAAGAGTGGAAGCGCCACTCGACCATACAATAAGCAACTGATTCTAATCAGTGTTCATCAGAAGAAATTTGAATATCCTAACACTATCACTGTTCATCGTTTGCAACGATTTAGCAGCACTATCTTTAGAACTAAGCAGGAAAACTAAAATTTCCGCCAAGTAACGCTTATTCGGCACAAAATTTGACATTTTCGCACGAAATAAATTATGTGATGTTGATGAAGAATCATTAATGCTTCTAGGGTAAGGCTTTACCAGGTTACAAAAAAAATTTCTGGTGAGTCCATTTTTTGCCAAACGGTGGCAACTTATTTGTGGTCCTTATAGTTCAGAAGTTTCAAAGTAAACTTTCCTTCATAAAGGTATAAATTTTTGTTGTCGATAGAAAGAAATATTTTCGTCAATAGATATACAAATTTTTTCGAGCAGATATAATTACTATAAGGACCCGTAACAACGTAGACTGCATTTTTGAATTGTAATATTTTTGAATCCACTTAAGGCAGTATAAATATAACAACTGGACCTATAAAAGGTAAATTCGAAGCCCCAAACCAAGGAGAAATTAAAGAGAGTAGAAGGCCAATATATACAGAATCCAGCGTTCGTATTCTAAGTACTTCAATGAACCTTATAGATGTGTAAATAAATACTTACGATATTAACATAAATAGACTTTAAGCTCTACAAAGGTTATTATTTACTTAAGTGATGGAATCAAATATAAAATCTTTCTAATTCTAAGTGATTCGCATTGTTCTCCTAAGTTCGAAAAAGACGCTGTGCCTTGACTTTTAAGTGAAGATAAACCAAATGCAATGTTCCTAAGGAAATACTTTAAAAAAAAGTACGAATAAATTGTACTGAATTTCATCATCCCTGTTATTTAAGTTACTCTATTTAGTTTCCTCTCTGCATATTCTTAATAATCTCTTTGCATGTGCATGACTCTTTTTATTAAGAGCTTCTTGATTTAGCAACCGTTACAAGTACCCAGTCGTACTCTTTCTCTTTCACTTTCTCTCTCTCTGTGTCATACTCTCATTTATATGCCTTTTGTAAAGCGCGCCAGAGAAATAAACAGATGCAAATACGGATGCCATAGAAACCAAACAACAATAAGACAGCATGTGAAAACAAAGTTAACTGATAAGCAAAAAAAACAAAAATAAAAACAAATACAAATCTAGTAAATTATAGTGAAGACAATAATTCTTCATTGATAAATTATTTACTGATGATGATGATACTTATGTTATAAGCACAATATTAACACAATATACTGACAACTTAATTGGAGTGAATAAAAAAAAAATAAATAAACACACAGCTTCTGAAAGATGCTCTTGAACAATTAAGACAAGTCATACAAATGAAATGTGAGAAAGAAATTTTGTCTTTTTTTTTTTTTTTTTATAATAAAAAGATGCGAACATACTACGAGCAAGTAGTAGCTTTTAGTTTAGTTTTTGTTGTTGATATTTTAATGCTGCTATACTGTGTGTTCGTTATTCTGTTGTGTGCGTGTTCGTGTGCGTGCGTGCTGTGTGTGCTATAGTTTCAAAAAGTATCTTTTTAAATACATATGTATGCATTTACGTATTACTATATACGTTTGCATCTCTACACATATTCATACATATATTCCCGGTGTATTTTTAAACGCTCATTATAATTTTTTTTTAAAACTACTTGTGCTAGTTTTTTTATTCACTTTTAAAATATTTTTATTTAGTAAAAATTGTTGTTAAAACACAACACACGACGTTTTTATTTTATTTTATTTTAAAACAAGAAAAACTTTTCTTATTTAAGCTTTTTTGTTATTGCAATGGAACATAGATAACCACTAAGAAGACACAGTGAGTTAAGGAGAAATAAAAATTTAAAAAAACAACAAACAATCGTAGACAACGAAATTAATTTGTCGCTTTACGCCAGTGTGTGCTTCCTTTTGAACTGGCCAACGATGCTGGCTGATGGCAGAGCCAGCACAACAATAATCTACAGGAAGAAATGTGTAAACAAATGTAAAACTCCTAACATTTCAATATCATACCTTTGCAATGCAACTCTGCGTATTTACGATAGAGTTTCCTTAATTTACTTAAAACATATCCTTAAGGAATTTCTATTTTTATTTAAAATTATTTTGAACATGAAAAATAATATAACAATAAAATTTAAGAAAAAAATAAATTACAAAATTCTAAAAACACAATACAGAGATCAGACTCAAACACTTTTACTATATATATATATATATAGATTTAATAAATTAATTTTTATACATATCGCATAACACTTTTTCCATGGGTGTGTTTCCAATGGTTCTTTGAAAGTAGACCAATTCAATTTTATGTGAATTTATCATACGCAGTAATGGTAACATTAACAATAAACGTCCAAATCGTGCTACCTGAGCTGTAAACTGAGCTTTTGTATGCTGTGATAACATAACCTAAAAAGGTATTTTTTTAAATAAAAATTTTATATCTTTTTTTTCGTAATTTTTAAAACATACGTGTGCTTGATCTTGTAAATTTTCTATCTGTGCTGGATCTTTAAGACCTCGTGTTTCCGGCCGAAATAAAACGATAGCTTTCAGACAGGCAAACTCAGCCGGATCCACTAGAACGGCTTTATATTTGCAAAATATTTCATACAATGTTCGCACATCTGAGGCTATCTATACAAAAAGTATATCATAGATACATTAGTTATATTCATTCACAATAAGAAAAGCGGTTTATGTCTTTGCTACAACAATATTTTCGCTAAGTAAATAGATAAACTTGTTGGCCATGATAATGTATCTCTCAAATCATCTATAAACAAAATGAAAAAAAAAAGTTATAAAAAACTTTAGCTCACTGTGTCAACCTTTTATAAGCAATTTATAAGCTGCTTACAAAGGTTAATAAACAATCCACGGCATAGAAGCACATAACATAAATTCAGCAGAGATTGGTAATAAAGAACCGACTAGTTAGTAGCGTACTGTTCTTTACTTGAGTTTCTGACTTCTAGAGGAGCATATAATAGATATCTCATTCTATTTGTAACGTCTATAGAACAAAATTTTCAACATAAATCGAAGAATTGGAAATAAACGCGAGATTTCTAAACGTAAAGGTTTTTTCGCATCATGTCCATCAGTCATTTTTATTGAAGCTCTCGCTATGGAAGAAAATAAGGTAGAAAACTGAATCTTTGTCTATGTATTCTTTTACTAACGATCATAGATCAAGCTTGAAAGCATGTGCGACACACTATCAAGCCCGCCCAAAAAGTAGACTCTGGAAGAAAATTACATCCAAAAATTTAATATTATTTTTTGCCAAAACGATATAGAAATTCAACATAAGATTGTTTTAGTTTATACGTAATTAGCAGCCCCACATTTAACAAGATATCTTACAATTTCCCATGGTGTATAAGTTAGAAAAACCGGATCCGCAAACTGTCTTTATCTAAAGTGAAATACGGTTCGTAACAAAAATAATCTCGATCAGAACTAGTTTCTGACTATTAAGTCTGAGGTGTTGGCGTCACATTTTGAAGTATTTATAGCGTTATATAGTATATAGCGATCCAAATTTTTGGTAATCCCCTTTAGTTGACCGTATTTCATTTTTACCTTATACTTCTTACTTGGCTGTTTTTCCCTTTTTGGAGTTATATTCATTTTGTCATTGCGTCTGCAACACCCAGAACCAAGGTATATATATATTCTTGACCAGCATCAAATTTAGAATCGAATTAAGAATCAATTTAAGCATGTCCGTCTGTCCACTTGTCCGTCTGTGGTAAACATTCTCCTGGCCGCAAAAATCTTTAAATTTGATAGGAAAATTGAAAGTTAGTTATTTTGCAGTATCGATGCAAAAATGGAAAGAATCGACCACGCCCACTCAATATAATAAAGTATTGGAATTTAATTTTTTCGTGAAAACGTTTGTAACATTACGACAAAAGTTTCAGAAGCCGCATAAAGTGCTTGTATTCTTGATCAATATCAAATTTGGAAACCAAATAGATGTATCCGTCCATCCACCTGACAATCTTTCTGCCGTCTTCGTAAATGAAAAAAAAAGATATCAAACTTGTACCTGTAGCTTTTACATTATGTGGTCATAGTTGCAGCCAGATCATATACTTTATTTACTAAACTCTTAGATAATCTTCCTAAAAAAGTGTTGACTAAGTGTAAGGCCAACGTTTGGTATGAATAGCATGTTACAGTTTTGCATGTGTTACGGACATACAATTTTATACCCATAGCCATCGAAGGATTGGCGTATATTCAATTCAATCGAAACGTTTACAACATTCAGACGGTAGCTCCAAAGAACCCACAAATTGTATATATTTTTAAGCAGCAACAAATTTCGCATCAATTTAAGCATATTCGTCTGTGAAATGTAAGCAATGTTCTGGTCGCAAAAATGACGATACTGGCAAAAATATTTAAAATTCTTGCAGACAGGTTAATATTGAAAAAGGGCCAAATCGGTTAAAGGACACGCCTATAATGTAACGGTGCGTTTTTGGGTTTTCTTATTACCACTTTTAAACTGCAATAAATACGTAATAAAAAGTTCGACAAATGTCTACAAAAATTGAGAAAGTCAACCTCCACGTCCTCTTAACATTGTACAGTGCCAAAATTTAGTTTTGCTTGGACGAAGTGAGGGATGAAATATTCGACCATAGCCGAATATATTAATCTTGTTAAAACTTAATATATGACCGTCTAATAAAACATATATTATATATCAAATTTCGGGTATTCCCAGCGACCAAAGGATCAACGATTCCTCGTCTCATGATGTTCACGTATATATATATACTTTACGAAGTTTGAGTGTTACACACGGAGGGACAAATCTAATACATCCGTAACATTCGCTCGTGCGTACATGAACAGAATGTATTAATGAAAGCCTTCAGGTACCCTCAATCGTGCCTCTCGGAAATTATGTAGTTTTGTCAGCGGATACACAAAAAGAAAGCAAAAACGCCGTTGGCCGCATCACTATATCAGGAAACAATTAAAATATTATAGTGGAAGAAAACTAATCGTTAAGTAAACTAAACCGTTATTCCTCTCTAATTTTCATCCTAGAAAGTTGAAAACTAGACGTTGTTCCCATTTAAAGGTTAACTTTGTATTGAAGGATCTTATGACGTATAATTCCACACTAATCCGTCTGAGAATAGAGGGATACTTTACGTGGCCTCAGTTCGAGCTTCATTATCCTTTGCTTAGGTTCACCCGTCTTGGTCCACAATCTTTTTCACATGTCATTCGCTTATTTGACTCTCTTTTCTTTACCCGTTATAAATCTTTTCAAAAATAGACCGATTTCTATACATTGAATTTTTGACTATTAATCCATATGTTACCCAAATATCGAGTTATAGGCAAATGATTGGAATCCTCTTTTTTTTGTCAAACTTTAGGTGAAATATGCCGGTTTTTCCCAACTTTTTAAACAATTTCATTGACTTCTCAACGATTGATCGATCAGCGCGTGACGTTTCTTAAGCATCAAGATTTCAAGAGACGAAATGCAGAAACTATCCTGATAAAGTCGCTTTATTATAAAAACCATAAATGTTACCATAAGCGTGCAAGATGTTATAGCCTTCATTGAAACGATAGCCTACAGTATGACGAATTTCTTCACATTTTTATCTCGTTTTCATAATCCAATTACTTTCGACTGAACTGACAAACGCCACAAAGTTTCGTTATTTTATCTATCTATAGACCATCTCACAAGTGCTACACTAGGACTTGGTAGTATTACGAAAGCTACATGATTCTAAAGATATCTACTACGAAAAATACCGGGAGCGTTTTCAGCAACCTATTATTAGGCGCTCCGCATCACAGTTCGTAACTTATTAATGAAAATTGTTATTGAAATAGAGCTTTCCGCCCTCTACGTAATATGTTCATGTTTCGACAGATCACGTTCTTTTTGGTTTTTACACAGATTTGAACTGTAATTGAAAAATACATTTGCGTGACTTTAATTATTTGCTTCAATTTTTGCAAATTTAGAGTTTTACACAACAGACAGATGGACGGCTACCATTGAAATCAAGTCAAGAATTCATAAACTCAAGTCTCATGAGGCATACTTCTACTCTAACTTTCTCAAGATTTCTTACATTAATTTATCAATCAATTGTTCACGAGCAATAGGCCTTGTAGGCCTAGTAAGTAAAAGTTTTTTAAACTCAAAACTATGGCTCTTGCTATATCCCTTTTCTAACTTACTTCCTCTTTGGTCAGGCAATTCTTAGTGGATCCATTTATTGTAACATCATGATTATTACAATGCTCGGCCACAGAGAACAAAGGACAACTGCTCGCATCCAAGGGTATACACCATTGTATAGCATTTAATAGAAATAATTCGGACCAAGATTCTTCCAATAATATAACCTAAAATTTATAACAATAATGAATGTAAAGAAAAAAAAATATATTAAGGCATAAACTGACCTGATCTCGAAACGATAAACTAGCAAAACTGGGTAAATTTTTAGCCCATTTCACAGCCATAAACAGCAAACGAGCACTTGTCTCGTAAACAGTTTCTTGCTGATGCACATATAAATTCGGTGACATTATCTGAGCGAAGTCAAATTGTGAAGATTTTTCCCCATTAGTTGGTGTCTCATCTTCGTTTGTGACATCAATGGAATCATCTGGGAATAAAAAGAAGAAAAAATTAAACTAAAATCCTATTGAATAATTCTCTTCACTTACCATCATTATCGTTATCTGGTGCAGGACTTGATGAACTAATCGATGAAACACTACCACTCACGATATTTTTAGCTAATGCTGTTAAATATATAGAGAAGCAAAGCAAGTTGAATGAGATTTAATTATTCACTCTCTCTCTCCCCCTATCTCTGCCTCTCCCTGCCCCTCTCTCTCCCCCCTCTCTGTCTCTCTCCTTCTCTCTCACTCTCTCTCTCTTTCTCTCTGTCCTTAACTTACTTACCATTCTCC
>KK351037.1:970947-983825 GCA_000671755.1 Glossina brevipalpis | reverse complement strand
TATATATATGCTCCATACTTACCGTCCTTGTTCATTCCCATTTGAAGGCACTTCTTAAGACGACACGCTTGACATTGATTACGATGAGCTTTATCGACAACACAACGGCCAGTACCAGCTTGACATCTGTAAAGAAAGTTGAAAGTAGAAAAGAAGCATAGAAAACATGAAATTTTTGTCTACATTAATAGAAAAATCATGAAATTGTTAACAAATTCAATTATCCTTAAGTACATCACATAGACAAATGTTCTATATTCAATTATTTTCTACCATCAGGAATTAGCAGCAGCAGCAAGAACAATGCATACAATATACATGAGTGAAAGGAAGATAGGAAAAGAAAATTGCAACATTTGTGATTTCTATACGGCAATCATTGTTTAGCCTGGTAATGCGATTTTTCTTCAACTATTTAAACGAATATGGTTGGGTGTGTGAGCGTGTATGTTTGCGTAGTGTGTGCCATTACCATTCACAAATTATATCTATAATAGAAGCGAAAATTCCACTTGAACAGAAATTAAAACTCATCACTTCAATGAACCATCATCATGATCATCATCGTTATTGTCAAAGGACTCATCATAGGTGAAGCATAAATTTTTGCTTTTTTTTTTTTTTTTTACTAAATGTAACAAAAGAAGAGACGGCAGGAAGTTTTGTTTGCAAGAGAAAGGGGTGAACAGAAAATTAAAAAATGAAACAATAAAATAAGTTCCTCTTCGCCTGGTGACTTTGCACTTTGCTGTGACTAAGGTGTCTAGGCTGCCAGCGTGAATATCTGCCTATTACGACCCGATAGCGCACAGAGTAAAATTTCTCTTAGTTTCTCGTAGTGGGTGTCCTTGCAATTTTCTCACTTATCAGTCGAAGGTTTTGATATAAATTTCTGCCTATAAAAAGAATGTGGCATACAAAGTGGTCTAAATGAATCAATCATCGCCTCTCAAATTTAGCACCTGAGGTGTAGTCATCATGCATGTGTTACTCGTTTAAATCAAAGCAATGTGCACCTAAAATATTTGCCTTTCTTTAGTCGTCAAGCACTTTATGCCCGTCTCGTGCATTTGGTTGTAACTATAGTCACCATAAAACCTTTTGGAAATCCGTACCCATATAACAGGTCGATAGTTAGAACATCGATGGATGCTGCACTCTGGCGGCAAAATGTCTCTAATGTGACCTGCCCGCATGAACCAATCGACGAGAACAAAATATGCGAAAAAGGCGCCTATTATGCTTTCCAATACAAATACTACTCCTCCACTACCACCACAGATTTCCGTGGATCTGTAAAGAAAAGAAGACTCTAATCGATACATCTTCTTGCGTTCTCCGACCCCCCGTTGCCTTGCCAAAGATGATGCCTCTTACAGTGACTTACTTAAGAGGACTCGATTTTTCCGTTGATCGTGCGGCATATTATGGCCTCTTTTTGAGTCGTATATCAGATACATCCACTGTACAGGAAAGAAACTCCAATCGATACGTTTACATACGTTTTCCGATATTTTAGTGCCTCATTGCCATTGAGAATGTCCGTAGAAGGACTTTCGTTGATTGTGTGGCATAATAATCCTTTTATTTTTAGAATCGTATGTCGAAAGCGTCCACTGTAAAGAGAAGAAGACACTTTGTTGCTTCATTGCCACTGAGAATGCCCCTTGTCCGCTCTCATTTATAAGGACTCTATTCTTTCGTAGATTATGCGACATATCATGATCTCTTTTTGAGCCGTATGTCAGACACATCCACTGTAGAGAAAAGAAGACTCCAATCGATGCGTTCTCCGACACATTATTGTCTCAATGCCACTGAGAACGCCTCTTACCGGCCCTCATTTAGAAGAACTCGATTCTTTCATTGATTGTGCGACATATCATGGTCTCTTTCCGAGCCTTATGTCAGCCACGTCCACTGTAGAAAAAAAGAAGACTGCAATCGATTCATTCTCCGACACTTTATTGTCTCAATGCCATTGAGAACGCTTCTTCCCGGCCCTCATTTAGAAGAACTCGATTCTTTCGTTAATTGTGCGCCATATTTGAGCCATATATCAGACCCATGTAATACGATTTTGTGATAAAACTTTTCTTCGCGCATTTCTACTCTTTAGGCAATTTGTTTGAAGGCTATACTCGCAATGGGCTTATGAAAAAGCCTGTGCATTACGCATACGCACATGCTTGCAACAGGTCTCCTTAGGTAGAATAGTTGAGGAATTCATGATGCTTTAAGTATCAAAAATTAATACAAATGAACACAAACAAAAATGTATCGCTTAAAAGAGACACACATTCTAGTATCCTATGATATGGATCTCTTAACGATTGCAACGGCGAAAACGAGCAACGTGACGATGAAGAGCGTCATAGCGGTAAAGTTTATAACTGAAAACGAGAGCCGTCACGGTAAAATTTATAACTAAAAATTGGTCAATATGCTTTTGGGGGAAAAATGTTGTTAAATAATTAAATAATAAACTTTGATAAGTTAAAAAGCTAAAACTAACAAGAGAACCAGTTTAGCAACATAATCCTAAACGCAGCTCCTTTGAAAAGACTTCACATGACTATTAGCATAACACAGACGGGACGTGATAATTGCAGAGAACATCATCAGACAGTCTTTGCATAGGTGCATAAGACTAATTCCCATACAATGGCGGTCTGAGGATATCTTGCGTCTGGCAACGTTCAAACCTAGCAGATGCAGCACGTTTGGACGTAGCCTTTACCAAGTTCTAGTTGACGGTTTGAGGGATGTGAAAGGACGACCATGCATGAGGATTATTGCAGAAGAAAGAAGGTTGCATGTTCACTATCTACTCCGGAAGTTGTCCCATGGGCGGGATGTAGGAGGGAACTAGAACTTTGTTGATCTGTGTTTCCTTGCGAATCAAATTTAGTCAGTATTACTTCGTTTACAATTCTTCTTTTACAATTCTGATTATCCCTGCAATTCCTAACATTCATTCCTATAATGAAACATATAATCCCTTTAACATAAAAAGGTGTTCCTCCAAAATGCCTTATTATTATCATCTACGCCTTTTATTACAGAGTAAGTTAAACTAAACTAAAATATTTTCACTCTTTATTCTCCCCCAATGAAACTATTTGCTTACGTGAACCACGATAAGGATTTCTTTGTGCTTTGCACTTCTCATTCCCAAATACTTTTCATGTATTCGATCACTGGGGATAAAGCATATAATATCGTTATCAAATCCCTACTCACTGCAATGACCTTAACTTAGGTCAACTATGTCACTCTAATTAATTTTATCATAAATGGCAATTACTCGACAAATTACGCATAATTTAATAAAAAAAAAATTTTAAAAAAATTATATCAAATATAAAATGTAGACAACGAACACATGTTTGTCAAATATAAGGACATATGGAAAGCAAAAAAAAAAAAAAAAAAAATCCTAAATAGCATGCGGAAAATGAACCCAAATAATGAAAACGAAACAAAACAAAACAGAAACGCGATGTAAAACCTTTAAGTATTAACATCAAAATATTATTTTGTAATATGCTGCTGCTGCTGCTACTAAAGCTTATGGCGGTTATTTAAATCGCAAACGTCAAAAAATGTTTTATGAAATTATCCTTTCTTTACCCCCAGGGACTGACATGAGGCTTAACTGCTATACACTTGGCCAAATGTGACCGACCGCATTAAATTTCGTAAATCACGTTAGATTTGATTTGGGATGTGATGGCGAAAGAATGGAATCGGAGGGTGCAAAAAAAAATCTACTAGATACGATAGGGCAGAATAGATTGAAAAGAAAAATGATAATAAAAAAAAAAAAAGAAAAAAAAAAGGAAAATGAAAATGAAAAAATTTACCCATAATCTTAAGCACATCATATACTGTTAGAACGTGTTTCATAAGTAAACTTGTTTTGATTTGACTGTCTGTCTAAGCGATCAGACGAAATATTGCTTTGACTTAGAATAACACAAGTAGCATGCGTATCTACACACACACACACACACACACACACACAAACTTATGTAAAAGAATTTGATTATATGCCATCACTTGATATTTATTTATTTGTGTGAATCGATGCTGAGTTATAAAAGTACAATAAAGGTATTCGTGAAACGGAAAGAACAACAACAACAACGATAGCAAAAAAAAAGTTTATATATATTTTTGACAAATGAGAATTTCAGTCCCTTTCATCCCCATTGTACATAAAAACTTTTACTTTATATCATAAATTTGTTTATATGTATACGTGTGTGCGTGTAATCAAAAGTTTTACTTGCTGTTGCTCTGCTTAAGAAGACTTTTTATATATAGCCCAGCTTTTACCACACAAATGCATTGAATTTCGTAGTTTTTTTTTTTTTTTTTTTTTTGCTTTTCTTTTTTCTTTTGGCGACAGAAAGTTAACCTCGTCTTTTGTTGCAAGCTTAACATACTTTGTTTTCTTTTTTCTTTTGTTTTTGATATAATGATTTTTATTTAAACGAAATTTATCTGATTATCCGAAGTACAAGAAATAAAAATTTCGAATTAAATCACGAAAAATAAACTAAATATTTATGATTTCTTTTTGTATTAAAGAAAAGTCTTTCGATGCTTATGTAAAAATGGGAGTTTAATCTCATTTTCTCAAGTTCTTCAAAGTTATTACAGAACTGGGCAAAAAAAGCTTAGGAGAGTTAAAGATTCACGCAATGAAACCCCTTTTGCTCTAATGGAATCAAATTATATGTTAAGCTTAATTTAATTCCCTTTGAACTATTTATGGTCATAATGATTCATGTACTTCATCTGTCCTTTCTGTGTTTTTATTCAGTGAGTATTTGAAATAGTCTTCCTGCACTGTCCTCAAAGCGCTTCTGTTTCGACGGATGCTAGTTTAGGTTAAGAACAAAAAAGATAGTCTAACTCTCACTATAATAAAATAAGTCAAGAAGTTAAGCCGAATTGAAATCAGTCAATCCATCCGCATTAATAGCAATTAAAATGAATTATTCGGCATTAAGTTAAGGTTGATCTGTACGTCTATTAATATAGTTAGTATATGCCAACGTAAGTATACACTAAAACTTTAGGGCATAAGGCAAAGAATACCAATCATTAAGGAGAGACTAAGAGAGACTAAGAAGTATCTTACGACCCGCGTCACAAGTCTTAAGACAAAATAATAGAATTTCTTCTTATAGTTTTTTTTAACTTGGATATTGCAAAGGAATATTCCCAATTCAATATCAATTCGGTCATAAAACAAAATTGTTAACCCACGAATAAAAAAATGCCTTATGACTTGTGAGATCTCTGCGATGTTGCTCGGAATAGGGCTGTGAGAATAATCACACAAGAAAATGACTCGATTGGATAAGCGACAGAAATCAAATGAATGTAAAATAGTTAACACTGAATAATCGTGATGATAAATAAATTCTTGATTTCAATTTATTCGTGGTGCATAGAAAATTGTGGATATACGTGCACGCGAAATCTTCACCCTCGTAGAAATTCCTTGTTGGAATCCATTGCAGAGCTGAAGACATATCATTCACTTTTCGAACTAAGTCTAAGTAATCCGTTCGGGAAAGTTGCCCCGTGTCCGACCGTGTGTCAATCACTCATAACATGTTCCAGCAAACTGCTACTTGTGTGTTAATTCATGCTTTAACCAAGTTTGGCATCCGTTCGCAGCAATACTGAATAAACGATTAATAAAAGCAAATTAAATCTCACAAGAGGATTTGAGATATCTGGACTATTAACCAGTTCTTTGTTGTAACGCCTCGCTCATAGCCCAATGCTTCGGTGAGGTTAAACTCTAAAGAGTAGGCAACCAATTTGCACCACAGCGGAACTCTCTTCACTACGCAAATTAGCTTAAGGCCATTCACAAGCAATGAAGGATTGATTCCAAGAGAAAGCACAGTCTGCCAACATTAGTGGTCACGAAACTGACGGATTTTTCGACGACCGTAGACGTAGTGCGCTAGTTCTTGTAATTAGAGCAATGTCTTGATGTCGAATGATTGCGATTATACTTGGATAGGATGGGTGTCTACTACATTTCTATTTCTCCACCACATAAACTCTCACCGCACGGTTGGAGATATCTAGATCACACCCAGTGGCTCGCCCAGAGCAGAGGTATCTCCGTTGTGTAGATGTAAATTAATATAACCTATAAGGAAATCATGTGGATCATCGGGAAAAGCCCAGTGCTTGGTTGCACCCAGAGGTAAGGCTCTAAATAGTAAGCAACCAAGTTACTTTTCGACGGAACTGTCTTTCCAACGTAAATCAGCTTAAGTTCATTCACACACATTGACGGATTGAAGGTAATAGAAAGCAAAATGTAAATATAGTTTGTCTTGGGTAAGAAGCTGAAAGTGGTGATATTAGCTGAATGTGAGACGCATTTTTGCCAACTACATAACTGGGCTTACGTTTTTTTCCCAATTCTAGAACGTAGTTGCTACTAGACAACGTAACGTATAACGTCCTACATCAGAGGCACGACTATCAAGACAGCATACTTGCGTTCAATTCCCAATGCACTCGCCCTTAACATTACGATTGGCCTACAGCCGCAGCTATAGTGAATGCTCGATCGGTACAGACATAATACTTACTAATCGAGCACACTCCGGTCGGGTTGCCACCACTGCACTTGTTTCTCCTTGACTACCACGCTGTTTATACGCCTATAGATGACATTCCCTTGGTGAGTGATCATCAAGTAGAAAAAGTGACGTTCTAAAAAGCTGGAACAACCTCATACTTCATGCGAACGGAATCACAAAGGTACGCGCTGCTAAATCGTAGCAAACTCCTCCACTATTGTTGAAGAATAAGATCGTGGTGAAGAAACCGCAGGTATTTTATGGTCGGCGTACCTAAAAAAAACCGATCGACTTCGTCGAATTTTTTAAATCATATTCAACAGTCAAAAATATTTACGCTATCTGCACTACAAATATTGTACTGAGATTGAAGCGAAATTTTCTTGCCAAAAAAGGTTAAGGGGTTTTTGAAAATTTTGCTAGGAATTCCAAATATCAAATCATAAACCCGTCTGCCTAAGCCAGACCCAAAATGTTACAAAAGAAATAAAATAATTATATTCGCCTAGGAGAGCCTTTTACAACTACCACAAAAAAAAATTTTTATAGGTGGGCATGGCCGAATTTTTCTATTTTTATGGAATACCGTGGAAATTTATATTGCGTAGCCTATGAGGGAAACGCTCAGACGCAGACAATTGAAGTGTTTTCAGCTTATTTTACATTGTAGGCATAGCTTGTGACCGATTTAGCTGCTTTTCAATACCAACCTGCATAGAAGAACTTCCAATGTATGATACAAATGTACTCCATATTTTAGGTATACGTATAATTCATTGAAATTTTCAACAAACATCTCCTCCTCATCAAATTCTTCCCCCATATATTCTGATCTAAATGCTTCAACAAGTTAAGTGAAAATCAACAGAGTAGAGTATAAATAACTTTCTAGTGCGATATTTAAAAAAAAATCAAAACTTTTTAAATCTTACAAAAAAAAAAAAATTAAAAAAACCTTTCGTACACATAATGGCAAATAATTCACGTAATGCATTCCATCACGTGTCATTGTGCTCATAATTCCTAATCCAGTTTATTAGAAATAATACAAAAAAAAATGATGGCATTTAACATAAACACGCTATACCCGCCATTAAATGATAATTAAATGCATAAAAAAAAAAATTTAATTTTCTTAAGTGTGTGCCTGCACTCTAAAGCGCTTCACTTTACTTCATTTCTCTTCATCTTCTTCTCAGTTCGATACCAACCTGTAAATAAGTTTACGACGAACGCTACGTTTAAAAAAACCGGAACAGCCATTGCAAGCTAAAATACCGTAATGTTTGCCAGAACTGGTATCACCGCACACCACACATATGAGACCAAGATTTTGATTTTTGGAACGTGGCACTGCCAGGCAAGTTGGTTCGCCGCCACCGCCGCCACCGCCGCCGCCATTTGATTCTGTATTGTTTGCATTTGACGCAGCTGCATGATGATTCCAAGGCATCAAACGATTTTGGGGCGGTGTACAACATAATCTCGTTGGATTTGGAATATCTGCAAAAGGCAACAGAACAGAATAGAAAAAAAAAAAAAAGAGTGAATTTAAGAAGAAAAAAAAATTCTATTAAAATGCCACGCATAAATGTACAAACACGCAAACACAAAGACACACACACACACACACACTCACATGTAGTCATATAGACAAATTTAGTTAATTTGAATTTTATTACTGTAACGACTCTTGTGTCGCCCTTCGTGAATAAATGAATCGCTATAGCAGAACTATTTCTCATATTTAGCATAATTTCCACCACTATTTACGTACCGTCGCGTAAAAGTTATATTTTTGTTAATGTTGCTGTATATATATATATATATATACATACACATATAAATATGTCCTTGTATATGTACTCATTCAATTAGGACACCATTAAGGGCAAGCACATCACTTGCCGACATCAATCTGCAAACAAAAAAAAAAAAAAACAAAAAATATTTTCTTTTTTTTTTTTTGCGAAAATTTGTCTCGAGGGACAATTGTTTTCTCATCACACCCTAATTTGATTTATACAATGATTTCAATTCAAATGTTGCACGGCACTTAACCCCAGTCAGGTCGTCACTTAGTCAGTCATTCAGTCAGTCATTCAGTGAGTCAGTCAACCAGTTACTCAGATACTTATTTAATTTATAGTTTATTTTATGTTCTGTACAAAGCTTTTATGCCACCAGGATTCCATCCACTTTGTTCTTTGTAGTTTGATAGCAAAGCAAGTGTATATGTACACACATACACACGGAATCCGTTAAACACCAACTGCGGT
Source organism: Glossina brevipalpis (assembly GCA_000671755.1). NCBI lineage: Eukaryota > Metazoa > Arthropoda > Insecta > Diptera > Glossinidae > Glossina > Glossina brevipalpis. Next base: position 974,920 of record KK351037.1, on the reverse strand, counting down.
TTAATGCCGCCGGGATTAACGTCATATGTTTGAATTTTCACCAGTTAATTTTTATGAATTTTTTTTTTTTTTTTTTTTTTTTTTTTTCTCTCTTTCCCTTTTAAGCGTATAACTTGTGTATCCTTTTAAGTTTTACTCTATCAATCCATATCCACATATGTATACATAAATATATATATCTCTGTGTATGTAAACGTACTTACCAGAGAGAGAGAGTGTGATTGTGTGTGAATGTGTATGTGTTTATTCCTTTGTTTAAATAAAAGTGTTAACACAATTTCCTAAACCGATTTGCCGTTGTTGTGATATGAATATTAAGGATCTCTTGATTGAGTCAAATTTAATTCAATTATAAACCAAATAAAATGAAATATTATACGGATGTAATCATATTTTATGTATGCATGAGTATAAATTTCACATTTATGATTATTACATTTGATAATAATGTCGATGATAATATTCTGAAAACAAGGTAAACAATATCAATGAATACAAATTAATGTAGACGAACCATTCAGATACTACGACTGCTTTACCATATTGAAAGCATTCATATCTTCTATTTGAGTTTCTTTAAAAATCACCAGACATTGTGTATAGTGTTTAGTATAGGGCATCCCAAACTACAATCGTAGCAAAAAATATTTCAAAGAACATTTTCATTTTCGTCTGATACGACACGGTTAGTCTAAAGAATTATTTTTGATTTATTTCGTTTCGATAAAAAAAAAACGGTTTTTAGTTCACTTTCTTTTGGCACGATTTGAAGTAAAGATAGGAAGTAAATCTGTAAGAGACTCTTTATTCCCTAATAGATAAATTGTAAAGTTCATGAGATTCAGAGCGAACTAAATTACCTTCTCCTTCCCTCCTGAATACTTAACTTCATATCGAAAACATGTACATATGAACAACCTGATTTGATTGCAATGCAAGTGTACATCTTATTTGTCCGTATTTTTTCATAATTTCGCCTTAAATACCACTCATTGCACGTGAAACTTTCTTACGGCTTATCCTCAATAATAGAGCGAAATTCGTCAATCACATCTCCTAGTCTGCAGAATTTAAGAGAAATTAATGTGACATCATCTCTCCACGACAAGTTCATCCATTCGATTTATTCTTAAATCTTTTCTTTAAACAATTCCTCCTATTGACAATTGCTCTCCTTGTCAATGTTTAATCATCGATTAACGCACCTTTTGGAACACTCACTCATGAATGGCGAAGAAGTGTAAGTTGGCTTGTGTTGCGGATCAAAATATTTACTATAGATGATCAGATCATTCGTAACGCATAACTGCCAGAAAGACGAAACGTAAATGTACTGAAACTCTCACCTCCACGGGGTCTCCGATGTAGTTATGTAGACATCTAGAAAAATACTAATAACCTACGTGCACCGAGAGGTGGCTCTGTATACTTCTGAGACGTATGTTTGCATACCGAACCTTTTGTTAGATGGCGTGCTGAGAGGCGAGATATTGGCAACCCTGTTTGATCCTCCTTGGATACTTGGATACTCTTGGATACTTAACGGTAACTTATGGACTAATTTTGGAGTGAGCTGCATGGAGCTCTCCTGGTATGGTGATGTTGTGTAAACCCGTCGCCACGTTTCTATGCATTGCTATTGTTGAAACTCGGTTTTGGGCTTTGCCCTCCTTTTTCTTCAAGGGTGCCGTTTCTCTTTGCTAAACCGAAGAGGTTGAGATAAGCCTCGCGTCTGTTTAATGAGATTATTATGTCCACGCGCAATAACATGTATTGGTTCTTTCTCTATTTGTTTTGTCTATAACATGCCTATCCTACTAGCGAGTCAGGTCGCATGGGGCATGTAAGCTTGACCGGGGACTTAAAATGTATGTTTTAAATTTCGTCATTTATCTTTCTCTTTTTCGTATCAGGTACCACGGGTGTCAGGAGCCCTCGAAGGACTCATATTCATTTACCTCGACCTAACAGCGGGAACGATCCATTATGAAAATTTCGTGTGGCCGTGGTTAACCCAAATAGCCTGAAGAGTTTACTTGCTGGCTCGAATGTGGAGTTGCATTGCAACTGGGTGCTTGACCCATAGAAAGGCGGAAGTTTTAGATCGTCCTTGCTCTCACTAGCGGGAAGGGAGGCACGTCCCATAGCGCGTCTCCATCTGGTTCTCGGGGGCTAATCTCCCGCGGGGCGTTGACTGTGCGTTTGCTCCCTCTCTGTGCCATCGGGCACCGCGAAGCTAAGCCTTCATGACAGTAACCCACGTTAAATCACCGGAGACATTTGCACCGTGGAATTTGGGGTTGCGCAACTAAATGTCCTCGATAATCCAAAGGAGAATTCGCCACCAATCCTTCATGACGAGAAACAAGTACGAGTGGATTTGTGTAGCGTGCCTAGTTGGTTTCTTCCAATCAGTTGACATCAAAAACTTCTTTTTTTTTTGCTTTTCCTAGGATAAGTCAGTCACGGGATCTACAAGTAATGGTGAGGAAGAAAGAGAGATAGGGAATGGAGGCTACCTGGGAAGTGTAAGATTGATCGGTCAGTTTTATACCTTTACCAATAGAGTATTTACTACAGCGGCGGCCACAGGCCAATCATAATCGTAAAGACTATGACGGACACCAGCACATAAACCAGTAAGTTGATTTATCTAACGGACGAATACACATGCAAAAAATATCCACGGTCTCACAATCACTTCTGCTTCGTACTGAAGACAAAACAGCAATAGATAGCTGGATCATGTGTGCTACTCTCAACTAATGAGGAGAGCATTCGACTTCTTTCCGCACCATGTGTTCAGTTTTGAGGGACAACCACAAACTAATTTGTTTAGCGGAAGGATATACCTGAAACAAGTATCCAGAACAACTTTTTCCCACTCATTCTTCAACGCCGTCGAAAAAACCGCAAGTTGATCTGTGTTGCGCACAAACATACCTTCAATACCCTCAACTCGCGTTTTGCTGAAAAGTCAATCTTTTTTCACACCTTTTCGCAAGAAGCAACAAATGATACATTTTTTCAAGCAGTAAAATCAATAATTATGAACAAAGTGTTTAAAGGTGACACCATTGCAACAGCCAAAAGAATCGTATTTTGATAATTTTTATTTGAGAAGGCTAATAAGCAATCCACAAAAAAATTCTGAAACTGGAGCCATTTTTGCGGCGTATCTTCTTCCTTTTAAGGTTTCCTATGGGCCATAGTGTAAGCTGGCACAAGTTCAAATGTAACAAATAAGAAACTTGTGAATCTTTTATACCCAACACCTTCATGTTAGACACACGTTCGTGAAGACCTAAATTTCTGGTAGGCGGACGGACACACCTAGAGGACTTACTAATTCGGCATTGATTAAATATATCTACAATTTATGGAGGCTATAAAAATAGTCTATCATGTTCAAACATTTATTTTTTTCCACCAAAGCTGGAATTGCGCTTCTTACCCTTCAAGTGACGCAAAAAGGCAAGAATAGCCGAAAGATCACGATTAGCGATCTGTAGCGGAATTATGAGATCACTTCTAACCATTTAGCAGAAGTACTGGTTACTTTCGAATCATTCTCAGCTTCAAATCCATGCAACGGTCATCTCGGTGCGACTGCGCCAAAGTATTTTTGTTTAGAAATGCTACTAAATGAATGTAAACTAATTTTAATAATTTTTAGTGCATTAAAGAAGTTACAAATCAAAGGGCAAGACATTACTCTACGACTTCTCGGCAGGAATTCATTTGACAAACGCATCTTCTCGAAACGCTTTCAAGAAAAAAAAAAACTTATTTCCGATATTGGATTTTTGTTACATATTCCAGAAGGCTCAAGACATCAATTAATCCAAAGAGAAACTTTCTAAAAAATATATCGTAGCGTTACACCTTAAGTAACTCCATGTCTGAATGGAATCTATAAAACATCAATCGTTCTTTGTATAAAATTGAAATTTCAGAAAAGTATTCGAATACT
>KK351037.1:933505-951898 GCA_000671755.1 Glossina brevipalpis | reverse complement strand
TGTAATATATTACATAAGTGTTAGCCTCCTACTCCTGTCTATCATAATTTATTTCGAATATGTTAGCATATATGAATGAATAATGCGTAAGCATATATGAAGAGATAATTTGTATTTACACTCGAGAGCAAAGAAATCGCTCATTTTTATCTAAATATTTATTAAATTAAATTTTGAGACGCTGTCTTGTGCGAAATGCTCGCCGCATCTTCAATAGACTATGCTCCGTTCGTCGTTACCATGAAGACACATCCAGCAATCATCAGAGAACACTATCACCTATTTAGGTTCGAAGTGAAAATATAACGAGTGTTAGATTTCTTTACTCTCAAGTCTAGTTAAAAAACAGTAAACTGAGCTCATAATCAAAGAACTATTATCCATAGGCTAACGGGATTGTTTTGGTTGACTCGTAAGAGCTGTTAAACTTCCCAGGTCTGTAGATGCGCTAGCTTCTCATTAGTAGTATCCCACATTACACTAAACTATGAAAATTGAAAAAACAAAAAAAAAAAAAATCAGTTGCTTGGAAATTAAGTCTGATTTTGCCGAATAGCTCAAGGTTAGTCGTTACGTAGCGTACGAATCTATCCGACATAATTGAACTTTCTCTGGTTATGTTGGGAAATGAGAGAAGGAAAGAAATGGAAGTGCAGAGTTTGTGCTAACTGTAGGATAAAAGAAAACCTACATATAACATTACAAACATTATTCTGATGCGAGAACGTTGCATATTAAGTTAATTTAAAAATTCATGACATGAAAACAGAAAGCAGCATATTCTCCATTAATTCATCAACGTTTGAATACACGCTTTTGTAAATCTTTTGAAGGTGCGATATGAAGTTTTTATCGCAAGTTATTATCGATCAAACATAAACAAGTGTTGGTGGTCAGTATTTAGGATAAATTGTTTATGAGTGTCGTTCTTTTATTTAGTGTTATAAACTGTTATCATTATACAATAAAGATAATTTCTCTTATTATTTTTAAAGAAATATCTTTTAATAGCCCTATACTTTAGATTTTATTTTCTTGCTTTTTATTGCCCATAGTTAAATAATATTTCACGACACTTTTCAAAACAGATCTTTCCTTTAGTTACTAATATGTAAAAGCCGATAGCCTTAGTTGCTAGTGCTCATCCCTTTTTTTTTTTTAGTCCAAGAATTTATCTCATTGGTCTATAAATAAATTATAATAATAGTAAATAAATCTATAAGATTTTTTTCTATCCATAATAACAGTTACTACAATTTCTGCAGTTAATCATTCGAAGATTTGCTGGCAGATATATGTAAATCGTTTCTATTTATTTCATTACTACACCCTTGGAAACCTCTGATGCATTTTTCTAAGTCGTACAGCATCGATAAACCTAGCATACATCCTACCTGTTACAGTACGTATTAAAAATAAATAATAGATATACAACTTTGTCTCAGCCGTTTCTCAATTGACGACTTTAGTGATTTCTGGTGGTGAAAATAAACATCTGTAGATATCATACAATAAGGTTAGTAAGTATTTGGCAACAAAATTCTATCCGAACATTGGTCGTTTTGTTTCTGCCTCATAAAGTTACTCTCGATTGAAAATGTCACTTTATAAGCTTTGCTTTTGCTACTTAATTCCAAAGATGGTGCAGCTGGCGACGATGAATCACTGAACCATTGTTCAGTTACAACATTTCAAATACAAATACCCTTGATCCAGACTAAGCGATTGAATGCTCATGGTGACTCCACATGGCTTGGTCAATTGTATTGAGTATGGCTTGTTCCCACCTATGGAACCATTATTAGGGAGCGATATCAACAATTATTAGGAGAAAGAAACTGGTGCAATATGTTAAAAGTCATAATATCGTGACTTTTCAGTCAGTGACAATATTCGGTTCTATATAGCAAAACTCGCCCAAGAAAAGTTAGCAGCACTAATCTGGAATACGCTACCCTTCACGTTGTTATTAGCAGATATTGACTCTTCCTATTAACACTGGTTACAATCGATTGCTTATTGTCTGGTCGAATAGGCCTGGGGATTCATATAACGATATGCAAAAAGTACATCTCTCGTTGCACAGCCCCCCTCCCTCTCCCACAAAGCGCCATTTATCTTTTCCTTACGGAATTCATACCCTATCTAAACCGGGCAAAAAGTAGTGGTTGGCATTAGAAAATATTTAGAGTAATACCAGTTTTTTATAATAAATTTTTAAATGTCGAAAAAAACGGCGAAGACAAAGTTGTTGTATACGCGTAAAAACTTTTACTTTCTATTACTGCTTACCATCTGCTAAGTCTTGCTTATTAGCGAATATTAATATAATGGCATCTCGCATTTCTCTGTCGTTTATTATTCGATGTAGCTCCGTCCGAGCTTCATCTATGCGATCACGGTCCGCACAGTCAACCACAAATATAAGGCCTTGGGTTCCTAAAATATAATTAAGAATATTTTTTTTTTCAAAAATTTTTATTATTAAATTTATAAAATCAAATATTTAATATTTAATATTTTATTTACCTGTGTAATAATGCCGCCACAATGGCCTTATCTTATCCTGTCCGCCCACATCCCACACATTAAATTTGACATTTTTATATGTTACTGTTTCTACATTAAAGCCTACTGTTGGTATTGTTGTTACCGATTGACCTAATTTTAATTTATACAAAATCGCTTTTCATATATAAAAGAAAAGGAAAGAGAGAGAAGGAGAGAGTTAAAATAACAATAACAAAAACATTAAGAAAAAAAATTCAACGAAATATAATTTCTCATAAAGACATACTTGTTTTACCAGCAGCATCCAAGCCAAGCATCAATATGCGCATTTCTTTGTTACCAAAAATTTTTGATAATAATTTCCCCATAATAACGACGATGCATCAATGATTCTTTTCGAATAGAAGGTAATCTAGAAAATTAAATTTAAAAAATAAATAAATAAATAAATAAATAAATGTTTAAAAAATGCTACATTTAAGTCGAACCAATTATTTAGAACAATTTTTGTTTAAAGACATATTCTTCGAATTATTTTTTATAGAATATTTAATTAAAAAATCCTAATAACTAAAGGAAACTGCAATTTTGGTATTAATTATAAAACTGGTTTTCGTAAATCACAATAAAATGTTAATTTATAAAAAAAAAAAAACAACAAAAAAAAAACAAAAAAATAAGAACAATAAAACAAGTAAGGAAACATTATACTTAAATTAGACCGAATTTTAAATACACCTCACCTAAGCTAAATATATATGAAAATCTTAAGCTTCATAAAGTTTGAGTAATGATTCGGTTTCCAAAAAGTGTGTGTGAATAAAACTTGAAATCGCCAAATTTTACAAGGAGAGTGACACTACTCGTGTGGTCTTACTCGGGGCTAACTTCAAATTTCACTTCTTGTTGTTCTCTTTTTATATTTTCATTATTGAAACAGACGCCCCGATAGACTAACAGTTATGACTAACTCGGTTCTTCAGTATCTTGCACTAATCAAGAAAATTTATAAGTTTTAGACAAAAAAATATGGAAACAATATAATATGCAATCTGAAGCAAAGATTTCTAATCTAAAATTTCCTAGAACTATTTACCGTAGCGTTCCAAAATTGCAATGCAAAATCTAATCATTCTAATCCATGAAGGATAATATTTAGAAAGGTTTAGTGTGATACTTCTAAATTGATGTTTACATTTGTAATAATTATAAATAAATATCGGAGATTTCATGAAATCTTTATACATTTTCACGTTCAGACTAATACATTTGGTCAGTCCGTCTGTCTGATGCTTATTTTTCGAAAGTTTACGAGTTGCAAAAATTGAGATAGACCTCCGGTCTTTGACGTGTGTACAGCCTTAGCTTGCGACTACAAATCATAATATCTGTAGCAGATATTGACCTTAAACTTAAAGCGAGTGATGGGATTGGAATGGGATTTCAATTATCTGTCAACTCGATTATCGACGACTAATCGACATACTTTACATTAGCACAGTACTTTATAGGTTTCATTTATGGTCTTGACGTCGTTATGCATACCATCCATCTGGAGGCAAATATTAGTTTGGGGAAAAAGAAATAAATTATTTTCCAATTCGAAATGTTAAATAAAGTCTCCTGAAGTTCATATAAGATTGGATGAATTTACCATTTCCTTTCCTTTTTCCATTTATTATACATTAAGCAAAATTATACTATCTAAAGTAATAGGGGAAGAACTATTCGAGTCGCTCAACCGACTGGGTTCCAAGCTATAATTAATAAAGCATTATGCCACAACGGTCCCGTACAAAGCGGAGTTATTGAAAATTTAAAATTCGCTTCAGTTGAAAATACCGCTAGATAGTCATTATTGCATTAGATTTACCAAATTTCCGCAGCCCATTGGAAAACTTCATATTAAACAGCAAGAACAAGAAGATATTAATCCGTCTGTTGAAATAGAAACTTTCTCTTGAAAAACAAAATTTGTTGTCAAAGTTTTTCCCATCACTCTCGTCATCAGATTGTGTTTGAGAATTAATGCAGTTCCGCTCACAATTATCGAGAAACTGATAATTTCTCCTTTTCCATAATATACAGGATCTACAAACATTTATTTATTTATGCATTATGATTGAGGATTGAGCCTATGATTAAGGGATTGAAGCCACCGTATAACTTAGATCATATGTGCCTTCGTTGGTATTTTTTTCTAACTTTTTTGTTCATACATTATAGACGTTTTTTGCTCTAAAACTCAAAGATGGGTATTCAAAAACTTCTGAACAAAATTAGAATTTATTTTCATCGAGATCGAGAGAATAAACTATAATGAAAAACGAGTAGAAACGAGACTTTGCTTTTAGAGTGATTCCCAAATCGTGTAAAAATAGAAATTGCAGTACATGCGAAATAATTCTTTTTTTTGACATGTGGAGTTTCTCTTGGACTTCACTCCGTTACGATTTGAGGGCTGTGTCTCCAGCTTATTTATAATTCCAGTGTATATATAAAATATAGGTGCGCTGCCATATACGAGCGGTACTTCAAGCAAATCGTAAAAAATGAAGATCAGTTTTTTTTTTTAAATTTATATCATTTTCTCAAATTAGATATTAGATTGAGCCAGTTCACAGTACCAAATGGCCAAGTTTCCAAAAGAAATGTTAATTCCTTAAGATTTTGGCCACTATCTAAAATAATACTAGAAAACACTTTTCGAAGTAATTTCCCAAGTTTCAAACAGAAATACGAGTAACGGCCAAATTTTCAAACGTGATTTATAGAACATAGACCACAATCCGTATATTAAAGTCGGTTTCTTTCTTAATTTTCTGCTTACGAAAAGTCAAGTCAAGTAATCATAATATATATAAAAAGAGGTAAAAATATATATATAGTCGGAAAGGCCGATCATTTGAATTCCCTACATTTCATTGTTATTTTATATCTAAATAATAAAAATCATGCCTTATTTCCATGTGAAGCCATAGTGTTCAAGGAAAGCCCTCTTCCCTTGTGTAAGGGCGTTTTATGGAAAAAGTTCGCAAGTGTGCTCCGATTCAAATCATAACATCAATAACATCTGGTCTTTAGTCAAAACTTGTCAAAGCACAAATTTTTCTGAAAATTTCTCCGCAAAATTGCGACCTTTAACTTGAACAAAATAGCCCGTGAGCAGACAGATAGCCAGGCAGACGGACGAACTTAAATCGCTTCAGAAAATGAATATATATATATCAATCGATGCAATAAAAATTGTACTTATTATCTTAAGCCCTTTCAATTGTTACATATTTCCTTAAAAAACTTGAACTTATCTCTACCACAAGTAGTGTGGGGGGTGTGAAGGCATTTCAAGTGGTGGATTAAAAATAAATTTTTTATTTAACTTTTATCGACATAATAGTTATTCAACGTCTTCTATAAATAATATGTTATAACTTTTGTGAATTCATTTTTTGAAGAATTACACCCACTTTTAGTTTCCACCTATAGCGACCAACTGAGGACATATATATTAAATTTCAGTTTGTCGGTCGTGACATTTCCCCTACACCAATAGGGAACTAATACACGAAGCTAATTGGTCTTGTATAAATCATAAATAAACACACTTTTCCTGGTTTTGGATACGCACTTGTAATGCAATGAAGTTGTCGCACCTATAACTTTTATAATGAACCTCGCAAAAATGCAAATATTTTCTGCGTAAAACTATAAACGTCCATATATATATATATATATATATATATATAAATAATAGACTTAATCTCAATCAATTTTATGTGTGTTAAACAATTAAATCATTTTATATTGAATCATTTGTAATCATTCGCTATATACGTTTTATCTCTGATTGTATTGAAGTCTTATAAAGAAAAATCTCAATGAAGCACATCTCTGTAGGTCACTTATTAGCGAACGAACGACATTCGATTTTGATTACGTAGAAAGCTATCAAAGATAAGATAATTTGTTTGGGATGTAAAGTGCAGCAGCAGCAGATTAAACTGCAGAATATTTTAAATAAATGAAAAAAAAAAAAAAATATTTTTATGACATTAAGTAAGTAACGTGCAAGTCAACCACACATGGTTCTTTATATATAAAAACATATATACGCACAAACACATAATAATAATTTAGGGCGTGATCATAACATAACACACCATATCACATCATACTATAAACTCTCATGAAAACACGGTTCAATGACAATCCGAGCGATGACAAAAATAATAATAACAACAACAATAACAACAACAGCAACGAATTGGATACAAAAAGTTCATTGTACATTATTGTACAATGGCTATTATTATTGATAACTGAAAACCTTTTCCGGCATAGTTTAGGCAGAACAATTTATCTTGTTTTTTTTTTTTTTTTTCTTCTGCTAATGCACGAGGCAACTCTGGCCGTATCAGTCCAAATGTAAATTTTCTATTAGATTTTATCCGTTTTGCTAACCACTCTGCAGTTTCACAATAGCGTAACACTACACAACAAACTTTATTTAACTTTATGGCGCTCTTAAGTTGTATTTCATTCTGTTTTTTTGCTTTTTGCTTTTTTTTTTATCAATGCAAACCTTGGCAAACACTTAGAATTACACGTCACATATACTGCCGCCACCACCGTCCCGCCACAACAATACGAAAAAATACACAGAAAAATATTCCTTCGTTCCTCTCACAGCCGCTGCACAACTTTTTCTTGATAAATCACTGCCCTCAGGGCGCATAAGGTTTTCCAAATTTCCAACTGCTTGAAACGGATGTTACACATTAATGGAGCTGATTTTCTTTATATGATACTTAGTTAACTTCATTTCTCTAAATTCTTTTTATTCAACACATATAAGAAAAGCATCCAGTTTTGTCAAGTTTCCAATTTAATGTTATAAAACAAAAAAAAAAACGAAAAATTACTCATTTCATTTCAGAATGAAGACGATTTTTATCGAGAGCACAAAATTATTGAGAAAAAAAAATTTTTTTTTTTGTATATAATGTAGGTGTTAATTATTGAAGTTTTAAATCGTTGTTCTAAAAGTGCGTAGTACAAGGTGATACAGAATTAAATAATGCATCAGTTGTTAAGAAAAAATAAGAGAAAAAAAAAAACAAATCGCAACGAGAGTTTTATTCGTTGCAAAAATTGAAGTTTGTTAGGACTTTTTTTAAATTGTATTTTATTTTATTTATCTAATATTTTATTTTGTCATTAATTTATTTTAATATTTATTTTTTATTGATTTGTCATTGTGAATTACGTGTTACTCTAATAAAATTCTGCAATCAGCTTTAATAAAGTGCCAATAAAAGGATTTATATTATACTAAATCATCCACTCGATGAGTGGTGACTTTAGTATTAGTCACTACTTTTTACTGCTGCCTGTGTTTTTTCTTTCTGAAAGTGAAATAACTCTGTGTATAAAAATCTGTTTTGATTATAAACATTTGTTACTGAATAAGAATTTCAACATTTTCAAATCCGAAAGAATAACAATTGTTGAAATTTTTTCTAAGTTCAATACAATGAAGAAAATTTTTCTAAGTTCAGTACAATGAAGAAAAATTTGCGAGTGACTACTGTAACTACTATAAAATTTGGAGGCGAAATAGTTCGAAGTATGTTGTTTATTCACACTTTTAAATAATTTTTTTTTTGTTTTGGAATTCAGTGTTAGAATATGACTCCGATCTATTTAATGGTTACAGGTGTGATGTTGCAGAATCATCATAAACTTAAATTAGCAATAACATATTAAAAAACATTTTTTATGTTATATTTATGCCATAAGTTGAAAAGCAAGGGAATTAATTAAATAATATTCATGGTAGCTACGGCAAAGTCAAAAGGAGCACTTATTTAAGATTAATTGTAGATATATCTTGGTTTTGACATTATATCGTTTGTTTTTTTTAGGGAAGTTAGCTCCTTTATCATCATTTCATTGTTTGACAAGAAAATGGATGTTAAATCTGTGAGAGATGAAAAAAAGTTGAAACGTCATGTTTTAGAAGATTATTTTCTTAAAAGCCATTAGATGCAGGTGAATTTTTGTCATAAGTAAAAAGACGATTTAGGATTTTGATTTTCCAGAATTTGAGCAATTCCTTTGAAATGCATGAAACGTTAAATGGACTATTTTTGGAAAGAATTCATATATAATGTGTTCACTTTTTTTCTTTGACAATTATTTGGAATTTTTCATTTCATTTCCATAAGAAATAAAAAATTTAATAATAATTATATTAATTAATTTATATTAAAATTTTTGCTAATAACATTAAACAGTTTAGTCAAAAATTTGAAGAATTTGATTAGAAACTTTTCAAAAACTCTATATTTTTTTTTTTTTTTAAATAATAAAAACATACTAAGGACATTGTGGTGAAAAATATAAGCGAACGGATATTTTTTCAAAAATTCTCTCGGGTTTGTTTTTTTGGGATTTAGGCCTTAAATATCAACCGATTAGCTCAATTTTTGTTCACTTCAAAAATGCCAACAAGTATTTACTTGATTTTTACATATTATATGCTTTGTTTTTATATAAACTTGATTCCCACAAAAAAGTTTTCGGGAATTGTCAAAGCCGGATGTGCATAAATACTTGCTAATGTTATTCAAATAAAGCAGTAAAATTCAACTAAATTTAATTTTATTACATTCCTCGTTTGTTTGCTAAGTTGTTAATTGAAAATTTGTTTGGTCATATTTCCTTTGTCCAATTATACTCTTTCAATTTATGAAAAAGGGTTGCAACTGTTATAAATTTTAAAATAGGATTAAACATATTTTATGATACATCTCCGCTTTTATCAGCAAAAATGATACTATACTAGATATGTTTTCCCTTTTGTAACATGCGAAATATTTCATTACTTAGACTTTATAGAGTATATATGTTAAGACACAGCCACATATAATAGTTTAAAGAATATTGTAGAAAAGCTTTGCTTTTCCAGTAAAAAAACATTGTGAACCTTTCAAATTAGAAAGGACGAAAAAGATAATCAAGAAAAAGAGGGTATTAAAATTTCTAAACTCTAACAACAAAATAAACAACATATGTATGTATACATACATATATATATAAATATATTTATATATATATACATATATTATATATATATATATCTGTACGGATAAAAATAAGTTTCCGCTGTTTTCTATACGAAATCAGAAATTTATTGCAAAAGAACGTTACGTTACGTTTCATTCGTAGTATTGCCCATTACTTCCCATTTTTCCTGCAGTATTCCGATACAACGTCGGAATTATTCTTCATCTTTTCAAGCTATCCATGAATCGACATAATTTTTGTTATCTTCACAAGACGTAAAGCGATGCGTAGGCACAACATGTATCATCGACCAAAATAAGTAATAACTGGAAGGTAGGTCTGGTGAATACGGCTGGTGGGGTGAGACTTCCAAATTCAGTGTTCCCAAAAAAGTTCTGGTCGGCGCCACAACAAGCGGGCAAGCATTATCATGTAAGACAATAATTTTGATATTAATAATGTTTTCGTTATTCACATCCCTCGGCTTCATTTCATATGGAACTCAATTTCCTTGCTTTTGAATCGTTCCCAAACAATTTTAAAATATATGAAATTTTTTGTTGAGTCTTCTTTTATTGTAAGTGCAAGTCTTTTTGTGTTTCGGACTTCCACTTCCACTTGTTCGTACCGTTTCGGCCTTTCACTAGGTTTTTTGTTTTCCACGTGAAACTCGTCGTTTTTAAGTTTTAGAAGATATTCACGACAGTGCTTGTCTCACCATATGCTTCTACAAACAACCGATGCTCATGCTCACCTCAGTTGCCAATTTCTTCAAAGTAAGGACGTAATTCGAAATTTTTCGGAACAAAACTTGACATTTTCGCACGAAAAAATTATGTGATGCTGGTACGGTAAGTCACTAATACTTATTAGATAATAAAACTGACAATTTCAACTGGAGCATCTAGTGTGGCAATGTTTTGTGTGGAACGGTAGAAATTTATTTGTAGTCTTATTATATATACATCCCTAGCAGAAACAAAAACTGTAACTGTAACTCATGATCCTACAAGAGATACGGAACTAGAACTTGGTACATGTAACTTTAGCTGTTATTAAGCCAAGATAAAAAGCATTCGGAAGAACGAACTTCTGAAATATTATATTAGCATAACAATTTGATGCGTGAGGTATGTGAGATGGTATTAAAAATTCGTTGTAAAGTAGATATAATGTTCTTATCTGGTTTGCTTAAATAAGCGGGAAAATGCAACCGTGTGCATCAATGAGAGTTAGCAATTGCATAAATTCGCCTGATTTACCTTAAATTGGCGGGCTTCATAACTCGATAAAAGAGTACAAAACGCATCGAAGCTATTGTTACAAAACACATTTCTATATATTTTAACTAAATTAGAAAAATAAATAAACAAAAAAAGTGCCAAAAAAATATTAAGAAAAATTTTCCAACAAAGAATGGAAAGCGAGATGAGTGAAGCATATTATGGTGTTTATTGTTCATCTAAGGAAATTCTCAAAAATAATCAGCGTCATTTATATTGCAATGTATGTATAGAGAAGTTTTTTTTTTCACCACAATGTGGTTAAAAATCTTGGCACAACTAATTGCATTTATTTGCATTTAATTATTTTTATTAGATGCTGGATTTATTAACAAGCACCTGCAAAGCGACAGGCCTCGTAGGTGGTAAGAAAGCCAACGATGAAATGTTTAATTTTTGGATAAATGATATTTTACCTTTAACATTTGATACGGATCGTGCCATACAAAGTAAAGCAGTGGAATCCCTTGAACAGGGCATCATTTCATTGGATATACAAGCCATGCATAAAAGTAAACAATGGCCAACATTAAAAGCTTTCTTAACGTCGGAGTCCAGTAAGATACATAAATTACTTGAGAATCGTAATTCTCATTGGTATCGAGTTTGGAGTTTTTTCATACGACTTTTAGATCGTGAGCTATCAAAAAAAGCTAGTACAATCAATACTTTTCTAGCTATAGTCGAGTTGGGTTTTCGTAATAGCGATAACAATGTACGAGTAGAATCCTTTCAATGTTGGCGTTTGCTTATCGAAATATTTGCTAAATACAAAGAAATAAGTTCACCCAAACGATTAAAACTTATTTGCATACCTTTGAAATCATCGCAATCAAAATCCGCGTTGGGAGCTGAAGTGAAATTTCGTGTTTGGTGGTATTTATTGACTTGTTTAGATAATGACTTAGCTAAACATTTCGAGGTGTGTGTGGAGCCGTTTTTAACGTTTTGTTTTGGTAACAATTCATCATCATTAGAAACATCGGTGTGTACTGCTCAACAATACGAATTAGTTAAAGAAATGGCTTTAATTTGCTTAGCGAAATTGCTTAGTTGCGATAAAAATGAAACCTTAGAACGTTGTCTGCGAGACAAAAAATTGGAAAATCTTTCGGTACCGTCACCTTTATTAGAATCTGAAATTCTAGAAAAACGTTGGCAACCTCTAGTTTACTCTGCTTTTCAAGGTTTACGTTTAATAGCTCTCGAAGATCAGCAAAACATTGATCAGGACTTAGGAAAGCAGCTAATTTATCAGCAACTTTTACGACAATTAATGTTAATGACTTTAAGTAAAGATATCGCTTCGTTAACCGTTTATGTTGCTAACGCTTTAGTTACTATGATAAATGATTCTCCTCGTTTAGTCGGTTATGCTATGAATATGTTAGCGACCGAAGGTTTACATATGCAGAAAACTATCGCAAATATGGAAATGTATGGTAATGTAACGAAAGCTTTTGCTTGCCTTTTTATAAAAATCCAAATCATAATACCACCTGCTATATTAGAAAGTTGTGTAGAGAGAATTTTTAATTTGGAATTCCATAAAAGTGGCATACAAAACTGGCGTATTTTAAATAGTCACTTGGAAAACATTTTTTGCTGTCAAAACGACGAGGAAGATTATCAAGCATTTGAAGTGAAACTATTGATGTGGCAAAAAGTTTCTCATGGTTTAATGCAATATTTGAAAGATAATAATCTATTGGATTTAAGAGTTAAAGAGAACGCTAATACATTGGAACGTTGGCTGTTATGGCCTTTGCAATTAAGTGTCGGTTTTGCTGGTATTCGTTCTAAAAATAGTTTTGATCATTCATTCTGTGTAATGTGGTGTCAACTTTTGTATACCGGACAAAACTCTTCAGAACGTGCAGAATTTTTAAGTCAACTAAAGAATAACTTGAAAGAATTGTTAATAACACAGAATGAAACAATAGCCTTTGGAGAATTCCTTGATGCTTATGTGACGACAATTTTGACGTTGGAGAACACTAGTCATCGACAAGAAAAACTTAAGGAATTTCTTGATTTAATGCAAGAGCTTTTAAAACAATACCAACAGCCACAGAAGATGCCAAAAGAGGCTTTAAAAGATGGCTTGAATACTTTTTCGAAAGCTTTGACAAAATTTAAAAATGAAGATATCGTTGATCTTTTTGAAAGTCTTCGGGAAATTGCAATTTCAGTAAAGCGTTTCAATGATAAAGATATCGAAACTAGTTTCTTGGAGGATTGGAAGAAGATGATTTTGGATAAATTGCGTCAACATCCCGTTAAAGAGCTATTTTCACAAATGAAAGATGCCTTAAAAAGCAACAACATATTTGTCGTTATACCCTCGGTATGGAGTTTAAATCCCGATAAATTAACAGAACGTCAAAAGGAACGAATAGCTGAAAAGCAAGCTATACCCGCTTTATATAACGATATGAGTCAGTCTCAGGATACTTCATTGAAACCTTGGACCCCCAAAAAGATTGTCATTGCTCAGAAAGATAAATCTGAAATAATTTTGCAAAGCCCGGAAACTAAAAAGCATGAAAAAGAGGAGAAAGAACAAGATAACAAGGATAATGGGGCTAGAAATTCACCTAAACTTAAACAATTAGAAGAGGCTGAGAAGTACAATACACGTAACAGTAGTAAAAGGCAAGAAGTCTTAAAAAAGATCGAAGAAGAAACGAAAGATAAAGTGACGACGGTGACGGAAGATAACAATCAACCCAAAAGGGTACGTTGCTGTAGAAACTAATAATAGAAGTGTTATTATTTAATTAAATTAAATATATTTCGTAGATACAAACACGCAGAAATTCTTTGCGATCCAAAGTTGATCTTAAAAAGCCTGAGGAAAAATTGAAAACTTCTCCTATGCCAGTGGAGAAAATTCATTCTAAAGAAAACAAGTCTTGTAAGTCAAATGATATTCAATTGATTTAAAAATATAATTGATTTAGCACATTTTTCTTGATAGCGGTTCCTAATAAAATTACGGAGGTGTTAACTACTACTACAGTACTGCCGGAAAGTGAAGATTTGTTCAAAGAGTCTGAAACAATAGAGGAACAAGTTAATCTCAAAGACAACGGAATTTCAGAATCAGAAACTCATGTAAATACTGCAGATCTTATAGTGAATTTAATAGAAGAATCACCTCCCCAAAGAATGGAAGATGAAGAGATTGTAGATTTAACAAACGTGGATTCAGAAATTTTATCATTAAACACTGTCGTTAGTAAAAATTCACCTAATGCTCTTCATATCAATGAGAATAGAGAAGATGATGTAATTGAAAGTCCTGAAAACAGTGGCACACTACAGCAGCATAAAAAAATTCAGCCTTTGAATGAGTCAATACAACAACCCAAGGAAATTTCACCGAAAAAAGTAACACCCAATAGTAAATTAACACGTTTGGTAGGTTATGATTTTAATAATTTTATTAATAGCTTATGAGTTAGAGATCTCTTTCATAATTCTATTTTTTTTTTAAAAATATAGTCTTCCCCTCCTGGACGTAAGCTGATTAATAACAGTACAAGTCCTACATTGAAACCGAAACCTCCTTCACATTTAACTGGTCGTGGAGCTCAGCTAATTAATATGATACGACAGAAAATATTGGAAACTAATAGCAATCAATCGGCAACCGTAGCTTCTACGGCTCAACAACAACAACAATGTAATGCTCATGCCGAATTGATGGAGTTGACTTATACGGAAAACACTTCTACACCTGTCCGACCTAAAGACCTTTTGGTTTTTTCCAAACGCCTGCCATCGCCTACGGCCAGCCCTTCGGTTAGTATATTGAAACGTAAATTGCATCATGATACTTTAGACGATGTGACATCGTATGATTCACCGGCTACGAAACGAAAAAGAGTAAGTTTTCATGATCCACCAGTTTCCGTTACAAAAGAATACATAAGAGATGTAGAAGAAAATAAGACTAAACCAAAACGGTTAGTAAAACTTAAAACAAAAAATATTTAAAGTAATTTTTTTTTAAATATATTCTTTCAATTTTTAGTTGTCTCGTTATGGATAAGAATAATATATTGCCCTCCCCGTTGGAAATTAAATATGTCTTAAGAAGACGTAGTAAACTGGATAGTTTAGCGGAAATTGAAAAATATCCTCATAGCATTATAGAAGGCAATCATAACAATGAGAGAAGCCCAACTAAAAGAAGAACATCAACGGATATTGATATGGTAACAGAAAACGCTTTAGAATCGCTTAAATGGAATGATAGTGCTAATACATCTACGAATAATGAGAATCCTCCAGCAGGCACTAGTAGTACTTCTAATATTAACTTTGATAGCAATATGACAGATGTATCCGTTCAAGATCAACAATGCACATCTCATGACTTATCTGAGTTAAATCTTGAAAATGCTTTAAAAATCGTTACCGAACAATGTTCATTGGATACTATATTGGAAAAATATTTTAATCTCGAAAATCCACCACAACTTAAATTCACGAATAGCGTAAGCAAATTTCTCTCTAATGTTATGACAACACATACGAAAATCAAAAGTGATGTTTTGGAAACATTCTCAGAAAATCATTCTAAAGATTTTCTAGATCATGCTGTACAAGAGAATCTTTCAACGGTGGTGTGTGATCGTCTTAATCTAAATTCGGTTATAGAATATGTTTGCGCTAAATCGCAAATCAATACGAATTGTCGTAATACTCTTCTAGAGCAATTGCCTCATGTATTGAAAAATTGTAAAAACGATGAGGAACGTGTCGGTCATATTAAGAATTTCTTGGGGCAATGTCAATTCTCCGATGAACAAATACTTGACTTGATAAGCATGTTATTGCGTTTCCGCAATAATAATAAAACTTCAACCGATACCACACAAATGACTATGGTATCGTTAGTATCAGAATCTGCCGTAGACTCTTCATCTAATTTGTAATCTGTTTTTTTTTTTTTTTTTTTTTTTTTTTTGTAATGTTTTCATCTGTGGTTTTGTCTTTAGTTCCCCCCAACCGCTAATCGCTTGCTTTGTATAATTATATAATTTTAAATATATCGTTGGCCGATCGATAACAATTTCAGCAAATAGAGAATTGCATTTATATTTAATTAAAATAATTCAGAATTTTTTCTAAAAGAAAAAAACATATAATCTATTATTTTAACGATAATATAGAAGTTTATCGCATATATCGTACAAATTTCAAATGTATTTTTGGAGTTTATCATATATAAATAGACGAAATAGTGAAAACCATACTCGTTTAGAGGTTAATCTTCAGTTAAAACCTTAATTAAAAGCTGCCGTCCAGTATTAATAGTAATTGTAAGGATTGTTAATTCCGTTGCCGTTAGAGAATCAAAACGATAATTTTTCTTTGCTTTAAGAAAAGTTAGCTAAACTGTGGGTTAAAGAGAAATAGTCTGCAACGCAAAGTAACGGTTAAGCACTTAGAAAGCGACATTTCCCCTTAAGGCGAAACGATTGCGCAAAATGGACACATAAAAATTATCTTGGTTTTGCTAAGGTTGCTGATGAAAGTAGTTCGATCAGTTCGTCAAAGATTTATAGGTTTTAACCGACACAATTTAAACAAAAGGAAATTGTTTGCAACGTAATTTAATGGTCCTGTTTTGAATAGTAAAGGCTTCAAAAATTGCATTGCGTTCTATTTAAAAAAAAAAAAAATTGAAGATTTGTATTTTTGTATCCACCAGCGGCGGGGATATATTGGACATATTAAATAGTTGCAAAGTATGGAGGTAAGCATCGAAGATTATAAATAAGCGTATGGTAGCTATGTGTACAAATATCTATTCTTATGCAGGGTAATTAGCGGAATGTTCGTAATCAAAGTCTGAAATTACGATTTCTATTTTAAAAGTAAGCGCCGCCTCAAATGAATTCAGTTCGAAATTTTGATTAATATCTCATAAGATTTCAGAGAGTTTAAACCTTTCGAGTTCATTGTTCATTATTCACATATACTGACATTCAGTAAGTGTGTTTGTGTGTTGTGTTTGTCATCAAACGAATTAAGATATTAATTTTTCTTGGGTTCTATTATGATTCATAAATTCAACAGATTTTTTTTTGATATTAAAAATGCTGGCAACAAAGCAAAACAAAACGCTATTATTGCTAAACACTGTCAAACACACGTGTCATACATGTCTTGAAATTTATGACAATTGTTCACAATAGTTGTTCATGCCAACCTCAAAAAGAAACCTGCACATCATCGATATCATACAGCGGGTATTTGAAAAAAAAAACAGTTTTACGTTTTGTCCACAGTAGTATAATAGTAATAGTAGTAGTATAATATAATAGTTCACAATAGTTGCGATAATATCGCAATGGTTTGAATTATCGCGTTGCCACTTAATTGTGATTTTCATTGCTTGTCATTGCTTGTGTTGTTTCTAATGTAAATCTAAGATAAGAGAATGTATGTAAAAAATAAAATGGAAAAGAAAAGTAAGTAATAAAAAAAATTGATATTTTATAGAAATCAAATATGGAATATATATTATATAGTATATTAATAGTAATAGCAGTTTAAAGCGATGGTGCGTGCAATGGATGAAACGACATCAGGATATTGCATTTATCTTCGCAAGCATATATATAACTTGTTTATACATAATTTGATCGGCTTTTTTTTTACAAAATTAATTAAAATTTTATGAAAACTTATTTTTTATACTTAGCATGAGCGTTGGCGGTTAATTGGTCTATTTCCCTCATGAGTACATTTATCCGGAGCAATTTGCTTACACGTTGGTACTGGAACGAACTTTGGGGATGTGAACAAAAATCAGATGGAAATACTTTATTTTTCTTATGAACATAAACAAAAATCATGTGGAAATACTTTATTTGGCTTATGGACATAAACAAACGTGTACTCTATTTTTTTTTCCTTTGCATATAGAGATTTTGCATTTAGGAGGAACTCCAGGAACTCCTCCTATTTTAATACCTTTTATAGTTTGTATTGAAACAATTAGAAATCTAATCTTTATGCGCTCATAATGTTTTAACTAAGTTTTTTGTGCTTATTGAAACAAAATATTAAAGAATTACAAACAATCAGCGATGGTAGAGCTAAACTTTTTTTCACTCAGAGATAAACGCGAACAAATGAATTTAAACATAAAAATCTAAAGAATGTTTATTGAAACTCAAAATTATTGATTGGATATTTAGGTTTTGATTTTATGAAAAATTCTCTCATGGTATTAAATTTCAAATTATTGCTTTTCAATTTTTATTAAAACAAACAAATATTTCTCAATTTTATTATAAAAATTTTACAAACTATAAAATAGGATATGATTTTGTAATCCCATTGCAATTTATTTTTTTGTATTTGTATTTATATATATATATATATACTGTACGTGATTTTTATTACCTTCTTGCTATAAAAAAAAAGAGATAACTTTAGGATTAGTTTTTAACATACCTGTTTTATTGTAATATTCCCGGTAGGAATTACTTTATTTAAGAGATGTGTA
>KK351037.1:915549-926136 GCA_000671755.1 Glossina brevipalpis | reverse complement strand
AATCTAGGGAGGATTGTGAAAATCGACTACTAGAGTTTTTTGCAAATAGAGACCAGGACTTCTATGAGAGAGGCATTTTGAAGTTACCTTTAAAATGGCAACAAATCATACAACAAAACGGTGCATATTTGACCCAAATCGGACAATCTGAAGCATGTTAAATAAAGTCCTGAAGTTCATATAAAAATAATGGATTTCTTTTTCCCCAAACTAATATAATACTATATATGATCTTACTTATCCAATTGATTGGCATCACTTAGTGCTCCTCCAGTCTGTGGTTCGGCTACATTTTTTAGTAAATCAGTTAAGATGACATTACACATATTAACGTTTTTCTTTAACCGGTAAATGAAAGCTGCTTTCAGTTGACTAACGTCATCTTTAAATTCAGAATATATTGAATCTGGATCCAATTCATACATATATAAATTATTCTCATCTATATTAGACATTGAAGTTGCAGATGTTAAGGTCTGTTCTTTTGAATTAGCTTCCGCATTGGCTGAGAATACTTCCGGTGTAGTCCATGTATTATTTAATAATTCACTGTTATCGAAATCACCGGGTGTAATTGAAACCAAACCATGTCTGCGACTAAATATTAAAGGAATTTGCGCATACACCGCTGCACATAATATACGATCGTCTTGCAAATGAAATTCAATTTTTTCCGCTTCATTTTCACCACCCATTTGTCCTATAAAATGTTCATGACTTAGAAAAATTTTTAAACGCTTTTAAACACCATACCCATGTTAGCCAAACTTAAGGGATAAACAACCTTCTCATTGTATATGTAAATATGAGTAGGACTTATAATAAAACGTGGCGATAGACATTCATCTTCCGTATTTTCACTACAGAAATGCGAAAATTTTAAAGGAACGAATGTTTGCACTTCCATAAATTCGTTTCCAGTGGAAAGAATTGCTGGAAAAAATCGTCTAAATATAAGCAAAAATATTTATTTATTTTTTTTTTTTTCATATTACGCACCTATTGCATAATACATTTGAGGTGTATGTGCAGAATTTACAGCACCCGCCAAAACATACCATTTATAATCGTAAATATGCATATCTAATAAATGTAGGGATACATCTACGCCATCTGTAAAATTAGAATTCCACTAAGAAGCAACTCACTATCCATCAATCACTGTTGCAACTGTTACCTCGGATATTCCAGAATTTTCTTTGAAACTCATCACGTATTTTGCGTACAATATCTACATCTTCGAAAAGTAATTGTTCATTAGCGCCATTATAGCTTAGACGCCAACGTTGCATCCAACGGTCAGCCAAAATTGAGACAATAGCATCGCGTTCATTTTCAGACGATGGCTCACAAGCAACAGCCACAAATTTCTACAAAAATAAAAACAAACAAAAA
Organism: Glossina brevipalpis; assembly: GCA_000671755.1. Taxonomy (NCBI): domain Eukaryota; kingdom Metazoa; phylum Arthropoda; class Insecta; order Diptera; family Glossinidae; genus Glossina; species Glossina brevipalpis. Next base: position 924,741 of record KK351037.1, on the reverse strand, counting down.
ATCGTACCCAGTAATCAAGAGCAAAAACACCTCGCACATTTTCACTTCTTCGCTTCCAACCTAAATATTATTTATTTATTTAAATTTAGAGACACGGCATTGTGCGAAACTCTTACTGGCTATTCCGTAAACTCTTCTTCTCTTTTGATCGTTACCATGATAGCACATCCTGAACTTGTCACAGCGCAGTACTATCTATTTAGGTTCGAAGTGAAAACGTTGGTAATGTGTGCGATCTCTTTGCTCTCGAGTGTATTTTCACAATTCGCTCCTTCAGATATATACTTACATTTTCCTTGTCGCTGCCGCTGTTCATGCCAATTATAATAGAAGCGAATTTTTTGCCAATACCGCTTAAAAATCCAGATGGCTGCTTTACGCTTCTATGTTGCAACACGTAACGACCTTTTTGCCACTGAAGTTGTAAAATAATTAAATTGCAAGTCGTCGTAACCAATAAATAACTTAAACGCATCTGTTCTTGAGGCAAAGGCAAGAGATGATCGAACTCTTGACCATCCAAAATATTAGTTAAATCTACGGAACTACCATCATGAGCTATAGAAGGCCAATAACGTACATCGCCAGTAGGAGATACGGCTACACATGATGCCATCTGTTGTTGATCGCCTAAGAACACACTGACCAAAGAAGCTTTATGACCAATATCGCAATGCGGCAAAGTTAGTTCCCGACACTGTATCATGGCACCGCCTCGTCTTTGCGATGTACGTGCTAATTGTTCTCTAGTACTTTTATGTGATTCTGCTCCTTCGTTACGTATATCTTTGTATTGCCAAACCAATAAACGCCGGCTATGCACAACCCAAGCCCATCCATTTTCAGCGCAGCTTACTGAAACATTTTGTGATTTTTCACCAAATGTTAATGCTTCATTAACCAAAACGGGTAATTGGAAACCATAACTCTCCACTAAATTGAAATCGGAGCGTATGCCCAATATAGATTGATTGGAACGACCTGATAAACTAAAACGACTGAACAATTTACACATTAGATTTGAAACGATCATAATTGTTTTATGTTATTAACCTTCCAAATCCCCCAACCGCTGTTGTTGTAAATTTTTTAAAGCCTGGTGTTGTTGTTGTTGTGCCAATCAAAGTTCTACGATGTCCACTTACGTTGTTACGTTGTGGAGTACGCAAACTTCCAACCGAATTTCCTCCTAATGAGTGTCGAGGCATTTCTGTAAACTTTAAATGTGTAATGCACGGAATTATGTTTTTCTCATTTATTTGTAAGTAAAAAGCCGGGTTAAACAATGAGAAATGTAGATATGAAAATAGCGTGCTTTCAATTACAGACTAAATGTCACTTTGATAAACATTGAGTGCATTATAATAGCAACGCATTTTATTTTCAGAAACGTTGGAAATGAAACGAAAAAATTTAACTGTTTTTCAGCAAATTTATGATTAAGATTTTTCGAATGAAAATTAAAACATAATGTACGTTGATTATCATACCTTAATTTCAAAAGACCATTAAGAAAAGTATTATTTATGCATCTTTTTTCTAAAGTTCTAATGTATTCACGAGCCTTGAAGATTTTATTAATGCACGAAGTCTTTTAAATTCAGGTCAGTTGATACATTCTGCTTAGAATGCAATGTAATACAATGTCATAAATATGTAATCCATGTTTGACAAAATAGTTAACAGTCTTGATTATTTAGTTTCCTGGTTTGTTATAATAAATGCCGTGGGCAAGCTTTACATACTTGAAATCTCGTCTAATAAATGTAAATTCACTGTCACAATTTAGATTTTCTTTTGTAGTTGCTTTGCAGAATAACATAACATTAACATACTTTCCATTATTATCTCATTTAATGTTATCAAAAGTAAAGAAAGGAAGTCTTAATGTAAGTGTTTTATTACTTTCTATAATATCAGAATTCAATATTTTGTTGTGACTTTGCATATACTTTTACAACTTATTAAAACTTATTAAGACCAGTTGTGGCTCTAATAAAAATCGAATATAAAAACAAATGGTTTGCAAAAAATAAAAAAAATAAAAGTGTAGGTAAAAGTAAGTAATAAAAAATTAATGTTTTTCGCAAAAGCAATTAAATTTCAAATATATTTATAGCGAAAAAATAATTGAAAATAGTAATGTGTTTAAAGTACCAATTTAATTGTATTCTACATCACGTGTGACATAAAGTATATTACGCTTTTGTGAATGTATATAACATTTCGGCTCAACCCACCTCACTTATTCAGCATTGTTCTCTTCTTAGTCAAGTGAAACTGGTTTGTCCATCTGACGTATTTGCCTGTATGTTTGTGTGCAAATTACAAGTCGGAAATTTTCAGATATTCTAAAAAAATTTGATACTTTGACATTTTTCGGTTCCAGGATGAACGCTGTTGAAAGATCACACGATCAGAACAAACACCCTTTGGGCAACAGACACCTATTATTTATTTTATTTAAGAGTCTTAAGAAAAATTCAAATATTTCATGATAAAACTAGATGAAGAACAATAAGTTAATTGAAAGGGAGACAGTTTTGGTAAAAACATTTACACTTATTGTTTCTATTTTACAAGAAGTTTTAGTTCATTGCCACCAGCATAGCACGATTCTATATCATGACATCGTCGGGCAAAACTTGGGAAATCGTTATTTTTTTCCGGTACATATTTTTTAGTTTTTTATTTAATTTATCAAATATTTGATTTTCGTAAGATCTGTATTTATTTTTAATTAATAGTGCCTCATCTTTACAATAGTCAACAATTGAAACCAGTCGTGACTCGTAACAGAAAAACAGCATACTGTTGTTTCGAATGTTGTGCTGTAAGTTGATTATTCTACGGTGAATTCGTTTTCTCTTTTTTCCTTTCTTTTATCAAAGTAAACAGAAAAGCGCGCAAATGTTATTAAGATTCTATTAAATGCGTAACTCTCCTGCAAAGGCTTAGTAAACAAAAAAGCACGCAAATGTTATTAAGATTCTATTAAATGCGTAACTCTCCTGCAAAGGCTTAGTAAACAAAAAAGCACGCAAATGTTATTAAGATTCTGTTAAATGCGTAACTCTTCTATAAAGCCTTGCAAAAATTTAATAGTAAGTGAGGTAGGTTAGGTATGTATAATACACCCATACATACGTTAAAAAAAAAAAAGAGTATCAATATGCAACACAACAGATAAATTCATGTTATTTGCTTTGGATGAAGGTGTAGATAGCTATTTAATGAAATTATTAAAAACATTCTGCGACTCTCTATTACAATAATAAGATAAAATTATTATGTAAAAGTAATATATTAATGTTTATTAGAACTGACGTATAGTAAATATTTCTTGATTTTATTTCGACTCTTAACAACAACTTGTTGCTGCTGTTAATTGAAATAGAAATTAGACGACTCGCGGTTCGCTCGATGCTTGCAAATAGTGGAATAAAAATTTTTGCTCGCAGTTGCACAATTCTCAGCCATTCAGAATGTTCAGCACATAAGCGAAAAGGAAAGAATTTTTTTATATAAAAAATTACGGTTTTTAACGGTTTTTTTTTGTTGATATTTGAATTTATGATAGTTATTAATTCTAAAGAATAATAAAAGAATTGAAAAAAAAAGAAAGAGAGAGAAAACAAAATTACGGTAAGATAAAAAGGTGCTCTATAATGAAAAAAAAGAAAAGATTTCCTCTTTCCTCAAAATCTGTTGTGCAATCATTACGATAAAATGAAAAATTTTAATAAATCTTTTAAACAAAAATAAACTTAAACACAATAATATTAAAAGAAAATAAAAAGCTAATTAATAAATAATTAATTTTAAAAATATAGAAATTTCTGAAAACTGTATGTGTTAGAAAAACGAAAATTTTGTGGAATTTTTATATATAGTACGTACAATACAATGTGTATACATATGTGTTTTATCGGTAAATGTGTACAAGTGTGCGAAAACACTTGACTTTTCTAAATGACAAATTCTTAAGTGCATCTAGTTAGTGTTAGCTATTTTCAGTTCTTTTAGTTCTTTCAATTTTTTTTTTCTTGTTACTTATTACACCAAAAATTGACGGTATGTTAAATCGGTTATTCGGTTCGTAACCTACTTTTAGAAAAAGTAAATTGTATGAATTTGGTTTAATTTAGGAATCTTAGCCGTTTTATCTATGCAAGTCCGGATGTCCGTTCGTTGTTGGAGCTATAAATTATGGAAAAATACAACTCTGTACCTTGTTGTCTAGGTCTGTGAAAAATTCTTAAAACAGTTATGATTGTTATCCTTAAAATATTAAAGAACATTCGTTAAGACCGTTTAAAAATCCCCGGCGGTCGCCTAACATGTTTCTTGAGATGATGATGAGGTAATGAGTATGAAAACTACGGTTTAAATTAAGTATAATTTTTTTTTTATTTTTATTTGGCAAAAATTTGTTGTGCAGTCGCAATAAAAATTTTAAAAAAATTATTTTGTTAATTGATAAAATCTGTCAACGTTCGTTAAGAAAGCTAATGAAATGAAAAAAATGAGATATTTTATCATTAGCCGAGCTGCTAGTTCGCAAAGAGATTATGACATATTTGAAGGGCTATTTGTAGGCGACCTATAATTTCTTTGAAAGTTGATGGGATGTAAATTAAAAGCACGTGTGTTGGATTTCGAATTTTCTGTTCTAATCTTCTCGTATTAGTATCATTTCAAACGTGGACAGATGGACGGAAAACAAGTAATAAGTAAATTAACTAAAAGTCTCATCATGATTCGAGATCGTAATTCGCATGCATAGTATATAAAGAACTAGCACTGTGGTGGGTATAAATTGTGTAATATATAGAAATTTAAGTTTTTTTTTTTTACTCTCGGTAGCTTACATCTGGGAATGTTAAAACTACGACCACTAGGTTTGCAGGTTCGGCTTGGATTTTACGCGGATGCCTACTCCTTGAGCTTAACTCCGCAATGCACTTAAGAATTAAACTATTTTTCAGTGAATGATAGCCGGCGTCTCTAAAGCAGTGCAACAGTCCCCATGAAAATGGGCTTCACTATTCTCGGGGTTTCAGAATAAATATTCACTGCACAAAGACCCTCTGATTAGACGATGTTCCTGTCTAGGATTCGACGACCACCATTATATTCCCCGAATGGTCGTACCTACGAACAAGCAAGAAAGTTTTCTCCTAGCATTGCACTGAATGAGCAATTCAATCGTGTACAGTAGATTCCGTCTCGTATGAACCCTTGCTGCACAAATCACCTGAATTATACGAATATATAAACTGTTCAGAGCCCAAAGCAATTGATTGATTTGTTATATTTAAAAAAAAAATTCCTTTAATAATCAAGCTTAAGAGACTACACGATAACAATTTATATGGCTTTTGAATAATAAATGTTCTTCTTTTTCACAAGAAATGTGGGTCTGTCTCATCCTTTAACCTTTTTATAGAAGTCCTTTTAGCCTGTTATGTCAACAAGATCTCAGTATTTTCATTGTGTTATACGTATCTGTCTTACATGAATCCATCTTATAAAAGGGTCCATATATGAAATACAAGATTTAAGAATTTTTAAAAAATTTTTTGTAACTATTTGATAAAGGAAAACTACAAGCTCCTTTTACTACTTTCTGTGCTTTTCCCACATTTTTCGTTTAATTTTCTAAAATTTCATTTAATTTCCAACGATCATGAAAAAAATAATTGATGCTAAATATCTGATAAATATTTGTGCAAGAGCGAGAACTGATATTAATAGCTTTCTGGTTGCTTACAACATTTTTTGTGTTAGTGCAGTAAAAATTTCTAGGAATTCAAGTCTTATAAAATATCTATAATTAAAGTTTATCACACTGTTAACTTTCAACATTAACAGACTACCTTTAATCGTTAGAATGTATATTTAACATTAAAATGCAATATTATGTTAACATCGCGTATTATTTTCTAGTTTCATTATAACTTGTTGCCCTATATGCACTTAACAGAAGTTGTACAAAAACAACTTGTTCGGCTTGCCTCGAACTTTGAGTATCTAGCACTTTAACTTTTTTACGACAAAAATATACGGTATTGGTCTTACGCGCCCACAATTAATAGGAACTAAAAGTCTTATACGTTAAGAACTTGGAATATGTTAATTGAATATTTTAGATATATAGTTGGACATTTTGGGAATATTGGACTATCTTTAAGCGTGAGCTTTTAAATATTTCTAATAAGTGTTTGGATGGGCCTTCACTTTACTATCTGATATGATATGATGATATGATAATTGATAGAAATATATTGAACTGATCAGTTTTTTTGGGATTATTTTGTTTTTTAGTTATTGCGTATGTAATGCTAAACGTAATTGGTTTATTTTGGTTTTTAAGTAAAAAATAGGGATGGAGGAAGCTTTTAATTTCAGACTTATATCTCCAGATACTGGAAACAAAACGTACACGGAGCATATCTGTTAAGATTTATAAATGAGAAAAATAGTAAAAACGAATCGAGAATAAAGACAGGCAGATCGAGAAAATACGGAGATTTTATGCAATACTTTCTTTTCACTAACTTCTTTATTTACCATGATCTTACTGTAATAAAGTTTTTGAAAAGTTTTCTTTACAGAAATTAAATGTCCAGCTCTGGAGACTAACAAATAATTGACAAATTGGAAGCTGTATTAAAATTTCCGTTTATACATTTCCATGTTTTTCTTTACTGTTGGTACGGAAGCATTATGCTTTTTAAAAGATTTGAAGTTTTTGGCTTGTTGGTAGATATTTCTAAGTACTGTAAGTAAGCGTTAGGGTTTCAGAGGGTTTCGTTGAAAAATTAGAATAAGGTTTTAACGATGCTGGAACATTATTTTCTTCTGAACGATTAAAAGCATAAAAACGTCAAAATGATTTAAAATACAGAGCGCTAAACAAAAAAGAAGAATTAGAAAAATTTACTTCGGTTTATGTGTTCTCTGGACAGAAGGACAAACGTGCTTTGTGCCGTCAAACATTGAATTGTCAAATCTCTTTTTTGTTTACTGGGAACAGATGCAAAAAGTTTAAAAACTTTAAAATAAAATTTGATTAAAACACATTTCTAGTTTTATTGGATGCTTTCCAACAGGTAAAAAAGAGGGATAAATAATAAAATAATCACAAAAGAATTTCTTATACCTCCAACTCTATTATAAAAAAATTTCAAAAAAAAAAAACTAAATACCGATGCTATTAAATAGGCGTGGCAGATCTATTCCATTTTTTTTGTTTGCCAAATTTCATCCCGATAGCTTAATGTTTGTGAACAGAAGACAAGCAGACAGATAAATAGAAGGGCGAACGATAAGACTAGATGTATTCAGAATTTGATACTGTCCAAAAAATATATACATTATGGTTGTCTGAAACTTTTTTCTTGATGTCACAAACGTTTTCACGAAAAAATTAAATTCCAATACTGTATTATATTGAGCGGGCGTGTTCGGTCTTATCTATATTTTGTGACACTAGAGGACAGCTAGCCCAATAATAGTATCACTTTTTATATACCCGTTTGCTGTTGCGTCTTTTAAAAGCAGCACTTTACGTTATATCGCGAACGTGCCCACTCGATCAATTTGGCCTATTTTCAATATTAATTTGCATGCAAAAATATGTTTCTGTTATATTTGGAGTCCATATCTTCATTTTTACGGCTTGGAGAATGTTTATCATAGATATTCCGGACAGACGGACATACTTAAATCGATTCTAAGTTTTATGTCGATCAAGAATACATATATTTCCTGGGTTATCTGAAACTTGGGTATGGTAAAGAAAATGAGAAAGTTAATATACTCGTATGCTTCGGTAGTGGGTATAAAAAATTAGGTATGTAAATGTAAGAGTAGTATAAGACACATCTAAGCATAAAATTACTGTAGTTCATAGCAAAATGTAAAGTTAGCTAACGTTGTGAGAGTTAACTTTACACTGTCACTCTCCTGCTCTCTTATGAGCTTTCAATATAAACTCCCAGAGATTTTCGAATTTATATATTAATATATTTATTTTATTATCTCTCTTCATCTCTCTATGTCTCTCAGACTCTTTGCCTTCCATAAGACTTGAGGTGCAATAATAGCGTCAAATTATTTGTGTGAATTTTTCACATTAGAAATGTGTTTAGTTATCTAAACAAAACAAATGTTAATAGAATTCCGGCTGTTTAGTAAATAATTTTTCGCGAATTGTTTTAAATTAGAAGCAGAGAAATAATATATTTTAATTTATTATTGTTTGTAATGTCAGTTTTTAATAAACTAACGTAAATTCCTTTACTTAACATATCAATGAATAAAAGTGTAAAAACGATATTAAAGTGAGTCAGAGAATAAGAATTAATTTTTAAAAATTATTATTCATGTGTTATAGTCAAATCAAAAAAAAAAAAAAAAAAAAAAAAACAAAACTAAACCTGACTTTTCCATCAATTTCGTTTGTTGGGTGACGAAAGAAAAGAAAATAATACGATTTATATTCTCAAGTATGACACAATCGCTTTATGATTAAATGCCTGCTTGAAGCAACAATTATTGAATTTATTTTCGTTTTATAAATCGAAATATTCGCTAAAAACCCGTTAATAATTCGTCAATTGAAAAGTTCGTGGAATGCTTGTAAAAAATATATTCTGTTTAATCAGTCTCGCTGTATAAGATTTCATCTCTTATATAAACATTATTGTAAACTAATTATTAAGCTTAATGGTTCGATCCCGAATAGAAACAACAAATCACTGAGAAAACTGTATTGTATTCGGCTTCAACGTAATCAAACAACAAATCAAAATCTATTCCTTCTTTATTAACACCAAGCACACCGGCTCAAAGAAGTCTTTTTTTAATAATCAACTTTAAGCGTTGATTGTAAAGTGCTTGTTTTAGCATCAGATGATGCTTTAGCACAGATCGTGCGAGTGATTAAAAAAATTCATATGACTCTCAATTGGTCCATAAGCTTAACAAAGTCTTTGGCAAATTTGAAATATCGAAGCTTTTATATTAGGTTGGCGAAAAAAAAATCCATTATTTTTATATGAATTTTAGGATTTTATTTAAGATTCTTTGTATTGTCCGATTTGGGTCAAATATGCACCGTTTTGTTGTATGATTTGTTGCCATTTTAAAGGTAACTTCAAAATGCCTCTCTCATAGAAGTCCTGG
>KK351037.1:895758-915043 GCA_000671755.1 Glossina brevipalpis | reverse complement strand
CTTTACGAGAAATCTGCCAGTGTAGCCATCTACCGAAAATAAAATGGATTTTTTTTCGCCAACCTAATATAATTTCCCTATCAATTTGATTGTGTTATGCATTCAAACAAGAGCATCTTTCACCTTAAAGCTTTCAAGTAACTCTCTAGAAAGTATTTATATCGTATTAGATCCGTGTTATTGATTAAAAATATCCCAAAATATACAGCTCAAGTTTATACATTTTCAAACTTGATCTCAATTCGTTTGAGAGTATGTAGAATAGGCTTCAAAGTTTCATTTAAGCTTTGCTGTTTTACTGACCTGCCTACATAGAGATAAAGTCTCTTGTGCCACAAATGTAAAGACATAATTAACTTACATGCATTCCATGGAGATTATAAAAAAAGTGCGCCAGAATATGACTTTAAATGTCTTGTTTACTATAACATGTCTCGTATCCGTTCTCTTTTCAGATCATAATATGGCATCACGTCTTTATAAAGTGGGTGTTACGGCACTAAGTGCTGCCGTTGGCTCTGTAGTCGCTGGTTGGACATTTGATCGCTGGAATTCAACACATACAGTATTTCATATGGAAATTTTTAATTTGAAACCCTGTTTATAGTATCGTTTTAGGTTAATAATGCTGTAGCAAGACCACCAAAACGAAAACGTAAATTAATCTCACGTGATGAACAGATTCAAAATCTACAGTCTGGTGAGGAATTTGACGTACTCATCATAGGAGGAGGGGCAACAGGAGCTGGGTGTGCTTTGGATGCCGTTACGCGAGGCTTGAAAACGGCCTTAGTGGAAGGTGATGATTTCGCTAGCGGTACTTCTTCTAAATCAACTAAACTTATTCATGGTGGTGTACGTTATTTGCAAAAAGCGATCCTGGGGGTGAGTAAATGAATTGAGTCTTGTTATTGTAGCGCTTTCAGAAATTTTTAAAATTATCTTCTTTTCGGCATTGTGTAGGCAGATTATGAACAATATCGTATGGTTAAAGAGGCTTTAGCAGAGAGAGCAAGCATGCTAGAATCTGCACCACATTTAGCTCATCCTTTGCCCATTATGCTTCCAGTTTATAAGTAATTCTCGTTTCAAATTTTTATAGAATTTGAAAAAGAGATAAAAACAAAACCAACTGATTTGATTATTTATAGATGGTGGCAAGTTCCATACTATTGGGTGGGTATTAAATGCTATGATTTGGTAGCTGGTGATCGTAATGTTAAAGGATCGTATTATCTGTCGAAAAAGGATGCTTTAGAATTGTTTCCTATGTTGAAAAAGGAAAAATTAGTTGGAGCCATTGTGTATTATGACGGTATAGAATTTATTCTAAGAAAAAGAAGTTCTTATAAGTCTTTTCATACAATGTAGGTCAACAAGACGATGCTCGTATGTGTTTAGCTGTTGCATTGACGGCTGCACGCCATGGTGCTACGGTCTGCAATCATGTTGAGGTTTTGGAATTGTTGAAAAAGGATAATGGAAGTGGAGGACAAGTGTTATGTGGAGTTAAATTGGTAGATCATATGAGCGGTAAGAAATTTACCGTTAAAGCCAAATGCATTATTAACGCTACTGGTCCATTTACGGACTCTATACGAAAAATGGATGACCCAAACGTTAAAAGCATTTGCGCTCCTAGTTCAGGCGTACATATCGTACTTCCTGGTTATTATAGCCCAGAACAAATGGGATTACTAGATCCATCCACGTCTGACGGTCGTGTTATATTCTTTTTGCCGTGGCAAAGACATACCATTGCCGGTACCACAGATCTGCCTTGCGAAATAACCCATAATCCAGCACCATCCGAAGACGAGATACAATTTATTTTGAGTGAAATTAAACACTATCTAAATAAGGACGTGGAAGTGAGACGTGGCGATGTGTTGTCAGCTTGGAGTGGTATACGCCCTCTAGTATCGGATCCAAATAAGGATGAAACCCAAGCGTTGGCTCGTAACCATATCGTTCATATTAGCGCATCTAATTTGATTACTATAGCAGGCGGTAAATGGACCACTTACAGGGCTATGGCTGAGCATACTGTAGGTAGGTAAATACGACTTTTGTGGATTTTGGCATCCCCATTGATATAATCTGCCCCATAAATATGAGTATAATGTTAATTTAATTTTATTTTTTTAAAACTATTTTTCTTTCCCAACGCTATATTAAATGAAATACCGTAGATGCAGCAATTATAGGTAAATAATGACGTCAATCAAAATTGAATTTATAAATGCTAAATGTATGTATGTGTTTGTTTATAAAGCATGTCGCTTAAAACCAGAACGCCCCGAATCGGTAACAAATTTGTTAAAGATTGAAGGTGGCCAAGGTTGGTCGCCTACAATGTATATACGTTTGGTGCAAGATTTCGGATTAGAATGTGAAGTGGCGCAACATTTGGCCAGATCATATGGTGATCGCGCTTTTGCTGTTGCAAAAATGGCTTCGCTTACTGGGAAACGTTGGCCCGTTATTGGTAATCGTATACATCCTGATTTTCCTTACATTGATGCCGAGATACGTTACGGTGTTCGCGAATATGCTTGTAATGCCGTTGATATGATAGCACGGCGTTTGCGATTATCTTTTCTAAATGTTCAGGCCGCCCAAGAAGCTTTGCCCGTAATTTGTGATATTATGGCCGAAGAATTGAAATGGTCTAAAGATGAGAAGCAGGTCAGATCGTGTACACGTTAAAAACGATTTAAAATAATTAACTGCGTTTGTTTTTGTTTCATGTAGAAACAAATTAACAAAGCCAGAGAATTTTTGGCACTTGAAATGGGTCAAGCAGTTAGACGTGTTACTAAGGAACAATTAAATGTGAATTTATCTGAAGCAGAAATAACTAAATATGTTAAGCGCTTCCAAATTATTGATAAAGATAAAAAAGGTTATGTTTCCATCAATGATATAAGAAGAGCTCTCAAGGTAAATATTCTCATATATATATATATTCTGTCTACAATTTCTTTTTATAAAATTTGAAAATTTTATAAATTCCTTAGAGTTATGGTGATCCTGATGTTTCCGGTGAACAATTACATGATATTCTTAAAGAAATTGATACCAATATGAATGGACAAGTAGAACTAGATGAATATTTGCAAGTAAGAAAAAATAAATTAAATTTAAAATTTTATAATTGATACCAAAAATGACAATATAACTACTGATCATATCGAACAGATGATGTCTGCCATTAAAACTGGAGAAGTCTCTTACTCAAGATTTGCCCGTATGGCTGAGCTGGAAGAATTAAAAGAAGAAGCCGCCCAACTTAAACGAAAAATCACAGTGGATCGTTCGGGCGGTGGTCTGTAAGGGATAATCGATGCAAAACAACATATCCACTTGGAAATGTTCAAAGGAAAACTTTAACTTTCTTTTTGTATAAAGACTTGGATGCCACATAAGAGTTTTCTCTATTCTTTCTTTTTATACAAATTACTCGTGATTTGACCTGATTTTTAGGGAAACACTTAAGAAATGATAAGTTTTCATATACAAATGCCGAGACATACAAATTTATTTATTAATTAAGTTTAAATTAATTGCCAAAAAAAAATAAAAAAAATCAGATAATTTTTGAAAAAACTTCTCATTTAATTATTGTTAAAAACAAATTCTTTTTACAGGTAATCGAATTTGAGAAAATTTTTTTTTTATTTTAACATCTGCTCTTGCATCTATTGGTTCTTAACTGATGGTACCGCTATTTTTTATAGGGTCAGGAATGTATGAAAAATTGTTATAAATATTTTCATAATAATTATCAATTATTAGAAATATTTTAAAATATTTTATAATTCTTCTTTTATATATAATAATAATTATATATAATAATAATTATTTTTATTATAAATAGTTTTATTATTTATTTAATAATTATAATACATTTTTTTTTTATTTTATCAATATTGTGTCGGCTCTTAATAACTAAAAAATAAGTATAATATTTTTGATTAAAAATTTTTACATGAAATACGTTAATCTTTTATAAATATTCTGCGTTAAGGTTACTTACGATAAAATTTGATAGACGCTGAAGGAACTCGATAAAGGTGCGAAATAACTTTCGATAACTATAACTATTAAGGTAAAAAGAAAGCAGTATCCTTCAGCCGCATTATCTTAGCTTTTCCAAGTATCTTCTCGTATTAATCTATTTCGAGCACATTTATATTTAAATTAAGTGACCACGAGATTGAATTATTTTTTCCTTTTGCTTCCTTTGAGATTATCGTTCTTTTAATACCCCAAGAGAGCAACTATACAAGCATGAGAGAGAGAGAGAGAGACTCTACGCCAAGAATATTCTTCCTCTGGTAAAAAAAAAAAAAATCTGCTTAATTTATTTTAAGTGAAAAATCGTAAATAAATTTTTGTCTATTAAAATTTCATTTTGACTTTTGGCAAATAAAAGTAATCAGTTATTCTTTGAGTTTACATCTTGGATAAGTTGAAACGTCACAAGAAACTAGATTAGATATTATCTCTCATAATGCGTGAACTCTCTAAGGTCCGTTATTTGTAGTATTATTTAAAAAGAAGTTGATTAACTGAAAAGGATTGTTTATAAAAATTTTTTACTAATTTCCGATCACTGTTTTCTGAAAATACCTAATGTCAACAGCTTTTGTGAAACACTTATAAACTTAGCAAAAGATCTTTATGAAGCAATTCATTTCACGTTTGATTTACAAGCTTTTATATCCACCAACTTTATTTTAAAGGAAGGTAAAAAAAAAAACTAAATTTCAATAGGTGGGCGTGGCAGATTTTTCCAATTTTATTGGAATGTCGTAGAAATTTTTATTGTGTACCTTATGAGTAGTGAGAAAGACACCCAGAAGACAGAGATGAGATCAGTTTATCTTACACTGTAGGCGTAGCCTGTAACCGATTTAATCTATTTTTAATACCGATGTATGTGAATGACTTTTCCATTTTTTTTGGCTAAGCTTCATCCAAATATCTTAAATTTTTGTGACTGGCAAAATGGTTATCATAGACATTAAACAAAGAACCAGGTAAGCAGTTGGATAGACGGACAGAGGAATACATCTAAATGGCTTCCGAATTTGATACTAGTCAAGAATATATATATACTATGGGATTTTTCAAGCTGCATTCTTAATGTTACAAACGTTTTCATAAAAAAAAATTAAATTCTAATACTCTTTTTTTTTAATCGAGTGGGCGTGGTAGATTCTTCCCGGTAGTTGGGTATAAAAAAAAGTTGGATATTAAATTTTAACAGAGTATTGTTATAACGTTAAATCTAGCTGGGCAATGTAAAGAGTTTAGTAGAATTTTTTTTGATATTGACATCAATTCCTATTAGGTTATTTACGATCAGTATTTCATCAAAGATTTTGAGGGACCTAACGTTCACTTTTTAATAAGAAACCAATTATATCCAGCTTATATCCAATCCTAGATGTGTTACAACCTTGAGAAGTTGACACCAAATAGTACAACGACCTTAAAGAAAAACAATTGAATTTTACAAAAAATTTCCAAAACCTAACATCCATATTCCAAGTAACATCACCGAAACGTCACAAATCGCAAAGCTTTTTTTATACTGACCAACAAATATAATTTTCTTACTTGTTTTGCTTGTAATTTTTGCGTGACTGAACAACCTTGTTTTATAACAAAACCAATATTAAAGGACTAGGGTATAAGAATTATTCCTTCGGAATACTATAAAAAAAATTGATACAAAATCAAAAACAAAATATACCCATGAACTGTACATTTTAAGATAAACTTGCTTCCAAAATATGTTAAAACCTTACAAATTCGACACTAACACGTCTAATAGCATTAGAGGGCGAACATGGATGTTAAGAAGATATTTATCGCCGCAATTATTTATCCAATCAAATTAGTACAAATGCGGCTAATGTTTTCAAATATTATACAAAATTATCCAGAGTTCTTGATATTTTTTAATATTAATTCTTCGCTCTTCAATATTTAAGCGAATTCGCTCTCTATGGATGCTATAAACTTTTCAAAAATTCATATTTTTTTATAAATATCAATCAATGAGGGAAAAGAAGCTTTGGAGGCCTCTTACATAAAATATATTCAAATTTAGATTCGATTTAAGCATATCCTTTCGTCTAAGTTAAACATTCTCCCAGCGTAACAGTGAAGACGTTGGCTTTAAAATTGACAGAAACATTGGAAGTTTCTGCACATAGATTAGTATTGGAAATGGGTTAAGCCGATCAAATACAATACAAACTGAATACATCTCTGTTTCCGAAAACCAGGAAAACTTGATTTTTTTTCTCGTTACTCATAAACTATAACAGAGAGATTTTATAAACATTTCTACATATATTGTGTTAGTTAGATCGTAAAATATATGTAAAAATGGAAACCACGACCACGCCCGTCGTATATATTAAAGCACTGAAAGCTTGAAAGATCAAATAAAGTGTTGATTAGTTTCCAGGCGTTTCCGCTTATCTTTTTATCTATGTACTGCTTGCAGTAAGTATCGTCCCGGTTGCAAAAATTAAGATATCTGGTTCTAATTTGACAAAAATTGAAGAATTCTTGCTCTCATTCTGATTCTGAAAATTATATGATAATTCAGCCAAAAGCCTACAGTATAACATATATATATATAAATTGCTTTATACTCATCAATGAATTTTTTCTGGGTCTAATAAACATTTCCACGGTACTGCCTAGAAGTGCAAAACATCTTCTACGCCCACTCAATGTTATAAAGAATCAAAATTTGGTTCTTTTTTCAAGTTCTTTTCCTAAAATGAAAATGATGGGCACAAAAGATCCGGCCATAGTCGAATATAATTTCTCTAATGAGTTATGGTCCCAATTGATCTCTATAAGTGATTTAGAAATTATCGAAACTAAAGGTGGTTGAATGTGGAATGGCAGTGTTTTAAAACGTTCAATCGGATCAATATGTCATTGCCGCCTGTAATTTCCTTCATTTGTTTCTGTTTTTTGTACATAAAAAAAAAAAAAAAAAAATTTCATAAACGGCATTGCTTTCGTCGATTAGGTTACACAAATTCTAAATTTTTATAAAATATCTCGTGGCCTTTTTTTAGATCAATATATGGCATCGTTTCTTTATAAATTGGGAGTTGCAGCGATAGGTACATAAATATATCATTCAATTAAAATCCTTTTGGTCAATCAATACGTGAGACCAAAGAAAAGAAAGAAGTTAATGAGGGGAAATTTTTTATATATTTTTTCTTGTTAGGTACCACTATCGGATCTTCAATAGCTGGCTGGACCTTTGATCGATGGAATTCAAATCATAAGGTATTTGTTAGTGGAAATCTCAATTTAATATAATTCTCATGCCATATTTTCAGATTATTGATCCTCCGTCAAGGCTACCAATCCATAGAAGTCACTTAATCTCACGTGCAATGCAAATTCAATATTTACAATCGGAATCCGAATTTGACGTACAAACGATAGAGGACGGCTATACGTGTGGTTTGGATACTGTTACCAGAGATTTAAAAACGACTTTGGTGGAGAGGGATGATTTTTCTAGTGGTACCTCTTCCAAGTCAATGA
Source organism: Glossina brevipalpis (assembly GCA_000671755.1). Classification (NCBI taxonomy): domain Eukaryota; kingdom Metazoa; phylum Arthropoda; class Insecta; order Diptera; family Glossinidae; genus Glossina; species Glossina brevipalpis. The sequence goes on along the minus strand of KK351037.1, from coordinate 907,444 downwards.
AATTAATGGAAGGTGATGTACAAACTTTGCAAAAAACGGTAACAGAGGTGAATCGATCAAATCGCCGTTTATCTTATCATATATTTAGGTATTGAGGAACTCTTATGTTGCTTTTTATTTATTATAGTCGGATTGCAAGCAATGTAGCATCATAAATGAGGTTTTGAGAGAGAAAGCTAATCTATTAGAATCGGCGCCACATTTAGTTCATCTTTTGCCTATTATGCTGCCAGTCTACAAGTAATTTTCAACTAAAACTTTTTGATATTGTTTTGAAAAAGGTACACAATCGCGTGAATGCTCGATACAGTTTTTTCTCTTAAGTAGATGGTGGCAAATACCTTCGTATTCAATGGGTATTGAACGCTACGATTTGGCGATTGGTGATTGTAATATCAAAGGATCGTACTTTCTTTCGAAACAAGACGCCTTGGAATTGTTCCCTATGCTTAAAAAGGAGAAATTAGTGGGAGCTATAATGTATTATGACGGTACGGAGCTCATTCTAAGAAAAAGAAATTCTCTTAAACGATTTGATATGATTTAGGTAAGCAAGGTGATGGTCGTATATGTTTAGCTGTCATATTAACCGGTCCACGCAGCAGCACTGCAGTCTGCAATCACGTAGAAGGCTTAAAATTGTTGAGAATAGCTGCCGGAAATGGTAGACACTTCTTATACGGTATTGAGGTCATAAACCGTATGACTGGCAAGAAATTTATTATTAAAGCCAAATGCCTAGTGAATGCTACCAATTCGTTTACCGGCCCTATACGACAAATGGGTGATCACACAATTAAAAGTATTTGTGCTCCCTTATCAGGCGCACATGTGAAGCTTCCTGGTTACTATAGTCCAGAACAAATAAGTTTAATCGATCCCGCCATTTGTGATGATCGCATTATTTACTTTTTGCCATGGCAAATGCATACCATTACTACTTCTGAAGATACATCAAAGGAAGTAAAGGATAAATCTGTTCCATCTGTTCCATCCAATAATGGGACACCATTTATTTTAAACGAAGCCCAGGAACATCTAAATGAAGATGTTCGCGTAAAATACAGTGAAATGTTATCGGATACCAGTGGTACACATGATCCCGCAGTGTCATATGCAAAAAAAGATGATACCGAATCAAACTGTCGAACGGTTCATATCAGTCCCTCTAATTTGATTACCGTAGCTAATGATAAAGGAATCACTTCCAACGGAATGGTTAAGCATGCGGAAGATATCAAGATTGAAGGTATTTAGGTAGCTTTATAGGTACATCGATAGAATTATAACGATTATTTGCTTATAAAGTTTGTGACTTAAAACCGGAATGGGCTAAATCTGTGTCAAGTTCTTTAAAGAACGAAAGCGATCAGAACTTGTCGCCTACTGTGTGTATACGATTGGTGCAAGATTATGGTTTAGATTATGAAGTGGCTGAACATTTAGCCAAATTATACGGTGATCGTGCATTCGAAGTTGCAAAAATGGCTTCTCTTACTGGCAAACGTTGGCCCATTGCTGGCAATCGTATACATCCTGACTTTCCCTGTATCGACGCCGAAGTACGTTACGGTGTACGCGAAAATGCTTATAATATCGTTGATATGATAGCACATCATTTGCGCTTATCGTTCTTAAATGTGCAGGCTACCCATGAATCATTACCTAAAATTTGCGATATTATGGCTGAAGAATTGAGCTGGACTAACAAAGAGAAGAAGGTACCAGGATAAATTTTTTTCAATTATATTTAATTCACAATAATTTATTGAATTTTTCCCTTAAAAGAAACAAATTATAAAAGCTAAACAGTTTTTGGCTCTAAAACTGGATCAAGCAGTTAAACGTCATCGCACTAATTTAGATTTAACAAAAGAAGAACAAGATCAAATGAGTCCTAACCACATACGAAAAACATTTAAGGTAAAAATTTAACTGTAAAACTAAGTTCCATGCGGCGAAATTTTTTTGTGTAATTGTAGCAACGTTTCGGTAACGGTGATGCATCCAGTGAACAATTTGATGATATTCTTCTGAAGGACATCGATACCAACATCGCTAGCCGAGAAAAGTATCTGGAAATAGAGAAGCTTTGTTAAGAGCTTGCTTGGCTCCTTGACTTCTAATGTTTGTGAATGTGTAGGTATCTACTATTCAACGATGTGAATTGACTCACTCCTCGTGACCAAAAGAGAAAGAGAACGATTCTCTTTGTTCCATATGGTGGTTAATAGTAAGAGAGATTTGAAATCACTTATAGAAGGAAAAGTACACAGAATTGTTTTTGCGTTTTTGCTTAAATCTATTTTGGAAATTAAGGATTTTATTTCTTGAACTCTTTTTTCTTTTCTTTTTGTTTCTTTATACATTTATTATTTAAGTATAAAAAATATAAAATTATTCTATGAAAACTAATTCTCTCCACAGACATTGAAAATGTGCGTTAATTTTTGAAGAGCTTGATAGAGTACCGTTGAATATTTAATGTCCACTAAAAGGAGATCTAACAAAACTTTTGTCTTCTTCTTCTTAGCTACTCTTTCTATCTGTTTGACAAGAAGCTAATTTCATGTTGTTATCCAGCAAAGAAGTCAGTTTTTAACATCGCTATACAAATAGAGTGATGCTTCTATGGAGAATAACTCATCCATTGAAAGTAGTGACAGCCGAAAGAAAAACAATCCACTGAATGTAAAAGATGTGATACGTGTCAAGAAAGTGTTGGAACTGCTGAATACGGTTGTTCAAGATGTGAGAGAAAGAATGTGATAGTGTTTTAGGTAAACGGGTTTATCGATTCCAACACTCCTTGACGACTTTTACACTTTTTTGCCAATGTTGTGGCACTGAGAAGCCATCCGTCCGCGTCTTTTTGCACATTGTTGGTCGTTTTGCCTTAAACAACGAATTTTGCTAGAGTTGGCAATGCTCCAATCGTATTGTATTTTTATCTAGTTATGATGCCTCCAACTACAAAGCTTTCCGTTACGAATATCCGACTTTAGCGTCGACGTCAATGAGTTACTTGTTCTTGCACTATATAGCATCGCATCGATTTTCTAGCAGCATTTGCTGACGAATGAGGATATCATTAGTTTGATAATTTGATAGTTTCTTCGTTTTTTTTTTTTGTTGGTATTGTGACCAGCCATTCAGGGAATGTTCACTATACGCACAACGGCGATGGCGTTCAGGATGACTTGCTGATAGAGAGAAAAGCGGAAGGAGAAATATAGTATTTTGGGGCAAATTTGATTGAAAAGTGTAGGCATTAGCCACAGAGGGAAAAGACTTCCTCTGGTAGATTGTTCCAGAGGCGCACAATGTGGTTGATGAATGGTGGTCGTGGTATGCAGGCAATTCTAAAATGAATGAGTCAGAACGTTAAACAAGCTTTGTAATCCTCTCTTTTATCAAAGTAGAACATTTTTATGTCTATACATTGGACATGAATAGCGGTACATTTGCCCTATATAAGCACTATACAGCTCATATTATGCCGATGCTCGAAGGTATAGCGAGTTTTGGACAAACATCTTTCATTCATGCATTCGAGTGCCTGTAAGTAAGATATGGAGGCTGTCGCCTCAAAATCTGATATATGATTGGATCTAGGAGGTATAAGTGGTACGGATATCGGTTCGCAGTGAATCATTTTTTACATCGTTTTAAAAAAAAATAGAAAATCTTGAATGTGCCTTTCGACAATACGAATGTATACTCCGTCCAAAGAAGATCAATTTGTATTTTTACAAACCATTTAACCATTTCTGTATATATATATTAGTTTGGGGAAAAAGAAATCCATTATTTTCCAATTCGAAATGTTAAATAAAGTCCTGAAGTTCATATAAGATCGGATGGATTATATATATATATATATATATTATATATATATATATATGCTAAAAAAAAAAAGAACACTGGACATATTCAAAGCATAAACCGCTTTCACTGTGGCCTTTTTAATCGGGTCTTCAATAATAAAAGTTTTACTATTGTATGAAATATTTTTTTTTTTTTTTGTTATCTTAATATTCCTTTCAAAGCATATAAAATAACAAATAATAAGAAAAATTGTGGAAAATATCCAAATAATTAGATTAATGTACACAGGCATATTTGATATTTTTCCACAATTTTTTTGTCCGAAATTAAGCAAAAAGCATAAAGAAATATTAAAAAATTTTTATATGCAGTCTTTGCTCCTCGTATATAGAAACAATGTATATGATAGACTTAGTGTATTTTAACTCTTAGGTTTTGTTTACATTAGAATCAAATTGTGGTTATATTATAAACACAAATCTTTGTTTTCGTTACTGTTTTAACGACTGTGTGTGTGTGTGTATGAGAAGTGGGAAAGAAAAATTCGAAAAGAATTCCTTATAATTGCATACGCGTTATATACATTTTATGTTGAATTGTTTACATTTATAATGAAAAAAAAAAAAATACTTTTTGTTTATTGCCTTACGAGAGCAACAATGTTAGTAAAATTTCTTGCTGATGATCTCAATATATTGTAAACAGAATAATATAACATAACTCTCTTCTCTCTTCTTTTATGTATGCTTTCTCACGATAGGGCGTAAATTAAAAGTGTACGCATTATTGGAAATTTTTTTAAAAATTTTCGTGTAAGATAAATAAATCGAGATTATAATTAAAAAAAAAAAAAAAAAAGATAATAATGTTTTGTAACATCTAACAACATTGTTGGGCTTATCAATACTTTCTTAGTGCCGTTTAGCTTTTTTTTTAATTTTCTTTTCATTTGTTTTTAACGAAAACAATCGATTTAAAATAAAGTTTACACAAATATTAAAAAGAAAACGCTACCGATGGATGGGCCTTTTAAAGGTATAAGTTTTATAAATATTTAATAAAAGTTAAGAATGTTTAGTATTTATTATGAAAATTAATGCAATACAAGCATTAGGAAGCATTAGGAAATACATGAAGTTTTGATTTAAGATTTTAAAAAGCTCTGTGCTTACTTGAGACATGAAATCATCACTTATTTGTTATACATAATAATCGTTAACGATCTGTTCACATTTTCATTTACTGATAGACATAATAATAAGTTTCCGCTATTTTTTTTATTAAAAATAAGGAATTTAATTTGAAAGAATGGTCCATTCTGCTGTTACTTTTTCCATCTTTTAGACAAAACATCAATGTCGTACGTGGAAGACAGTTCGCCTTTTGAAGCCGTACACAAACACATCCACTTGTTCGTTTTAAGAATTGAAACTCCATTCTATCGATTGTGACTAGTATTAACCAGAAGTAGTAGTAATAGTGTCCATTGATAACAGAGGGGAGGATAGCACATTTCAGCTTAGTGCCATTAAAGTTTCCTGGGCGTATTTTGCTACATATAGGATCGAATTTCATTGTGTTGAAAACTCATAACATCATGACTTTTGATATATTGCGCCGATTTTTTGTCCGAACTTTATCAATTATTATCGTTGGCGTTAAATTGAAACAAACCACTCTAGTCTACACGATATCCACCTGACCATCAAGAATACATGAGATTGTTTACCACAGCCATTCCACAAAGAGATAGATGGATAGATGGATGCGATGTACTATAATATGGTATGACTTCAACAGTAGAGGGCGAACGAAAAGATGCGGCAGAAATCGACTCAACCAATTTTATACGGCTAGCAGCGTCTTTTACGACCATTTGTAGTTATGTGTACTAATGCGAATTTGGTGATAAGAATAAATTTTTTGAGCATAACAACAATAACAACAAAAAATTGCTATCTACTTTTAAACTTGTCTATATTTAACTATAAATCGAATAAATGTACCAAACATAAATCAATTATTTTGATTCCCAGCGTCAGTTCAATATAGATAACGATCTGAATTAAATATTTTCTAAGTGTAATAGTTGGGTAATAGTTTTTAATCGATCTACTAGTAAGAAAACAAATGTTTTTTTACTATATACTATATATATATATAAAAATATTCTTGTCTTTGGAGAGAAAGAGGGAGTACTTGTGACATCAACAAACTACTGACATACCCCGTCAAAATGATGCAAAAGCACAGCACATGACATCCATTTTTTAATACCCTCTTTAGTGTAGTTGTCAGCTAGATTTTCTTTTATTGTTTTGTTATTAAATAATAGTAATTTTCTATTTCGGCTGCTTCACACTAAAACACTATCCCAAACGATCTTAATTTTTTATCTCTTCCTCTTTCTCAAAGTGAATAATCACCTAATTGAAAATAGTAATAGAAAGATCAAACTTTATAGAAAATTTTACAAACCAAACTATATTCTCTCAGAGCAGATAATAACCAAAGGTTGAACCAATGTAAACTTATTGTCGTTTCCTTTAGTTTTTTTTTTTTTGTTCTTAGGTTAAAATCAGTGCCACGATCCGATGATATAATTAAGAATACGTAAAATTGATGTAATTTCAACAAATATTGCGTGTTTAAGGTTTACTTATAAGGAACCAAAAATTTCTATTTCATTTCAGTGGTTACACTAGATAACGCTGATAATTATGAATTTATTGCACTCAAAAGTAAATTGAAAACCTATTGTATGTATTTTAAATCGTTGTAATTTAAACAAATATCCCTTAAGTTTCAAATTCTTTCAAAGGCATTTATTGTTTCATGTTTATTTATTCGTAAATGAATATCAATATATCAAACTTAATGTATACGTGGATTCGTCGAAATTGTACACGTCTGCAATATTACAATCGCATAAAAAAAAAATAGTAATTTCCTTTGGAGAATAAAATACTGTACATAAAAATTGTTTGAAATTGCTGTGAAATTCTAGAAGTTTTTATTTAACAAAACATAAACATGCAATTTATTTCACTCAATAACCAATAATGCATTGTAAGTTTTTCGTATAGATGGGAGAAAATTTCATTGAGAGCATTCGTTTTGATACTCTTAACGAATTTCAGAGTTACCTATTTACTAAAGAAAACATTTTTTTTTATTATATTTGTATACATTTCTTTTAATTATCTTCATTAATTATAATCGATTGAAAAGATTCATCGCCAACATCAAATGAAAAAGGTCGTAAGCTTATGAGAAATATTATTAATTAATTTAAGCGAACGTTTCGATCAAAGATATCATAAATTTTTCAATTATTTTTTGATAATTTGGCAACTCAGACATTTCCGCTCTCTTAAAACTTACATACGGTTTACTAGAAACTTGTATATATAAATACTGTCAGTAGTTGCAATCACTTTCAGTTAATAAGCGACAATTATATGCGAGAATAAAAATGAGAAATTTAGAAGAAATATTACATGATATTAATAAAGATATTAATATCGATAAAGATCGTCAAAAATACGCATCTAATTTTGTATATCTAAGAGATACAATCTTTAATAGATTAAGAGGAAAAGAACCGTTTGGGAGTTTATTCAATGGTTTTCAATTGGGTGGTAAGTTCGGTAAAATAATAAAATTCTACTAATACATCACCTTGATAAAGTTTAAGACGAATTGAAAATATCACTTGTAAATTTAATTTTAATATAAAAAATCATTTTTTTTTTTAAATTTAAAAAAAAATCTACAACAAACGACCAGTGAAGTGCAAAAATATTTGAACAAATAATATTTACGGTTTTTTCATGACAACAAAAAATAAGTAAAGAAGTGAATTAGAAATCGTACTTGCAAAGCCGGCGAACATAGTTACAAGTAAACAAATTTTTTTATGCATCCAAACTTATGATATCCATATTGTAATACTGTTATCTATATTGTAATACTGTTGCTTAAATTTCTGATCGTTTCGAAAATATAGTGAGCTGAAAACAGCCTTGCAAAATAATGAGATTTTAGAGTAATACATACTTAGGGAGTTGAAATACAGTTTCTGTTGATTCTCCTTATTTGTGGGAAAAAAATAAATCGAGTTTCATTTTTAAGATCATAAGTGCTCCAAAAACAAAAATGACTTATAAATCAATTCCGAATCAAGATTTTATGGAATCTTTCGAGTGTATTTCTAATCGTCTCTAGTCATCTACTAGCAAACCCTTTTACCTCTATGATACAATTAATGTTATCCTTCGAGTTGTCATTTAAACAATATGAGATCATAATTCTCGAATATTTCTTATTGCAGGCAGCTACGGAGATAATTTAAAAGTAACTAAACCGAATGAGTATGATCTTGTTTTCCATATCCGATTCCCAGACAATAATCTTATTTTAGTGCGAGAAGATCATGATTTACCTGGCAATGTTCACATTGATCTCACCAAAGTTATGGAAAAGATTCGAAAAGAGAAGCAAAACGAATTAATTTATAAGCATTTATTGCGTTGGATTAATAAACAAAATTATCTAATTATTAATAAAATACAATCGTACTTCTATAGCTGCTTCACTAAAGTAATGCAAGAACTGAACCAGAGTATAAAAATTGACGAACAAGTATTTAAACTGCGCTACACACGAGCGGGTCCAGCACACACCGTAGAAGTGAACGGTCCTATGAATTTTAATTATGCCGTTGATTTTGTTCCAGGTCTTTTATTAGAAGAAAAACAAAGTCTTTTGCCAGGAGTGGGCCAATGGGAAGCAATACCTAAGCCTTTACCTTCGAGAATGGATGATTATACTTCATTTCGAGCATCATATTACCGAGAAGAGCACAAAATAATTAGCAATAAACATAGTTTAAAAAATACTTTGCGAATGTTAAAGAAATTTAGAGATTCCCGCCAGAATATGCTGAAGATGAAAAGTTATTTTATAAAAACTTTATTTCTATGGAAAGCAAAGAAAGAGAATAACACAAACTATTGGCGAAATTCCTTATCATTGATTATTATTGATGTAACTCTTAACAAAATCAACAAATTTAATAAATAATTATTAAATATATTATTTTTTTAAAGATGTTTAAAGAAATGGAAAAAAGCTTTGATCAACGTATGTTGCCGTTCTTTTGGAATTCCCGTTTAAATCTGTACGAAGCTTATTCATTTAATGTTTTAACGGAAATGTTTAAATGCGTTCAAAGTGCCAGATTAACTTTAGAAAAGGCCAACGTAGATTTAACAATAGCATTAGAGAAGCGAGTTTATCGGATATTTTGTAAGTTGCGGAAATCAAAAAAGTATCTATCGTTGGTTAAAGTGAAACTTTTGTTTATATATTTAATATTTCTTATTTCTTATAGTAACAACGCAGGAAAGTCTCAGAATTCAAGAGAATGGAGAAATTTCGGTTATTCCTCCCCAAGCAACAGACATGATAAACGTGGAGAATAATAATTCCTGCCGCATTTTATAAAAAGTAATAAAACATTTTCTACTTTTTTATGTGAGTAAAAGTAAAAAAAAAATAAAAGAATAAAAAGAACATTTTACAATAACTCTTATTTATAGCATGAAGATACCGGGGGAACAGCAAACTCACTTTGCAATAATATAACCACCACAGCCTTCAATTTATATTTCAAGACGAACCTTCAAACTCTTTTTATAGTTAGCTATTCGCTGTTATTTGGTCAACTGTTTTTATATTCAAAATTTTCTTCTTTCCATGTAAATATCATTATTAAAATAATATAAATAAGTAAAGTAAACTTAACAAAATCGATCGGTATAATAAAAAGGGGATCTATCTAAAGTTCTTCCGTTTGTTCCATAACACGCTTGACACACCACAGCTGTTGTATATATGTTTACCCCTGAATACATATACAAGATTTTAATAAAAAGTCTAAAAAAAATGTAAGAAGCAAATGAAAGCACGTAAGCAACACGTTACAATAATATTTTGTGCTCTGTTTCGTCCTCTTTTATATGTTTGCAATTCACATTTGATAGTCACCTCTAGTCACCTCAGCTAAATCCACAGACGATTTTTTATATTCCAGAGAAATGTTGGGAAGAAAACCTAAACGTTGCATATAATTGACCAAATGCGTAACCAATTGATGACGTCCAGGAAAGTAGACCTGTCCATAAATGAAAATACAACCGATTTAAAGAATGACAACATTTCGGTAGCATTAAGAGGAAATCTTTACCTTGTAATGTCTCACAATCAGTTGCAAAATATGAAAAAGTTGCTGCATGTGGAATGGCCGTCTTCGACAATGATATTTTTCGTCCAATGTTGCCCCGTCCTTCATACGCAAACACACAGCCGTATTTAGAACATCTAAAGCTTCTTGCCTAACAACGGGGCGAGCTTCTAAAGCATGTCATTTTCGTTTATAAAACGAACTTTAATAAACTTTCTGAATGCGCCCTTTTGACAAAAAAAGAAACGTTACGGAGTTTTTTAATTTTTAATAAAAATAATTTTCTTAAGAATTAAAAAAAGCCTTATTGCGTCTTTTCAATTTTCACAAAAAAAATTTCTCACAATCACTTAAATGTGCTTACATCGTTAAAATTCAATAATTGAATGAACCAATAATCTTTCATCTGCTTGCATAAGGAGTTTAACAGCTGAAACAGAAAAGTAGATGTTATTTTTCTAAAGTTTAAAAAGCACCGCGTACTTAAGGGCAAACGCCGCAAGATTTCAGTTTTATCGAAAACAGACTTAGTTTTTTAATTCCTTTTTTAAATTAAATCATAATGTAGATAGGATAGATGGGGTTACGCGCGTATGGAATAGCGCATTTTTTTTAAAGATTTCATATTTTGAAAAAAATAAAAATCTATCAAACTAAAGGAGAAAACTTGTAATTTCTCACAAAAAACCGTTGAAAACATAGAAGCTCACTTATTACAATAACAATTTTACTTTAATATCTTTATTTACGAAAATAATTTCGCACACATATATTTCTTTATTCATTCTTTTCTATCATTAAGAATTTCATCATCAGTAAAAATATCGACATACGAGCACGTATTAAATAAAAGTCTGAAAACAAAAAAATGTTTATTTCTGTATATAAAAAAAAAAGATGAAAAAATGTCTCTTTATTCATTATTTATAGATAAGAAGAAAGATAATCTGTTTCTATGCTTAATGCAATTGTGTGACTCAAGGAGACACAAGGAGAAACTTACTTAAAATAAGATCAAATATCGAATGTTACAAATTTAGAAAAAAAAAATTAAATCAAATTTTTAAAATTTTTAAAATTTCTCTGCATACTTAAGTTTATGCTTTTAAACGACATTTAAATTGATTTGATTCCATTGAAATAATCAAAATGTCGCTGTCCTCGTTTATAAGTAGTCTTAGCTGTTCAGTTTTTTATTAAAAATTATTTAAGTTGAAAGTTGCATCCGCGGACAAAATCTATTTAATCCATGGACGACGTTGCATGATGATAATGGATACAAATTATATACCTTGCAAAACTTATAATGGCAAGCCTTCATATGAAACTTACTGTAATTATAAAGTAATAATTAAGAAGTGTCTTCGTATTGTTTTCTTACAGTACTTCTTTTGGATTCACTTACTTATATGAGTTCTATTATTTAAAGCTTGTGAATAATTAGCAATTTTGTAGTAAAATTTTCCCAATAGTAAAAGCGACGAGAAACTTTCCAAATTAATTGTAATTAAATCCTTGAGATAATCTATAGCCTGAACATTTTTTTAATTTTTACGTATTGAAAAGATTATGAAAGAAACGCATACTAAATACTTACAGAAGAAATTCAGT
>KK351037.1:878744-895666 GCA_000671755.1 Glossina brevipalpis | reverse complement strand
AATGAGACAAGTAAATACTTCATTAAAGAACTGGCATCAAAGTAAGCAATAACGCGAGCCCCTACAATGCAAAACCATACTTAAGAGATCTGCAGACAATTTGATAGGAATTATTAAATTCTACCTGGGCAACCGTACTGTTGGAGGTTCGTAATAGGCCAAATGTTTAGCGGGTTCAACATTTCATATTTCAACATTTGATATTTTGATTTTAAGAATTTCATTTTATACTGCTTGGCGTTCTTTTGAGATGGAATAGTACTGTCGATTTGTTCGATTACTTTGCATTGGCATTGTTTTTAACCGCGTAATAATTTCCATTAATTTGTATAGGCCTTCATTCCACTTCGCCAACATTTTGGTATTTGTTAAGAGATAACCCAGATTGCCTTAAGCGAAATTTCTTAATTGTGGCAAAAAAAGAAATACCTGAATTTCTAAGGCGTCAACGCCACTGAACGGTAGTCCACTGTTCAAGTGCAACGGTTGAAGTTGTCTTAGCTCAATTTTAAGTCATTGGTAGAGGGCTTTGTGCATTTTATCTGCCCTTTTTGTTTCTTTCCATGCGTGAAGATTCTACTTCCAAATGTATCAAACCTTGGGTGAGTATACTTTTCGACCAAGTAAGTTGACATTATAAAACGACTTTGTTTACAACAATAGTCAAATTACTTGAAATCTTCCTTTCACAACTCTCTCTCTCTCTGCGAAGCAAAGAAAATATTAAAAATTTTGAGCATTTAGCTCATATCGCATGTAGACTATTGAAGTATAAAAGAAAGCAAATTAATGCAAGTGATAAATGGATAAATGGAGCCAATCTGTAAATCTGTCACATTTAATTAAACACAAAAAAAGCAAAACACGATTTGTCTATCTAGCTATCCAACCACTTGAATGTTATTCTTTTATTTAGTAATTAAAATTCAATTGTATTGTACACCATAACTGATTAATGCGCGCGTTAATTAAATTATTAATTATTGTCAAAAATCATTCTGTTTAGATGTACTTTCTTTCTGTTTTACTATACAAAACTATTCCTTTCACTTACGATCTTAGCAATCATTTCAGAGTTGCATACAAAAAGAAATTTCTAAGAAGAAATTTATGTAGAGTTGCCACATCACGTAGTAAATTGTCAAAATATATTTTTCTGTTGTTTTTTTTTTCAATATTTGCTACTTCTTTCTTTGTTAATTTTGGATATTTTTGCATAATGAATATCAGCTGGGGTGCTAGATTGCAATGGAAGTCATTGCTTCGTTTATTAAGTACTAATTTTAAATTATCCGCTCGCCAACTGTTAGCAAGAAACAATGGCGGCTTTCGGCATGCAAGAATACTCACGAATACTTCAAATTCGTTGATCATTGATAGTAATTTGTACAATCCTCGCCTTCAATATGCTGATATTTCTCCGAAACCGGCAATTAGTGAAGAAACCAAGAAAGAGCGTACCGAACCACCTACACCAAATCCCGATCCGAATGGCAATGAGCGCACATTGCCGAGATTAATGAATTTCCCCGAGATAATGTGGCCATCGATGTTCAATTCGATGAGAAATTGGGTCTTAGTTTACGGAATCATTAGGCCTTATTTCGATAGGGAGTTTTACGTTAAGGAATTTATACGGGGAGCCAAGAGGGCGATGCAGGTGATTTGAGATTCCGCAAATTGTTCGATAAACTGTATCTAATGTATGTCATTTCAGGTGGTTTCAATTAAACTAATGAATGCTGATTTCGCGGGACTTCAAGATTTGGTTACACCAGAAGCGTTAGCTGAACTAAAACCAGTTATACAAAAATTGTCGGTTTCGCAAAGACGTCAGCTAGAAGTGCAAGAGAGTGACGTGTATTTGATGTTCCCATATCAAGTGGGTATTATGTTTGACGAAGGAAATGAGCATGAAATTCAGAAGCGTTGGGTTGAAATAACGATGGTATTTCACATATTGAGAGGCCTTCGTGAAATTCAAGAATCGGGCGAGGAAATGCCTTGGAATTTTGGCATTATGCCTGAATATCAAGACAAAGTCTTCGTCTGTAATTATCGTTTCATAAAGGAATTCACAAGTGGCCGCGAATCGGATTGGACGATTAATATAGTGAATCATTTTAAGCCCCTTGATTTGATTAAAGAAATGAAACGCGTCTAAAATTAAGATGTTCAAATTCTAGTTATTTTGTTGTTTACCTAAAGAAAACAAGAATTTGTTAATAAATTTCATAGAACATTTTCTAGAAACAAGTAAAGTTTACTTCTCCAGGTTATTTGAATAGTATATTCCGTATAAGAAAGAGATCACTTTTGTTGTTTTTTCCTTTTTTATTATCAAAACAATTTCCTTTATCATAACAAGAACTTTGCTACTTAATTCACTTTTTGCCAGTTGTGGCAGCTTGGGCGGCCACTTCATCTTCCTTTGCGTGCAGACTTAAGAGTTCTTGCTTTTTGTTGGCGATACGCTCCTCACGACGTTTACGAGCTTCACGTACTTTCTGTCTTCTAGCCTCGGCCTGGTCAGCTAACATTTTACTGCGTTGCTTCTCGGCTTTCTTTTTGTGAATGTATTCCATAAGCACTCGTTTATTTTTAAATACATTACCTTTGCACTTCATGTATAAATCATGATACAAATGGCGGTCAATCTTTTTGCTGTCACGATATTTCTTCAACAAACGCCTAAGAACACGCTGACGTTGCATCCATAAAAACTTAGTGGGCATACGGGCATTCGCGGTACCTTTACGCTTACCGAAACCACAGTGTCTACCTTTGCGTCGTGCCTCGGTGTTTTTACGTACACGATAGCGGGAGTGCACTACCACTGGCTTCTTAATTATCAAACCATCTTTGATTAATTTACGAATGTTTTGTCCTGCAAAAGTTTATATTGTGATTATACTACACACAACAAATATATTTACTACATTGAATCACTTTATTTTGCCGTTTGCCTACATACCGCGCAATAACACTTACGTGAATTTGTGTTTGCAATTTCATTAATTTCATTCGGATCCAACCATACTTTTTTTTTGCCGCAACGCATAACAGAGGCTGCTAGCCTCTTTTGAAGTTTAAGAGAACTGCAATAACAAATGAAAACATTTTTCTTTGTGAAAATTTCATATATAAATTCTTGTAAGCATTTTCCGCGCACTTTGCTTTAATTAATTTTGCATTATTTTGCTATTTTATTGTTTTATTTACAAAAAACCGTACCTCATGGTGTCGACTTGCAATCGTCGTTTTTCGGAAAGACGGAGGGATTATCGAAACGGAAATAGCAACCATTTTCGAAAATTATAAATAATCAGAGTTGTCATGAATCTAGCCAACCATAGAGTTGTATTATAAAGATGCACTTAATCTGCATCGATAGCTCTTTAGATTTTTCGTTTATTCAGTATATATATTTTTTTACTCATCTATTCTACTCGATTAAGTAATCAAAAGAAATTACATATTATGACAAAAATATCTAATTAGCATTCTACACTACCTATCTGTGCGGCACAAGCACGCTTAAAAATTAGCTGTGCGACCGAAAGTAAACGTAAATAAAACACACTTCCGATTTTTTAATTTAGTCTACTAACATAGGATTTTCAGACGAAGATTTACTCCTTAGAATAGTTTTGAAGCTAAAAGATGTCTTTGAGGAGGAGAATTCCCATGCAAGTACATTCATTTCCTTTAATTGAGCCGTTTATTTTGAAAATAATGCAAGTCCTCTTTTTGTTATTGGGAGATATTTGAAGGTTTGCATTTCATTTATTGTTAGACAGTCTTGTCTTGTGAATCAAAAGTAAGTAATAACTTTTAAACGATCAGGAAAATATTTTTATGAACTATCCCTTTGAGCTCTATGTATTACACTTTGCAAATTTGTTACTCTTCGCGACAGTATCCAAAACTTGACAACGTCCAAATTTATCTCTCGTAGCAACCCTGTCTTCATATTACCTTCCTCTATTGCCAACTGCAACCTTCTGCGTATATTAAACAATATGTAACAGCATATCAAAATGTAGAAGGAGAGCAGCCCTGTCGTCATATTATCTATCACTATTGTTAATTGCAACCTTCTATAAAAATTTAGAAAATTCCTAAAATTCTTCAATTTTACCTATAGGACGATGAGTCTTTCTTGCTTGACGACTCGCTCCCTATATGACATCTGTTTTTGGAAGATTTGTACATTTGAAATCTGAGAATATTTGTTTTTCTTCGAGATTTAAATTTGTTATTCTCACAAATTAACAATAAAACGAGTCATTGTAGTTAAGGTGATATATTTTACCTTTTCACAACTGTTCTAGACAAATGCAGGCACTTATTTAATTTCTCAAAATTCCCGTAAATTTATTATTTATGAATTATTTTTGTTTCTAAAATACAATAAATGAAACAATAAAGAATTAAATGTGAAATTAAATGAATGCCTGCATTTGCCTAAAACAGTTGTGAAGAGGTAAAATATACCACCACCTTAACTACAATGACTCGTGTGAACTCATGCTTTGGTTGATGAGAAATTATTGATTAGAAGAATGAAATATTTATATAAAATTTAAAATAGATAAGAAAAATAGTATCACTAGATGACAGTTAAATTTAAACAGAGAAGTCAGCAGTCAGCAGTGATAAAGGCAGTTAGCTGTTGGAGATGATACGGAACGTTATGCATATTGCAGATATCAAAGGATTGTGTGATGTGATCTAATTTTTTAGATGTGAAAATGAGATGCTTTGATAATTCACCGGCAAGACATTTGTCACATGTGTCAGATGAGATCGTTCTGATCATTTCTAGATACACTTTGTACGAGTACGAATACACATAAGTCTACTGAAGAACGCCTCAATATCCCATGTAGTGAAAATGGTATCAGTCAGGAATTGAAAAATCAAGAAAATCTTGTAGAAATGACGATCTACGTTTGATCTTCTGCGACGTCATTTTTTGTATCTTGCAAAACCTTGGAATTTCTTGCAATTTCTGAAACTCACATCGATAGCTATATTTATTCCAAACTATTGTAAGTGATTGGTAGAGTCTTGCTTGAACCTACAACAAAGTCAATAAAGGTAAATAAATTGAAATATCTAGTAATCGATCGTAATACAAACACTTTTGGAATTAAAAATGAAAGAAATATTTGTTTACATAAAAAACGAAAGCTACTTTTAAAAACTTTGTTTATTTATGACGAAACAAAAAAATTGCAGGAGAAAAGTATTCACATATATACATATATATTACAGCACAAAATCACAATATCAATGATGTATATGAGTATAATACATCATTACATACATTGTATATATATATTGTTGATTATGACGGTTTTTACATCAAAATGCTGCCGTTTTTTTAAAAATATATTATCGCTTCAAGAAAAGTATTTCGAATTTTTTATTATTATTATTATAATTTTTTAAAGTAATGAAACAAATCTTTAGACGAACGAAACGAAAAAATTGAACTTTTTTCGAATTTTTTAACAATTTCATTTATGTAAATATTTTTTAATATGCTTTAAATCGAGAAGTGTAACATATAAGATCTTAGACGATTAAAAAAATGTAATTTTTTGGTGAGAGAAAATGACAAAGACATCTGCAATGTCTATAAAAAAAAAATGTAGCAGCTGTCCAAACTATAGCAAAGGGTCCGGTCAAGCTAAACAGAAAGAAAAGAAACTTTACAATTCCATTTTGCATTGGATAGCTTCCGCTTTAATGACGGCATGACAAGTGATAACCACTTTCTTCTTCTTATTTCTAATTACTTTTATCGATTTTTCGACGATATCGATCAATTTCAAAAAAACATTTGAATTGACATCAATGGCTAAATTTTAACTGTCAAGCACTTGAATCAGTGTATCTTAATTTTTAGGCAAAGTTCTCGAATTTCATTTCTTTTAAGAGTATTGTATTTTTTTCTTTTCTAATGGGGAAAATAAGTACATGGGTTAAGCGTGACGCTTCACTTATAAAGAGAACTGTTTCAGCAAAAGGAACTCGAACTCGACCTTTAAAAGAGAAAATCCATTCGTTCATCCTTTCATTTCTTCTTTTAATCAACTTATAATGTCAAGTATGTTTGTATTAAAAAAATTTAGCCTTTTTTGCTCTTTCCACCTGGTCTTTTCTCTCGCCTCTTATTGGTTTCATTCTTCGTGGTTTCCCGCTCTCTAATCATCTGATTTCATTATTGTCATAGTATTCAACTGAGAAACGAATTCATGAAGGTTTTCAAACAATTATTCTTTGGCAATCAAACATTTGCAGGCGATTGTCTGAAATATTTCGGAGTTAGTAGTACCCGCTAATAAATTTTATCAAAACTTCATTATATGTCTAAAAGCACTGTCTAGATCTCCTGCTGAACTGAGAAAAGACAGTTGCAACTTAACTTTTAATGTTTACCTCAGACTTGACTCTTTTAGTTTAAGTAAAACTCAAACGTTGGGTAGTACTTAATTGTCTTAATAAATACGTTTTAATTTTTATACTGAAATACAGTTCAATTGCAAGTCTTTTCTGTTTAATCATGAATAACCCTAAAGCAAATCATTAACGATATAAATTTCGTTATAAGAAAATTGTATAAGTAACCGTAACTGTAACTAATATTAAAAGCCCCACTTAAAGAATGGAGAATTATATAATATTTATTTTGATCTCAAAATAAGCGATCGCTATGCGGCGATTACGGAAATATTTATTTATTGACAAAATTTAGTTTTAGTTGTGTGGCTGTATCAGATTATTTGTGGTGAGTATGATAGATGAGGTATTGTTTCGTATTCAAAAATAGTTAGTTTGGGGAAAAAGAAATCCATTATTTTCCAATTCGAAATGTTAAATAAAATCCCGAAGTTCATATAAGATTGGATGGATTTCTTTTTCCCCAAACTAATACATCTTTCATTCTTGCTCACTTAAGTGGGACCAATACGCAATATACAGTACGTTTTTTTTTTTTTTTGCTATTATTGGGTTCACCGCTTCAAAGCACAAAAAAGTTAAATTTTTCTTATATTAGTAAAAGAATAAAATTATAAAAGGCGAATTTAGAATTGTTTTCTTTTCTATAATCACCATTGCCAAGTGTAGTCGTGCTTGTTTTCACAATTCCAATGCGTAGAGATAAGCATTGGAAAACCCATAAAACATATTTTTTATCAGGGTAAGAGTTAGATGGCCGTCTTTCATTCGGTCTTTTGTCTCTTATTGGAAAACTTATGATCGCGAAAATTGAAACGGACAACTGGAACTTTATTTACATTCACTTAGTTTGATGCTTACGGTTTAAGTTTGAAAACAGGCGTGATTCTCCTACAACAGAGCTTAGGATAAGCAGAGAAAAGCTAGTGGCAATTTATAGCGAATAACAAATTAAAATATCTACGAAAATCATTCGAAACTTCGGTCCAATAAATGATCTAATCTATCTACGAAGGCATTCGCAAAATGTCTCAAATGACGTAAATACACGTAAGTTGGCCATTTAATATTGTATGGTAATAATCTATCTAAAATCCATCCATGAAGTGCTTGAAAATCTTATCTTTTTTACGATCCTCGTAGACTAGACGCCTAATCTCTTAACAAATCTTCCGATAATAAATAAAAAGTTGTTGCTTTAATCTAAAACCCTTTTTTAAGTACATTTTAGATCGAAATAAATTCGTCTCGATTGGCTAACTAGTATGAGTTTTTGGGCACCGAAGCTTTACCCAAGGCTTTCCTACTTGGTTTTTGCCACTTTTTAACTTTTCTGACAAAGAAGTAATTCTTGTTAAGACTTGACACAGAGTACACGATTAGATCCAAGTAATTAGTAACTTAGTGGTTATAATTTGCTAAATCTTCTTCCCCTGGCATATAAGGGATCGATCGTCAGCTTCTTGGCTTTTTCGTTATTAGTTCAAACATTCCAGTCGAGTGTACAGGAAAATCAACCAGTATAGTTTGCCTCAGACTTCTCCTGAAAGTGTTGAAAACAATCCATGAATAACAATTCGGTATCGTTCTCAAGAACTTAAGTCAAAGGCAATGGATTTGTCAGAAATTTTTTTTTTTTTTTAATTGACTTAATAATCAATTCCTTATATAAATAAACAAAATAAAAAATAATTCTTCCTGAAATAAACCAATTTTCAGAAATGAAAATTGCGACAACGCACTAAGACTTTTTAATTAATCATATTAATTACTAAATATTCGTTAACAAGAAAGAAATAAGAAAAAATTCTTACACGATTAAGGAATTAAAGTATACTAGATTCGTTCTCAAGCTTGTCAGATTCAGAAATGCGTATCAGAGATTCAATAAAGTGCACTACTGCGGAGTGGAGAAGACATAATGAGACTTTATTTTTTTTTTTTTAAATACCTGCGGGTAAGTTGGTATGACTGTGCTGTGGACACAACTAACTAATTAATAATTTCCGAGTCAGATTTAATAAATAATCTGATCGAAAATTTGCTTTCCCGGATTTCATTCATATAACAAATCTTAACGTCTTGACCTGAATAATGTCGTATTCAAAATATAATTGCATCGATTATACTCTCAATGTGAATAAACTTTTTCTTTTTCTTTAATTCTTTAAGTATTTTTATACCCATCACCGAAGGACATTAAGTTTGTCATTTTGTTTGTAGCAGCTTTAGAGACCCCAGAAAATATATATATATATTCTTGATCAGCATTAAATGTAGCAGCTACTTAAGCATATATGTTTGTCCGCGTGACTTTCAATGTTCCTAATAAGTATTCTCTTGGCCGAAACTTGGTAGAAACATGCCGTCAGATTGGTATTGAAAATAGACCAAATTGATCAAAGGACCCGCCCACAGTACACCTTAGCTTGTACAAAAAGAAAAATTGGGTTTTTTTTTTTGCTCATTAGTCATAAATCATATCAGACAAATCGGAAGTATTTCCACTTTTATTGGTATAGCTATCCTCGAGTATCGATATAAAATTCGGAAAGTTCCACCACGCCTTCCCGATATAATAGGGTATTGAAATTTAATTTTTTTTTTTGTGAAAACGTTTGTAACATTCAGAAAGAGGTTTGAGAAAGTGAAATGAACATAATACTTGCCGAGTTTTGATCTTAATTTTATGATCGAATCTATAAAGCTTTTTAGTGAAGTTTCAAAACTTCAACTGAAACGAATGAAAAGTGCGAACTTGCAGCTAAATTGCGATAGCGCTGCTAACTTAATCAAACTTATGAGAATATTGTGGTTGACTTAGAATTCATATTTTATGTTTTTTTTTTTATTTTTGGAACTTATTTCTACCGCGTAGGCCGGTAGATAAGATATTTGACTAGCAAGTTACCTTATCCGGCTTCAATTTTCAACGCGGTAGACCATAGCTTCATTCCGATTGACATATATGATCATCGATATAGCGATTACTCAATCAATAAAGGCACTTCCACTAACCAATCGTATATATTTCAACATATACTCCTACCAGACTTCGGCTACACTCTATTTCTCCTTCGTTTAGATTTCTTTCTCACTGATCAGCATCGTGTTTTTACCCGTATAAAGGACATTTCCTATGTGAACGATCAAAAAACATTTCTAACATTTCTTCTATGATGGCCCTTAAAAAAAAAGAAAATTGCGAGGTAACCTACGGACAGGCAGACTAATCGATTATTCATTCTATATAGAACATGACTAGAACTGTAAGCAATTCTTGATATCTGTGAAGCGTTACAAATATTTCACAATATTTAATATATCTTAGTTGACGTGTGAATACATGATAAAATTTCTGTATGAACTCCATACCTGTCAAGGTTAATGAAATAAAAATTTCCTGTAAAATCATTTATCCTTTGTAATATTATTAATGACCTAATAAATGATTTCTCGCTCTGAACCCCAGCACATTTAAAATTGTTTATCCGCACATGTATGCACACAATGCACATACAATGATAAAATTACTTTTTATTAATAGTCAGTCAGTCGTTCAACAGAAAATAAGCAAAATTATGTTTAAATATCACGTATGTATGTATGTTTACTTATATCTGCGTATAGTATGTGCGGATGAAAATAAAAACTTCGTGATAAAAATGCCCGTTTAAATAAATATATACAGAAGTACGCTCGAAATATTAGTTTGACAAAAAAAATATCATAAAATCCGGTTTTCTTTATTAAGTTTTTCCTTAATTTTACACTAAAAAAAATTTTTTTTTTTTTAAAGTTTTATTTAATTTTTTCATTTTTTTTTTTTTTTCCATTTTTTATTTCAATTTGAAGAAAACTACACTAATCCCTTCTATGGTTACTATCGTGCGTAATGCAATCTTTTAGTGCATAATTTTACTCATTTCTAAGGCATTACTCATCCCTTTATGATCTTACCGAGCTATATTCGCGCTATTGTTTACCCTAAGTAAAGCTTTTTTTTATAAATTAATTGCTACGAAAACGATGACTAATCTATGCGAATAATGAAAATCACTTGTTAGTGTTTAAAGTGCAAAAGTATTTTAAATATTTTCTTTAAAATAAGATTAAGGTTATCAGTATAGCGCTGATGTAAGGGTTTCAATAAAGGGCGCTTCATATTAAGACTTAAGATTTTTAACGTTTAGATGTAATCTCATGTTGAAGATAAGTTTTAGTTGCTATTTTTTTCATTTTCCACAATTTGTTTAGGTCTTGAGAAAGCTATATATATATCATATATTGAATTTGCGACTTTTAAGTTTCTTCACTTTGTCCTTTTGTTCGCCATATTACGAAGCTGGAAAACGATTTCTAGAGGCTTAAGTTTTTTTTTTGGTACTTAATGAAAGGAATTGTTTTCTGATTTTACATGCAGGAGTTTTGTTATAAATTTTGATTTTTGATTTTTTATGCTTCCGTAATTAATAATTTTGAATCCCGTATTTCACTTATTGGTTGGTTACTCTGCATGAAAGCACATACTATTAGAAAATACGATTTCAAACTTATGATAAAGTAAGTTTAGAAATCCTTCGCTTATAAAAGGATTATTATATTGAAAGTTGTGGCTTTAGATTTTCTATAGATCATTGGCATATTGAATCTTTCCTGGACACATGCTGATTAAAAGAGATTTCTTCACAATCTTCAGAATTTACTGACATACGAGGTTTCTATGGTATGAGAACTGGCTAAAAGAAATCTCTTCATAATTTTTATTATCTCCTTCACAATATCACATTAAGGTGTTAGTTATACATGTACTTCTTCAGAGAGCCGGGTTTACACTTTAATGAGATTTATAACAATTTAGCGTTCTGTGATGTATATTTCAGTTGAAAGAGAAGTCTTTCCCGAAAAAAAAGTTCACATCATGGTTCGTGACTTCAAAAGGTTTTTGCCTTGGGAACATGTTACTTTTTCGATAACTAAATCACCCATAGTTACTAAAATATAAATAGTCCGAACCTGTATTCTGTGCTTGAGACGAGGCTTCTCTAAACAGTAAGTAATTTAATATTTAATATTGAATTTTTATATAAATTTTTTTGCTTTTATTGAGTTCAAGGATAGATTCAGCGCTTTTATATTAAGGTCAAGGTTATTTTTCTTTTTTTTTCCACATTCGTGGACTATAATATTGGCCGTAAGTTAAAGAAAAATTTTGTTCTAAAAATGCTAGGAGGAGAAATATACTTAAGCCTTGACTTGCATCGTTTGAAAGTTGTTAAAGAAATCGGTGAACATTTAGCAGCAAAACAAAAGAAAAAAAGGAAATATATATTCGATCCAGGAAAAAGCAGACCATTGTTTTTTTACATGACCTTCAAGACTTTATTTGATGCAAGGTGTTTACTACTTCATAATCGATCTTTAGTTCCTGGGTGATGCCGGTCAATTTGGATCATTTCTGTATATTTTTATTGACATCTTCTCCAATCTAGTGCAGTATATGTAGAGAAAATTGCTTCGATTTACTGCATTTGGAGTCAGGTCTTCTTTCTTTGAGCCAAGATTACATTGCCGGGTCTAAAACAATTTTTTTGCATTATTTTACTAACTATATCAGTAAATGAATTGGAATCACTTTTATTAACACTTTTCCTGTGTGATTGATTCATAGAAGCATTTGTAATAAATTTTAGATGAAAATCTATTATACTTGTAGATGAAAACATTTTCTTATTGAAAACTCCACTGTTCAATAATTGCACGGGAGATCTGTGTACACGAAATTGTTTGCAACTATTTAAATTCCTACATTAGGATTTATATATTTAGATCTAAAAAGCATTTGTTGATATAAACTTGAGTTGAGTAAACTTCCTCATAGATAAGGTACAGAGAAACAAATAAGACAATTATAAACATTCCAATAAACATCTTAGGGAGCCATTTCGTCCGCAGCCATGTATAAAGTGAATTACTTTCCCTTTACGATCTCGTTTAGTCATCGTTAGTCATCATACTTAAGACATTGGGGACGAATGACAAGATATCTCGAGACATTTCGTCTTTCATATTGTGTCGTTAGAAGCCGTTGGCAAGTTATCGCCCAGTGGCTGTTTTTGGATTGGGGAGTTTTTGTTTTGATACCCTGATGTATGTGATATAGCGACAAAACGATTAAAAATATTATGAGAGAACATTTGCGGAGATTTTATTGGACATATGAAGTGATAATGAAAAAAACTACCAGAATTTGTCAAAAGGAAAATTTTCCCTTTTTACCCGTCGTTGTGATAAAATGAAAACACCTTATGTAGCTGGCGATTAACCTAAAGATCGACGAAAATTCCCTTCAAAATGAAATACGTAAAAGGATTAATAAAACTACACCTATTACTAAAGCACAGACAAAGCTTTTTAAATACTAGTAAATCATCACTAATTTAAAAATATTTGACTTAAAAACATGACGGGACACTGGATACAGTTGACACTAAAATGTCTGCTTTGCAATTAATTATTAAATAATTAATTAATTAATTAATTAATTAATTAAAAAAATTATCTGCGATAACAAAATTAACTGAAGAGCGGTTTGATCATCGAATTTTTTTTTTCTATATCTATTGCTCTTATATTTTTAAATAATTTTTATGTACTTTTTACGTAATTTTTATGTATTCTTTATGTATTTTTTATGTAATTTTTATGTAATTTTTATGTAATGTTTATGTAACTTTTATGTAACTTTTATGTAATGTTTTTTGTAATTATAGCTATCGTATCAGGGTATTTATTGTTTAGTATAAAAATACTAATCAGCAACGAGTACTTGTTACTTCTCGTTTCTTGGATGATACTTGTTATACCGACATTAATATTAATTACGTTATTAACAATAATTACATTATTAACAGCAACATGACTGTTATAAAAATGGATAGGTGTTATGAAATATGCAAAAATCAAAAATGTACCGAGCAGTCATCATTAGCGTTGTTGGCTTTGTGATAAAAGTGCTAATGTCAACTATGTTGGCTTCGAGAGAAAATAATTCGGCTCCGTCTACTTGAAATGCCATGGTGTTCGAAGTACGTATTTTCCTTGCCGTGAGAATGATTTGGATATTCACATGTTTGTAAAATAGACCCAAGTAAACATAAAAAGGATTTTATTAAGTTTTCCAATAAAATGAATTGGATGAATTAACTGTTTGAAAATAGCAGATACCTTGATCACAACGAAACCGTTTCTATAAACAAACCTGCTCCTTCATTTTTGACGGCTTTTTCTTTGTCTTTACGTAGTCCCTCTAATCTCTTAGAGCAAATATCGTCAATTACTTCCAAGTGATGTCTTGGCCTGTGGTAGGCCGGTTTGCGTTTATAAGATTACGGGGGAGTTTTTGTGATTTTAGAGCTGTTCCATATAGTTCTGATTGATGGAAAGAGCAGGCATAAGAATTTTTTGAAAGTGCAAAAGCCTGGAATTGATATTAATAATAATTCGAAAAATGTTATGGTCGTTTCCGACTAATCCCGTTTCGTTGAGAGCCGTTAATTGTGATACTGTTACACCAACCAATCAACGGACCCAAAGGCTCAGCTATACAGTGTATTAGTGACTTAGACTCAGCGATGATTCCGCACACAAAGCATTTCACGAGTTTTTTCACATATTACTGCTGACAACATGAAGGGTTTCTTCCAGTCTAAGTTGCCTGATATCAATCTAGTCCATATTCTGTCTGTTTAAATATTAGACATCTCAGAATTTGCGATAAATATTCCTATAAAATTTCCGTTCCACTGGCGGTATTCAATTGGCTTTAGAGAAAACGATTTTGGCCATGAAAAGTTTTTCTGAAAGAATATCTCCCGTCTCAAACGTATGTCAAATGTGATAGCTCTGGTGAAGCAAAGAACTGATGGGCGTACTAAAAAGTTACATCTTGTGACACTGTGATTACCGAACTCTTTTACATCTATTCTATTGTTCCTTACTTGGAATGAATACGTACATGATTTTTATTTCGTGCTTTTCCCTCCATGTACTTGGTGAGTAACGTTTGTCTAACTGATTATATTTAAATTTAAGTTTAGTTATTATAAGATCCATTATTGGTACTGTTACTATTAATTTCTGTGATTATAATTATAATTATTACTTTTATATTTTTACGTTCGCTTGTTATATTTGTAGGGAACGTATTCCGAAAGCAAAAAAAATATATATTTTCACTTTTGAAGTTTTACAAGAGAGAGAGATACAACTTTGATAAAAGTAATTTTAATACCTAACTATCATTAGACATTTTGTAATTATGATTTCTCAAGAATTCATCTAACATTTTAATAGAGGAACTTCTGAAAGACCTCGAACTAAAATGTGGTGTTTCAAAATTTGAGCAAGATATGAATTAAAAACGGAAACAGAATTATTTTCTTTTAATTATAATTTTTTGGTTGAATCATAATGTCCAAAAGGTAGGGTAATGTGTGGAATAATACATCTGAAAAAAAGGCATCCACAACTTTCATGGCGCATAGGCGCTCTTTTATTGAAATTTTCTGTGACCGAATGTCGTTGATGTAGCGTTGGATTTCCTCCTTCAATGCGCGGGTGATTATTATGGGCTTGTTGCCAATAGACGTTTGGGATCAAATAATCTCATAAGAAGAAATCCGGTAGGGTCAAATCACATGATCTTGTTGACGAAGTTAAATCAATATTCCGAATATATTTTGTATGAAGTTTTCGAACAGTGGTCTCGTTAAAGTTTTATTATTTTTGTAATATTGTTCCACCATTGGAAATGCGATTGCTCCCTTATGTAGTGTTCCATTTTTACTAACTTTAAACTGTGAGCTGTCAAACTGTTCCTTTTTTTTCGGTTGTGAAAACTTTACCCCGCAAATAACGGCATATTAAAATTTTACGTAATTTTTGGGACAACTTATAACAATTGTAGGGATTATTTGCTGATAATCCTAGATTTTTGCGGTGATTCCTCATTTCTAGTAAACATGAAAAATTTTTTTATATATAAAAAATATTTTTTAAATTGTAGGCATGCCAATCGTTTTGATTGGAATAGCTTTTTTAAAAATTTCATATCATTAGTCTGTAATAATATAAGAGTGAAAATATTTTCTAACTTTCGATTTCTTTTTTACATTGGACGATTCTGAATAGATCAGGCATAACTTTCAATTAGACACGCGGAATGGAGAGAGGGTTTACAATTCTTCGAGTATAATATTTTAAAAATTTTTTCTTTTATTTATTTTGAAAGTTCTTTTTTTTCTTTATTTAAAAAATTATTAAGTTCATGGAATTTATGGTTCAAATTTAACTTGAAAAATCCTTTGATTACTTAATTCAATTATATCTTCATTTTAATAGAAAATTCAGAATAATTTCTTTATAAAATATATATAAAATTTATATAAGAATCATTGTAAATAAATAAATAAATAAAGCATAATGAACAGATTGAAAACTGATGTGATTGGAAACTAGAGAGAAATTTTTTTTTTAGAAATATCTAGTGACTCTTCAAAGAAGTCTGCTTTTCATATTATATCTTTTTTTTTTTGACAAAATAGCTTAAGAAACACTGAAAGGAATACTTCTTCAAATAATGCCTTGATCTTGGCCTATATTTGCAAACAAAAGTAGAGGATGGAAGGTTTATAACCTTAAGGTTTGCAGATAATTTATTTGTCTGTGATTCATTACGAAAGAAAACAGTTTTGACTTTTGATTATTTAAGGACTAAT
Source organism: Glossina brevipalpis (assembly GCA_000671755.1). Classification (NCBI taxonomy): domain Eukaryota; kingdom Metazoa; phylum Arthropoda; class Insecta; order Diptera; family Glossinidae; genus Glossina; species Glossina brevipalpis. Next base: position 879,416 of record KK351037.1, on the reverse strand, counting down.
TAACTTAGAAGTTAATTTTAGTTATTTAGATTACCTACCTATTCTCTATTTAAGAATAGGGCTTCTGGGGGATATTTAAGTAAACGATCATAGTTTCAAAATTTGTCGTTATTTAGTAACTTTAAGTAACTCTAACTTTAAGTAACTCTAAGCAGATCTAACCGATCTATTAAGTTGGATTCTCTTTAATTATGGGTTAATTAAACGAGAATCATTCCCATCGTGGTCTTGGAAATCTTAACTAAAAATGCTTTTAATTTGAATTCGCCTAAACTATATGTAACAGTTCACATTACTGCATTTCTTTTCTTATTAAATACTTTTTCGTGAACTTATCATCCAGTCTTTATAATTTATCGTCCGGTGTATGTAAATCTTTCGCCTCAATTTCTATTATTATGTGCGTTTTTCAAGGGCTTTTAATTAATTACAAAATTCACAGTTTTTTCTCTTCATATATGAAAACTTTCATTGGTGACGGTGTTCATAAAATATCTGCTCAGTGTATTACGCGTTGAGCTGTCGGGTATATAAACTCTTCACAAATCCGAATTGAGTCTTATATTGTTACAAGCTTTTTAACATAACAGTTAACAAAAAGTGAGTAGTAATCAAAATTGTCTAGAGTTGGTTTTTTTTAATTTTTTTTTTTTTTAAATTTTTTTCATAACT
>KK351037.1:865522-878367 GCA_000671755.1 Glossina brevipalpis | reverse complement strand
TTTTTTTTTTTTTTTTTTTTTTTTTTTTTTTTTTACTGGCTACATACTTCATATATATGAGAGCGGTCAGTGAAATTTTTATTAGCAGCAAAAAAAAAAAAAAAAACAATTAAACTAAATATGGACATAAATCTTAATAATAAACCTAAAGCAAATATTTTAATGAATTTTAAATGCTTAACATTATGACTAAATTGACACTTATGACGACTTCTAGGCTTTAGTAAGATTTGTAATGAATGTGAGAGTACACTTTACGAAAATCTTAATAAATTATTGTTAGGATTGAAGCACACGCACACAAAATTATTACATGGATAGTAGTAAAGAAAGTAAGAAAAATTGTTCTTTGAATGACTTCCATCCATTCCTTAACGAAAGAAAGGCTTAAATAAATTAAATCAATTGCATTCGAACGTATTCGGTGAAGATCGATCAGCATAAGATTCTGAGATGTGCTTATACTTAATTTATCCTTTCGCTTTTCTGATCATCTCCCTCTTCAATCAATCGATAAGGAGAAAATCAAAAATTTTAAAATCTTTTCGTTACTAACGAGTTACAACTTACAACTTGTATCTATTTTTGGTGTAAATGTTAAGCTGACCCCACAGACAAAATATTTACGGGAAGTGTTTTAGTTAAGATTTCAGATTCGGAATATTTCAAATTCAGAATATAACTTCTTGCCGGTAAGGCTTACGTTGATGCCCGCATACATCCATGATAGATACTTAAAACAGGTGTAAATAAAGCTTCGTTTAGTTTGGCGTAAATTTATCTTAAATTTTGTGATAATAAAAAACTTTTTCGTTATTTGAAGTATACGTTGTATTGTCATTTCCCTATGCTTTTCATAATGGCGGAGGTGATCTTCCTAGTTTGAACTTTCAAAATAACTTCAAAGCATCATATAGATCGAATTTAAATCAAGTACAAAGCATACGAACTAGTTTTCTTCTTCTTGAGCGGGAGATCGTATAAGTTATAAAGCATTAATAGTGTGTTATAGTTCCGAAATGAGTGAGGCTTCGTTATGGTTGCCAATAAAGTGCAACTATGTGCTCCTTCATTAAGAAGACCATAACTACAATGTGGGTTAAAGTAACGTTACTAAAACAGATTTTTCCAAGATATGATCTGATATCTGAACAGTAATGAGAATCGCAAGATTCCGTACCTTTCACCGCTCTGCTGCGTATTGGCTTCGAACACCAGCATGCTGGAAGATCGGGTTTGCTTATATTGATATCTGTTGATCTGAATTGACAAATTCAGTTATCCTATGTCTTGATGGTAAAATAATTCATATTGCAGAGCGGATTATTTTTCTGACGATTTTCAGGATTTCTCTCGAACTGAAAGAAAGTATAGATTATTTTAAGAAATGCCCACAGGTAGGGGTTTCTGGCCATAATTATGAATTTTCTACCTCACGTTAGCTGAAGCTTCTTTTTATCCAGTAAAAATTAAGTAAATTTTATTTCATTTTGCAATATTACGGCCCTAATCAGCTTTTTTTTTTCTTCTGACCCAAACTGATTTAATTTACAATCATTCTCCTCTTTGAACGATCGAATTGAAATATGTTTTTTCTATTGAAATGTCTATTGAAAGCATATCTTTTATGTCGACTAAGGTAGAAAGGTAAGGTAAGGTAGTGTCGAATGCCGAACTTTAGCCGCAAGGATATCTAAGAGAAACGTAGTTTGAAGTAGACTGAAAAATTATTCCCAATTGGAAGCAAGGAAGTTTAATGCGCCCTTTTACCTATGAAGACCTAAGTGCACCTTCTCCGATGGTACATGGAGTGAATACTAAGTCATCCACTCGACTTAGGATGGCTTTAGTAGCTGAGGTTTCACAATTTTGGTGCGTCAATCCTAGGCAAAGCAAATTATACCGAAAAAACTTTACTTTCATTGAATCAAAAGTTCAGTTGCACTGCAAATTCACGGATAAGCATTATGTGCCACTTACGCGGATTTTGACGATAACCTGAAACACAACGAAACCGCACAAATCGCAAGTTGGCACATATAGTAAATGACATCAGTGATGTCGGCATATTCGTAATAGGAGCTCTCTCAGGCGTCTTTGGTAGGATTTTTCGTCAAATGAAAGTTTGGACCCAAAGGGCATCTGTGTTTTTCCGGCCCAACTATAAATTCTTTTATCTGCAAATGGTAATACAACTTTAAAGAAAAGAATACGTCTTCCGATAGATTCGTTAGGCTTCTCTAGAGCAAATACTGTTTACCGTCGTGAACCAGAATAAATATTGTGGTGTGATCAGTTATATCTTTAAATCAATGCTCGAAACGTGTCATCCAAGAACATAGCAACAAATATAAATCTTTCAGTTTGTTTATGACAAATTTTCATTTATCGTTTATGTCATATGATAAAGAATGAAAGCAAAAAGAACGATCTGGAGTTCGTGTAGATATTTGAAACTTTCGATCGAATTATTATTATTATTATCATTGAAGCTGAAGGTATCCGCAAATTTATAAAAATTTTCAAATCTTGTCTTAAGCTATTTGCTTTGTATTATGCGTATTTGGTGAAATCAAAAAAAAAAAAAATGTTTTGCGAAATTTGGACTCATTTGAAATTTAACAAAAAGTTGATGTTACATGCGTTGCCATGAATTTAATCCACTTTCTTGCACCTGAAATTTGAAGTCTTGTTTTTGATTATGTAATCTTTGGGTTAAATACGGGTTTCGTTGTTTGGTTTCTGGGTCTTTTAGTTTTTGTTTTCGTTATTTAGTGAGAGTACATTTTGATGGTTTTCCAAAAGAGTGCTATTAACTGTAAACCAGTCAATGGTGTTCAGTCTATATATGTGTGTGTATATGTATATTTAAATAAATATAAATAGTTTGGTGTGTGTGCGTGTTCATTTCGTGATTATGTGAGTGTGTGTGTGTGTTTGTGTTTTGTTTATGCAATCATACGATTTAATAAATACTGGTTTAAAAAACAAAAAAATTCCTTTTTACTCTTAAACATATTTTCCATTTTTTTAGTTAATCAAACATCAACAAAATGAAATCAACTTTTTGCTGCGTTGTGCTGTTAGTCGTGTATTTGGCTGTAATTGTAACCGCTCAAAAATCCTACACAAATAAATTTGATAGCGTCGATGTTGATAGTGTGCTATCGAATGATCGCATCTTAACTAATTATATAAAATGTTTAATGGAGAAAGGTCCCTGCACGCCGGAGGGACGTGAATTAAAAAGTAAGTGCTTTTAAAATGTTTAATAAACATATTGGCAAGAAAGTAATTTCGGTTTTTCGTTACGAAATAAAATTTAAATTTTATCGAAGGATTTATTGTCATTTTTTTTTGTCAACTAGAGTGATGTTGTAACTTTATGGTTACGGGTAAGGAATTGCGACAAGTTTGACTTCAGGCCCATTTTTTTCAACTAAGATTTTTATCGCTTAAAAAATAAATGTATACTTTGAAGTCAATCAAAGGTCCTCAGTGGGCGTTTGGTTAGGGTTGTATATATTGTGATGCGATATTATTAACTTAATCAAACGCCACTGAAATGTTGTGAATTCATCTTGTGTGCAGATGTATTCTTCGACTTCACGAGTTCGCCTGCTCTTCTTTGATCGGTTTCTCCTTGATCTAGGTCGTTTCCTATATTGGCAAAGTACATTACGTCCAAGTAACCCAGAGTTTTCCACCGAATTAAAAATAAGTTGTCCTGTAATTCAATTGAGTTTTCGAGACAGCTTAAGCTAGTCTTTTAATCTGACCTCATTTTCGACTTAATAAGAGTTGTGGAATTTTTCATTATTAATAAATATTTTTTTTCAAAAATGCTTGATGCCCTTATTTGGAATATTGTTATTCTTATATTTCTGCGACGCCCTTTCAACGTCTATGCATCGCAAATGTTGCACGTCTTGGCGAATCTATGGTTCTCATAAGATACATTGCAATGCTTTTTGTTCCGAAGGAAAGTCAGTTTCTTCGTTTTAATGTGCGATCAATCAAAGTTCCTGTGGCCTTCTGTGACATTCTTTCCTTATATTCACTGGCGAAGAATGCGAATTCTTTCACCTCTAATATATCTCGATTTCCCATTTCATAGTATCCAGAAAAAAACCTGTGTCCGTTTAATTGTCCTCCTGGCAGTCCGTCTGCCGCTCCGTCTGTCTGTCATTTGTGGATGTAATATCTACGATGAGTATATCAAGCTAAGAGCCTCCATAAACGGCCTCAAATCAAATTTTTAAATCGTAATTATGCGATTACACCAACGTTCGCCATAAGGGGAATTTGTAACAGATTTTAATATGAAACTTGGTACCAAAATTAAGAAAGAAAATGCCCATAGCACACCTTTTGTATAGAGAATGAATTATATCTCACAATTCATATTAGATATTTCTACGGAGATTGGTACAAACATTTACGAAAAACATCTCAAAATTCGCCGGGAGAATAGGCAAAAGCTGCCTAGAGACAAGTCCACAGTACGGTATAAACTAGAACTTAGAATTCGTATCAGATTTTAATGACGGATTCGGTACCAACACTTATAAAGAATATCTGCAAATGTGGACTGGATCGACAAAAACAAAAAAGCTTTAGCTCACAGTCTGTTGCAGATATTGATCTAAAATCCAGCCATTCTCTGTGGCGAAACGTCACTATAGAATGACTGCCACGCCTACACGTAAAGAAACGATTCATAATTTCAAAGCTTTTATTCTAAACGGCGGTTGAAGAAGATTCGCCCTGATTCGAAATTGGCGAACTTTTCGCCAAAAACCAAAAATGTCATTCGCGGGAGGGATTAAAAGAAATTCGCCCTGATTCGAAGTTTGCGAACTTTTCGCCAAAAACCAAAAATGTCATTCGCGGGAGGGATTAAAAGAAACTCAAAAAGAAGTCTTCTGATATCTGAAATAAGTTTTTCACATAAGTGTAGAGACTTATACTATTCATGTTTTGTTAGGAATCGTACAAATCTTGTTAATTAAAGTGAAATTTTAATTTTTATCATTCCCGTTGCTCTTTTTTTTTAACAATGTACAATTTTGTACTCTAAATCGAATGTAGATTAAAAGTTCTAAATAAAATTCCGCATAATTTGTGTGGAATTTAATTCATCTTAGGAGAAATGTCGAGAGGAAATAATCTTAATATTGGAAACTGAAAATACTTTCTAGCGAAGTGAAAAAGTTTTTAAAGAAATTTTAAAAAATTATTATAAATAATTTTAGAACTATTACCGGATGCCTTGAAATCGGATTGTACGAAATGTACTGATGTGCAAAAGAAAAACTCTCAAAAAGTCATCAATTTCTTGCGTGCGAATCGTCCGGGTGAATGGAAATTATTATTGAATAAATACGATCCTTCCGGAGATTATAGAGCCAAACACGAGAAGCAAGCTTAGACGCATAAAACAAAACAATGATTTGTTCACATTATCTTCTCTTCGTAAATAACCGAAATTCTCAGTTATTTTTTGCTTTTATTTTAATGAAATAAAAATCTTAGATATTGTGTTCTTACAATAATCTATAGTCTGTCATATGCTTATTTGTATATTTGTATAATATAAAAATGAATAAAAAAAAAAAAAAAATACCACCTAAATTGCTAACGAACAAAAACAACAACAATTATAACAAAGAATTATATAATAAAGAATGATTTTTAATACCTAAAATTAAAATTAATTTCTTATTTTTGATAAGTTTTACAGAAAAGTTCTCTTAACGTCTTATTCGTTAAAAGTAAATAAATACTAAGGCAGCAATATACATCTAATACAAGAAAAACAATCATTAAAGTTAATTGAATGTGAGGAATTACGTATACAGCGGCTTGAATTGCTATTGATTCTACCGTAGACCTATCATCCATATCCTGAAATTATGAAAATTTCGAAATCATTAAAAAGAAAACTTACTTTAATGGAAATATTGATAAGACTTACAAATTCATACCAAAATGATGGCACAACCATATGACTGAAACGTCGCAAGTCTTTATTAAAACCTTTCATATCGGGCATCGGTGTATTTACTTGAAAGCGATATTTCTCCTCTAGCGGTATACCCATTGTCGGCTCTAAGATAACTTCGGCTTCGTGCTTTTCTTGATCGGGAAGTAAGCCATCAATATGTTCACTAAAGTTATAACCGGTGCCCATAAAATGGGGCGGCGATAATGCTGTAGGTACTTCGCCTAAAGAGAAGAAAAATAATTTAAAATTCTTTCACAGGTTCATGCCAAAGGGATAGACAAAATAATATGAACATTATGCAATATAGTATCAGATTTGTGGCAAGACAACATAAAACCACTACAGCAAAGGTACCATTAAAGCTTAAAAATCACTTAAGTACAACGTGTTTCCATAAAAACTTTACAGTGGAAATTCCATAAAGCTAACATTCATGGAAGATGACTGGCCACTGCGAGACTCTTTATAACGGCAATGGTTCATATTATTTTGTCCATCACTTGTATATATATATACATATGTAAGTGCGGAGGGTTGGCAAAAAAGAAATTTCGTCGGGCTTTCAGCCTTTCTCTTTATCGTATATAATTAATTTATTTTATAAGAGTATATCGCGAATTTTTTTTTTTTTTTTTTACCTACCCAATATGATTTTTACGAATACTTACTGGACATGCAACGCGATGCATCAAATATTCCGTTAGGCAACTTGATCCCTAAGGAATTATCTAAACAAGCCTTATTGGTATTTGTATCACTTAGAGTGTAACGATAACCCGTGAATCCTTGAAAATCTACTGCACGATCGTAATTTAATTTATGCGTACGACACGACTCTGTAGCTATAATATTCAATTCAGTCTCAGGTGTTAGGAACGGTGGAAATAAGGAATTATCAAAACTATTTTCCAAAATGATTGGACAATATTCATCAGATTTTTTAGCTCGTTTCAAAAATTCTCGTTGTTGGGGGAAATATGTTTTATTATTAAACGTATTTACCCGGAAGAAATTTTCGACGCCGTTATCTACACCGATTTTGACATTGTAGATTAGCTCTTTGGGTTTCATTGCCTGCAAAAATAGCAAAGAAAATACAATAATATTTTATTTAATTTAAAGAGAATTAAAAAAGATATTCAAAAATATATATAGATTTTCTCTCAAATTGATTTAAGATGCAACACTTAATACGAAAACAAGTGATAACATTTATGTTGGTCAAGCCCGATTATTTAATAACTTTATTGCATTTTAGGTGAATGTACGCCATACCTTATCTGAAATTTAATTTACTTAATAATAGATTTTACCAGCATTATGCATATATTTCGATCGCGGATGTATCTGAATACTTTAATCTTAAATTTATTGCAAACAGAGGAAATTTGAAATATAATCTTCTTGAAAGATTTCTTTTTTGATCAAAACATTAAAATGTAAATCGATTTGCTTCAGGCTCTAATAGAAAACATTGTTGGTTTTAAAGGGTCCTGAAACAAATAGTTTGTTTAGACGAAGAAGAGATGGTTTGATAAGTTACAGCGTAACTTTAAAACGATCTAACAAATAATTCTCATTAGGTCGACGAAAGATTAAATTATGACGAGCAAATTCAAAAATATTAGATAACTATGAGGGGATAACTAAAAAAACGTATAGCGAATGACAGGAATAAGAATTGATAGAAAAGTAACGGATCAAATGATATTACAGTAGGGTCACAGGGAAGAGGGACAAGAGAGAGAGAGAGAGAGAGAGATGCACGGGCGGGCAATCCTTCGAATAAATAGTGAGGAGGTGGGACAGACAGACGGACAGTAAATAAGACATATCTATAAGATCTGCAGGATGGAAAAAATTGGCATGAGACACACGAACAGGGCAAGTGGAAAGCCAAGCAAAAGGAACGAGAAAAAGGCCAGGCAAACATATAAAGTTACAAGACGCAAAGATGAATGTAATTGAATAGATTTAAAACGCGGTTTAAAAAAACCCGCAATCGTTCGTTTTGAATAGTAGTATGTACTATGTATTATATATTATATATTTTATATCATATATTATATATTATATATTATATATTACATATTCTATATTATAATTTATATATTATATATTATATATTATATATTATATATTATATATTATATATTATGTATTATTTTTCGTAACCATGTCCCTTGGTTGATAGTTCGAATAGGAATATAGATGGGCAGACTTTTAATGACGAAACCCAATTTTTTCATGCTAACAACTGGCTATCAGTTAAAACCAAACATGACTACCAAAAAGCGACTGGCATCATGTACTTTATTCATATGATATATTACATAATGAATTTTGCTCTTGAATCTTAGTGAAAAAACACCTTGAACTTTTTCCTTGATCATTTATTACATTATATTAGTACGAAGCAGTTAATGAAATATTTTTGACTAAAACTCAAAATTTGAACTCTTTTAATTATGATATATTTGCAAGTGCCTCGTACTTTAATTTTTAAGAAGCTTTCATTTTTTTTTCATATTTTCATTAAAGTTTACATAATGCGAACTTGAAATGTTAAAATGCTTAAAAAAAAACAAGTTATAGCCAAGTGAGGATGGCCATTCAATATCGTCCATCAGTATTTCCATCATAAAATAGCAAAAGCTAAGCTGTTGCCGTATAAAACTTTGTTTTATTTATTAGAAACCATTATATGGAAAGAAAGCCGAAAGCTAGACTAATATGGCCCAAAATTGGAGAAATTACGTTATATATTAAATCACTATTCCAAAAATAACTAAAATTGTCTCTTATTTTTTCTCAGAATGTTAATATAGAATATTTGTAAGGAATGGAGTTCATCAAACAGACTCAACCCATTCGAATAATCTTCGATTGTTTACTATGTCAAAATAATAATTTTTATCAATTTTCGTCGAGAAATATTAAAAACCGCAAATTTTTTATACTCACTACTCAAGTATGGAGGGTATATTAATTATGTTATTTCGTTTGCAACACCAAAAAAAAAGGTTCGGAGACTCCTCTAAATGTGTCTAATCCTGATTAATATCAAGTTCGGCATCCATCTAGGCATGTCCGTCCGTCCGTCTGTCTGCTTACCTACGTCAGGTCTGCGATAAACATTTTACCAGTTACAAAAGTTAAGATATCTGGATCAAATTTAAAAAAAACACTAAAAGTTATTGCCTTTACGCGGGTAGTGAAGACTGGCCAATTCGGGGAAAGGGCAGTACAACATAAACGCAGGACACTTTTGCTTTTTGGGCATTTTGCTCCCTACTCATAAACTACAGAATAAAACTATAAAAGGAATCCCATAAAAATGGAAAAATTCTGTCACGCCTACTAGATATTATAGAGTATCGAAATTTAGTTTTTTTCGAACTATTTTTTTTTAGAGAAAGGTGGTGGGTACAAAAGATTAAGTTACAGCCGAACCTCATTTTTTTACTTGTTTCTTATTTAACAATTTTTGTAAGGAGATTTGTCGTAAAAAAAATTCTTAACAAGTCGGGTTCGATAAGGTGGGTGCTTGGGATGAAACAGGTTAGTGTACCAAATGAAGTGACTTGAAAATTACGATACGTGTATCTGTTGAACACAACGGACAAAGTCGACGAACAAAATCGACGAACAAAATCGACGGACAAACTTAAATCTATTTAAAAAATGATTCTAAATCGATTGGTATAATAAAAGGCCGCGAATTTTATATTGTTTTGGGGGTTCCATATATCCGCAAAAACTTAATACACTCTTATCACGAGTGGTGTAGGATATAATACAAGTTCTTTTAAACGCAAGCATTTAAAGATGTCATGTAACGAAAAAAACAGAATATATCGTTATTTAATAAAAATTCGATATCGATTATGTATTCGAATTCGATATTTAATATATATTCGAAGAAAATCAATTATGGCCGTTCGAAAAATTAAGATTCACTTTCTGCTTAAGTATATTAAATACATTAAATAAATTTTATATTAAATAATTGGAAAGATATTAAGTCCAATCAGACACACACACACACGCATATTCAATGTATTAGTTAATCTCAACAATTATCAACTGAATGAGATGAATACATGAATCCCATAATCATTTTTTTTCACTACTTAGTGTGTAGACAAATCAGGAGTAATAAGTTTAGTGCATAGTTTTCTTTACTTACATTGTACAGTAGACCGCAATTGCTTACAATATTTGGCACGTGACTCGCTAATAACGAAAGCCAAGGTAATGTAAAATCCCATAAGAAATAGTTGATAGTATTCTTGAGAAATGCCGATTCATTTATAGTGATAGCATTGAAGGCATGACGTACCCAAAAGACCCAATCGTGTAGTTTAGCAGCGCTGCTTAACAGGATTATATTGGGCATAGTAATGGTTTGATTTAATATATCTGGCGAGCAGCTAGCCAATGGATCGAATTCAAGTTTCTCATGAGGATATCTACGAAATATTAAACTGTCTTTGGTTTGCGAAATAATTTCGTTACGTCCGCTTAAACGATAAGCAATTGGTCCGACTTCTTCAATTTTTAATCGTAAATCGGTACCATTCAGGAAACTCGCCGCATTCGTAACATTGAACAAATATACGCGAAGAGTGCCTTGAGGACTTGATATCCATCCGTTTTGTAAAGGAGAATCCCGTCGAAAACGTACATGTTCTTTAATAAATTCCCAGTGATAGTCGATATGCAGCGAAATGATGAATAAAACGGAGCAGACAATAGCGGTTATGGTCAATGATATCAGTTTACCTGCAATAGTTGGTAAGTAAGAAAATACTATAAAATAAAAAAAAATTGTAGAAATTTTCAAAACCACAGAATGCTAACATAAAATACAATCTCTGGAAGACATTGTTGCGAAATATATACGAAGAACAAAAAAAAAAATCACTTAAGTTCTATGCAACAACTTTTTTACTTTTAAAATTAAATTAAAATTAAAAAAGAAAAAAAAAAAACTTTTTTTTAAATAAATTTCTCAGACTTTTTGCCGAACTTTCTAAGTATCTGAATAAACGTTTAAAATACAACTAAGGTATTGAAAATAAAATCTGAGCTCGGAACTATAAACAGAACAAATGAAAAAAAAAAAAAAAACAAAACACGAAAATCTTCAAAACTGTATTCAAACACAAGAACTTATCAGCTCATCATCCGATGTATAGATCTTTTCGGAAATGGTCAGTCACGTTACACTGCGAATTAATGAGATTACACTTGTTGGTGGAAATTAAATATGAACGCCAAAGCTTTTACTATGCCTCCCTCGAGGTATTTAATCAATAAATAAATATATAACTCAGTCTATCTTATTGATCTTAGAGACTCCATAAAGATATGATTGATTTCCGATAACGCTTATAAGAGAACCATTAATATAATGCTTTGCACTGCCTTTCTGTCTTTCTGTTGATCTTTCTTTTTTCTTTTTTTTATTAGTGCTCCGCTTTCGTTTTCTTCAAGTGTAATTTCTTACCATATTGTTTGTATACGAATGTTTTTTTTTTTTTTTTTTAAATATATTTTCCATCCTCTTATCAGTTGGCGTCTCAGGCCGTATTCTTCTTATCACTGGCTTGAAACCGCTAGTGCCACACTTGCACAATTCAATTTGGTTTGACAGGGAAAAAAAACCATCATTCCATATGCCTGTTTAATGGACATTTTGACAGACTAGCAGTACATACATAACGTTTGATATTTAATGACGAACAAGTATTATTTTAAATTAACGGTTACATGTAGAGAAATTGAGAAAATATTCTCGTTTTACGCAAATTTAATATTCACGTAAAAATACGTTCAAAGAATAATCAATCGATTGTGGTTGTGATGCTGTGTATTGCGTTAAAAGCATTAGTTCTGTGAAATAATTACGTATGGAAAGTATTGAATATATTTACATGTTATGCATACAACCGAAGTATATAAGATTTGTTAACACAACTGTCATCGTCACTGCCTGAGGGGGTGTTGTGCATTGTCATGCAGTTAGTATTGTAGTAATAGTGGGATTTTTCTATATATATCATCCTAATCAATTGCAACCGTCTGCTGAATATTTTATGGGTGCAGTGCGATTAAAATCTACTAAAGGTCGTTTACGCCTCATTAATTATGTCGCACCGAAACTAAGTCAGGTAGTTCAGCTCGAAACGAATTCCTTTAAGACCCTTCACTTGATTATTCGAAAGGATTTGTGAAGAGATGTAGCAAAGACTTTGTGGTTTCAACATGATTACACCCAATGAAGGGTATTACGTGGAATTTATCAAATTTTTGTAGTTTGTATAAATACACAAGGAAGAGAATAAAAACCCAAGTTTGTCTGCCTGTTTGTTGAAATTATCGAAGCTTCGTGGTAGAAAAAATAATGCGTTATAAAATATTTCCTTTTACGTGCCTTCATACATATTAAGAAAGTCGGGTTACGGCTGGGGCGCTTAGAATCAACGTAAAACTAACTATTGTTTTTTTTAGTTTTACATTATGTGAGTCTAGAATCCTGCTTAAATTATTGAAGCAAGCTTTAATTTCTTTATTGCTGAGAGGCCTGCCGAAATATGCATTTATAGTTCTAACTCTAATTCTTATTGTAGCTCTGCTACTCTAGTTCTGGTTTTAGTTTTATTTTTAATTTTACTTCTAGGCCTAGTTCTCACTTTAGTACTAGTTCCAGTTTAAATTCCGTTTTTAAATCGGATTGTAATGCTAATTCTAATTGCATTTTCAATTCTAATTCTCATTCTAATTCTAATTCTAATTCTAATTCTAATTCTAATTCTAATTCTAATTCTAATTC
>KK351037.1:847467-865246 GCA_000671755.1 Glossina brevipalpis | reverse complement strand
CTAATTCTATTTCTAATTCTCATTATAATTCTAATTCTAATTCTCATTATAATTCTAAGTCTATTTCTAATTCTAATTTTGATTCTTATTCTAATTCTAATTCTAGTTTTAATTCTTGTTCTAGAAAAAGTCCAGTTACAGTTTTGATTGTAGTTCCAGTTCTACACCTTTTGCTAGTTCTACTTGGCTTCGTAGTTTTACATGCGTCGTCGTTTATGTTTTAAGAGTTTGGGTAATCACTTCGATGCAGATATTGAAATGCAAAAATTGCGTAGACTCCGGATCTTGAAATTATCGTAGTCTCAAAAGTGAAGATTAAGAAATTCCGTAGATCATGTTACCCCTTCGAAATTATGACTCTTATATGCAAAAGTTGCAATAATCGCAGGAATTGGCGAGTGTTTAAGTAAACCATTGTCAGTCTATTGCGATCTGTACCGGTATTAGATTTCGAGCGGAAATTAACCGCAATTGTCTTCGCTCATCTATATAAAAATGGTCCCAAAAGTCCCATTGAAAGTAACACGTAACATATCGCCTAGATGTGGTTTAGATATTTTGCTTTTAAAATATTTTAACAAAAGTTTTAACATCTAACACTATAAAGGAATTCTGTAAATTACTCTCACTTCTAACGCTCTAAGCAATATTTTTCCCATCGACCGATCCTATTGAAGACCCGCGTGGAAATCTTTGAATTGTTTTGTTTTATGAAGTAATAATTGGCATTCGGTACGCTAAAAAGGCATTAAAATACTATTTTATAAGAAATAAATAAGAAAAAATTTTAATATCAAACAAAGCTGTGCGAAGAATAGGGCATCTGAAGACTTCACTATTTATTTTCATGAATTTTTTTAATCGTTTACAAGGCATTTTAGCTTTGATATAATATATAAAACAATAAGAGGAGAAATAATATTAAGAAAAACTATGTAAGGAACCAACGTGACAACAAGTAAGAAAATTATATTCGGCTGAGCCGAATCTTTTTTACCCACCACTTTTATCTTAAAAAAGGGGAAAAAACCGTCGGTGGTGGGTATAAAAAATGTTAATAACGTATTTTAAGACTTTCAAAATCACTCACTTGTCGAGGATCAACATGTGAGTATTATAATATCACGTAATACCACATAATACTGCAATTTCTTTATAAAGCAATTGAGAATTATTAAACTATAACAAAGTACTTATTTACAAGCTTAGCTAAAGCTAAACATGTTGAGCTATTTTAAGATTTTCACAATTGGGTTTTTTAAAGCAATTTTTTATATTTTCCTTCCTTGTTGGGGATTTAGAAAACTTTAATCCAAAACTTTTAAAATAAATATAAATATTTGATTGTACAAATATTACCGTAAGAAATTAAATTAATTTTAGAATTAAAATTTGAAAAAAGTAAACCTATTTTTAATTTCTCAAAAAGCCGTAGAAGGGATATCGTAATTTATACATGTTTTTGACCGAAGTTCCAGTTGGTCGATTAAACGTTTACTACTGGAAAAAGACGAATTAAGAAAAAAGAAAAAAAAACTAAAGTAAAAGCCTTAGCATTTATATAGTCTCAATTAGAAACTCTGATCTAGATTCGATTTCTGATACGAAAACAAAAAAGCAGACTTTATTCTACTGGAAATTTGCTTCCTGAGAATTCTTTTATTTAATAAAGCAGTATAAAAAGCAGACGTTTAAAGTATAATAATAAAAACATATTTTTTTTAAATATTTAACAAGGCCATCTGAAGATCCATTATGTATAAAATAATATTATAGTAGAAAAAGTTGCTTATTATTTATTTGTTTTCATTTTTAGAAATGATTTGAATTTTCTAAGAATAATATTAAAATTGATATTTTCATATTCACCTGCATTGGATACAAGTATATTTCTTTCATAATTCCATTTGTAAACGATACACGCACACTTTGGAAAATAATGTAGGACGGTTTGTTTCATACCATTCATTGGAAGACTTAAGGCAGAATTTCGATTACATTTAGTCGTGTGAGATTACTTTTTTTTTATCTAAGAGGCGACATAGAAAACAAGCACGGATTAGAGGATGTAGGGTCGAATTTTAGGTAGAGTGAGATTATTTGTTTCATCTAAAAGATGACGTAGCAGGGAAGTATTCATTAGAAGTCCCGAAGTAGAATTCCGAATCTATTTCATCGCATGAGACTAATTGTTCCAGCCTAGATTGGACATAACATGACTTTGAAGATCCAGTGTAGAATTTAGTGTTTTTTTTTGCCGCGTGAAACTATCTGTTCCACTTTAGATTGAACATAATATGAATTAGGAAATCCAGCTTCTTTTGACGCTTTAGACTATTTGTTCTACCCTAGATTGGACATAGTATGTGTTAAAAGATCCCATACAGAGTTTTAAGTTTCTTCTGTTGCAAAACACAATTTTTTTCATCTGACTCAAACTGAGTCAGTTCACATTTTCTTCAATAGAGGAAGTGATCATGACTGACAAGGGAATACCAAGCGAAAAAGAAGGATTGATAGGTAGTAGTCTTCTTATATCTAATTATAATCTAATATATTTATAATAATTGTCACATACTTCGGGGTGACAACTGCTTAATTTTTTTTTTTTAAATATATTAAATTTGTATGTATGCATTTAATTAATATTTTGTTGCTACACACAAACAGGTTTTCTATTTTAAATATGCCGCCGATTTTTATACCCATCACCGAACATGAAAGGTATATTCATTTTATTACTACGTTTGTAACGTTTAGAAGGAAATTTTGGAGACCCCTCAAATTAACTATATTCTTGATTGGCATCATATTTAGAATCGATTTAAGCATGTCCGTCTGTCCGTCCGTTCACCTATCCGTTTGTATAATGTCTGCGGTTAACATTCTCCTGGCCGCTAAAATGAAAATATCGGCTTCAAATTTGACAGAAACATTGGAACTTCTCTCTCAGATACGAAGGCGGAACTATATATTTTATCTTTGGTACTTGATCTGGAATAATTGGAACTTCATTAAGAATTTTAGTCCGAGCAGAATTAGGTCATCCAGGTGCTTTAATTGGAGATGATCAAATTTATAATGTAATTGTTACAGCTCATGCATTTATTATAATTTTTTTTATAGTAATACCTGTAATAATTGGAGGATTTGGAAATTGATTAGTACCTTTAATATTAGGAGCTCCAGATATAGCTTTTCCTCGAATAAATAACATAAGATTCTGACTTTTACCCCCTTCTTTAACCCTATTGAAGGCGGACCAAATCGATCACAGGCCACCCTTACAATATGAGATATGAGGTTACAACATCAAATAAGCCAGGGAACACGTCCATCCTGTCGATGTTTTGCTTAGTGCTCATTAAAAACTTTCACAAGATTACATAAAAATAGAAAAAATCTACCAGGGACACCTATTAAAATTTAGTATTTTCCCTCTTTTTGCAAGATAAAGAAAGTGAGCATAAAAGAGTTGGCATAGCCGTACATAATTTTCTTCTTTGTGTCTTTTTTTTTTTTTTTTTAGAAAATTAAAAACTAATCATTAACAACTTTCGAATTATTTGTACTTAATAATTTCCAGTGTTTGTTAGAATCTAGGATTAATTAGAATCTGATTAAATATCAGGGTTTTTTTCACACTCATTATTATTGTGATTATTACTGACATTTAGATAAAAAAAAAATTAGTTATTATGCGCTATTGCGTTTATTTAAAGAAGACGTGATAAAAAGTTCGCTGAATTTGCTAGCAAAGAAAGTGTTGCGTGTTTCTTTAGAAAATGAAAAAAAAAGCAAAAAAAAATTCCGTTTTATTAATATGGTTTGTGGTTAAAGTTCAAATTACTTTACTTACTATTCACGCGCACACTTATAAAAGTAGTAAATAACAAGTAAAAACAGTATATTCACGGCTGTGACCGAATCCTATATACCCACCACTTTCATCTTAAAGAGAAAAAGTTCGAAAAAAACTACATTTCGATACTTTATTATATTAGGCAGACGTGGTAGAGATGTTTTTCATTTTAATAGACTACCGCGGATATTTTTTATATCCATCAACATAGGTAAGGGGTATATTTTATTTTGTGATTTGGTTTATAACTCCCAGAAGGAAACTTCGGAGACCTCACAAAGTATGTATATACTTGATCACTATCAAATTGAGAACCGATTTAAGCATGTCCGTCTGTCCGTAATGTCTATGGTAATTGTTCTCCTTTCTGCAAAAATGAAGATATTAGCTTCAAATTTGGCAGAAACATTGAAAGTTATTGCATGCAGGTTGATATTAAAAGTGGGCTAAGTCGGTCGAAGGACACGCCTACAGTACGACTTAGACTAAGAACACGTCTCCCTTTGAAAGCAAAAAAATAATTGGAGTTTTTCTCATTACTTGTAAACCATAGCAGATAGAATTATAAATATCTCCAAAAATATTACGCTGGCTATCGCGTAGACTCTGTACAAAAATGGAAATGATCGACTACTCCCACTCGATATAATAGAATATTGAAATTTAATTTTTTGTGAAAATGTTCGTAACTTTAAGAAAGATGCTTCTGAAACCACATAAAATATATATATTCTTGATCATATATATCTATTCTTAAAATTCAGAATACATCTAAACGTATCCGTCGGTAGGTCTGTCCATCTGTCTGTCTAATCAAATAACGTAATGCCTGAGGTAAACATTCTGTTGGCCGCAAAAATGAAGAGATCGGCTTCGAGTTTGGCAGAAACATTAGAAGTTCTTTCACATATGTTGCTACTAAAAATGGGCCAAATCGACCATAGGCCACGCCTACCGTATAAGCTGAAAACACGTCTGTTATCTGGCTGTTTTTCCCGGGCTGTTTACCACGATATTCTATGATTGGCTGTGTTCCAGTGTATTCCATAAAAATAGAAAGATTTGCCACGCCTACCTATTAAAATGTAGTTTTTCCTCCTTTGTTTAAAACATAGGTTGTAGGTATAAAAGATTCACTAGAGGCAAATATGATTTTCTTATTTATCATTGTTTATGTATTGTACTCTATGTGTAGTGAGCAAAATAGCTAGGATCTGGAGGTGTTTTCAGCTTATATTATAGAGAAGACTTGTCCTTTGCCCGATTTGGTCCATTTGGTCAATATCAACGTATCTGTATGGATTTTTAATGTTTTTGCCAAATTTCATCCAAATATCTTCTTAACTTTTGCGGTCGGAAAAATATTTATCGTTAAACAGACAGACAGGGCGGACGAAGAAACGAATGGGTAGGCTTAGGTAGGTTCCGAGTTCTGATCAAAAGAGTATACAAAATATATATGTTTTTTGAAGCTTTTTTCTTGTTGTTACAAAAGTTTGTGCAGAATTTGAAAATGCAATACTCTATCGTATTGGGTGGACGTCTTTTGTCGGTTTTTCCTAATTTTGTACACGACCAACGGACATACGGACAATGTTTAAATCCATTCTAAATATGATACTGATCAAGTATATGCATATTTTATGTGATCCTTGAAGTATTCTTTTGGGTGTTGCAAACAAAATGACAAAACGAATATACCCTTAACCTTCGAAAGTGATTATAGAAATTCGTAGAATTAACGACTCAGTGTGGTTGCAAAGGGGGCTTTATGGTTCCTAAATAAAGATTGAACTGATAGATGTTCAGATTAATCGACGTTTGTCGGTGTGCATGGCGGACGATTAGTTGCGGCTTTTTGAAGTGACTGCGTTAGTTTCACTGTTAGCATTTGTCAAATTTCTTGATCTCGCCGTCTAACAGTACAACGCTCTAATTTTACTCAAAAATAATGATTATCTCGTTGTAATTTACATACATAGCCCTACATAGATTCGCAAGCTCACTTGTAATAGGGATATAACGAAACCTTTACTGGCTATATTTGAAATCATTTGTCAAACTATGAGCATTCCATGCAAAAAAGTACAATCTTTTACAAAAGTAGAAGTTATCGCCCTGAAGAGTACATCAAATAGCTTTCGGGACACATAGTTAGTCAAACAAGTCGTATTGTATGCCAAAAAAAAAATGCCAAACATGGGAAATATTACTTTTCTCGGTTAATTGAAAGGTAAGTGCGGCTGAGTCGTAAAAAATGATGAAAAATACTCGGAAGATCAATAAAAACCTGGTAAGGATCTGTTGCACTAATAATACCGATAGCATTTGAGAGTATCCTTGATGCCCTCTTTTAAAGAGACTAACTGGTTGTAGACTTCTATGGGCTGCTACAACTCTGTGAAACTATGGTTAAGGGAAAACGTATCCATACAGAATCGACAGAGTTGCCCTGATCGTTGAAGAAGAACGTTTGTAATATGAAAAAAAGTAGTTCATGTTGAGACTTTGTATTAGTATGACGGGTCTCTATCAGAAAACGTTAATAATACTAAAGTGGAATATGCTTCTAGCTCAATGTACTCACTAATAATTCGTGCTTTTAATTAACAACACTTTCAACCTAATATGGTTTGTCTGAGCAATACTTTCATTCTCGGGACGATATTGAAAGAAAGGGTTGTATTATGAATGTCTTCACAAAGGATCAAATGTCTTGCGGCATATAATTTGTATTCTGTTGGGAACAACGTGTATCTAAGGATGAGCAGTACTTTAAATAAAACGTTTTTTAACTTTTCCTTGAAAAGGGCCTTTAAGACTTTTTCTTTACATTTATTTTATTTTCATATGGCTTTGAGCGTTGCTTACATAACTATAGCGTAAGCATTAGCGTATTTAACATTTTTTATAAGTTGCTTTACTTGTATTTAAGATAACACAATTAAAACGTAAAATTCAAATGTTTACAAAATCCAAATGTTTACAAAATCCAAAGTAATAAAAGAATACTGGTTGTGGTCAGGGCTAAGCTCATCTAACGATCTCATGAGGTTGTTTAAGATCTGAACTGATAGCAGACCAGATTTTTTAACACTCATTTGAAAAAGTATATAAATTCAGTAGCGAGAACTATTAATGTTACGGCATGCTTACAGTACGTATTCAACGAACTAAATCGCTTCTTTGCGTGATGGATTTCTTGGGCTTTTTAGGAGCTGATGCCTATTATCGGCTGCATGGGGTAAGACTTTTAGCGAAATCAATTTGATTTTTGAGTGTTTCTTTTAGTAGTAGTAGGTAGTAATACAAACTAATAAGAAATGTGTAGAAAAGATTCTTCTATGGAAGCAGTGAGGTACACTTCTGCTTTACCAAACGCTGTCATAAATAAGTTTTAAATAGTGTCTAAGCAGACTTCCCCTTCGAAAATTTTCGGCAACATTTACGTCATATCGTCTCCTTGAAGTGTGATGTAGCTCTTCTTCCTAGATAATAATGACTATTTCTCCTTAAATTTTTACCAAAGGATGAATTTCACATCGATAGTTTTTAATAATATAATATCGTAAATCAAAGGTATACAATCTATCAGAGAAGCGGCTCATTACTGCGAAAAGCGACCACATGTTTTGTTCTCTTATAGAAGACATGAAGCTTGAATTTCATATCAATGCGGTCCATTACTAGGAAAAGCAAACATATGTTTTGTTCTCTTAAAGAAGATATGAAGCTTGAATTTCACACCAATAGTTTATAAAAATTAATTAATATCGTAAATCAAACCGTTGAGAAGAGCGGCTTATTATTACATTTTTTGTCCTTTTACTTGAAGCTGATGATATCAAGTTTGAATTTAAAGTCAGTAAATCTGACAAAATCTCAGGTGCTTTTGCGATTGTTTTGCATTGAACACTAATAGATTGAGAAGCTCTCCCGTAAGTAGTTACACAATTAATTATTTATTACTTATTGCTCAAGGGGTATTACTTACCTCCCACTTGATTGGTTACATGCGGTCGATATGATTGAAAAAAGTAAATCATTATTAAGTAAAATGATTATTAATTATGACAAATTAATTATGTAATTATATTAAAATGATTATAATTATGTATACAAATAGAATATAAAAAAGACCTTAATTTAAATGAAAATGTCTAGACTTGCAAAAATGATAATTTCAACATAAACCATTATCATCCCAACCCAACCCCTGCTTTCATCTCGCGTAAAAGCGTAAGATTTCAAGTGAAATTAACAACGACATCAGTCAGTAAATGTGAAAAGCTTATCAAAGAAATTATGATTTAAATGCTCAGACAATTTGCTATACAACGAAATATTATTATTTAATTTTTTAATAGGTGTCCATTGAAAATATTATTCATATGCATATGGTTATATTGGTGCATAAGTACATATAAGTAGTTGTTATGCTTAGCACCTCAGGAAGGATTTATATTCACTTACTCAACTCGTTTGCAACACCCAGGAAAAAAGTTCAGAGACTTTAAAACGAATCTATTTATATATATATATATATATACCTGATCAGCATTAAATTTTGAATCAATTAAAGCTTGTCCGTCTGTCTGTGTGTCTATGCAATTTCTTGTTATAAACATATTTCAGCTTCAAATTTTGGCAAAACCATTAAAAATGCTTGTGCGTTGTTCTGTTGATATTAAAAATGGGTCCAATCGATCAAAGATTACGCCTACGCTATAAGATAAGTTGAAAACACTTCTACTATCTGAGGGTTTTGCTGCTCATAGTTTGCACAATAAAGATCTTTAGGATGTTCCATGAAAAAATGAAAAAATCTGCCGCTCCTACCTCATATTACAAAGTATTTAGTAATTTAGTTTTTATTCGATAATGCTTTTACGATAACGATAATGGTGCAGTATAGAAGATTCGGTACAAACGAGTGTAATTTTCTTACTTGTCTTATATGAATTGTTAGTAATTTAATAAATTTGAAATAAATTTCACAGTTATTTTAGCAAATAATTACATGCATAACGAGTTAGACAACGAGATGTCTGTTTAAACATTTCCACCACTTTATCGCTTGTATTGATGAAAACACGATTATAGTCATTTGCTGATTTTATTTGTGTAATACGTAACGCGTTTAAAACTACCATTCGATGCTTCATAAAGAAAATATATATTTTTGTACGATTTTACGATTCATGATCGATTTTCTTCATTTTCATATTTCTATCGTATTTTCATACTTCCTTCCTTCCTCATTCGATGATCTTATCCAACACTGTAGCCATACTCTGGAGACATTTTTATCTCAAGGAGTACTGCTGGTCTAAATCAGGTCAAATTTAAATTTTAAACAGACAAAAACAAAAACAAAAAAATAAGAAAATTAAATTCGGCTTATTTTCAGCTTATTCAGCTTATTTTATAGCGTAAGCGTGACTTGCGACCGATGTGGTCCATTTTCAAAGCCAACGTATGTGAAAGCATATGCAATGGCTGTGACAAATTTTCTCCAGATATATTAATCTTTGGTTATCGCAGAAATTACACAGTTAAGCAGACAGACGGACGGACGGACACGTCTAGATGTCCTCAGAATTCGATACTGATCAAGAATATATACGCTTTATAGGGTTTTTGAAGTTTCTTTCTTAATGTCTTCACAAAATATTCAATTCTAATACTCTTCTGTATCGAATGGGCTTGGTCGATACTTTTAATTTTTGTGCGGATACTGGAAGAAAAAAATTTGTAGAAATTTATTTGTATGTCTGCTATGATTTATTAGTAGTAGTAAATGTTGTCTTAAAAGCAAGGCTATTCTCAGTTTACACTGTACTGGTAGTATGCCCTTTGATCGATTTGGCCCATTTGCCATATTAACATTGGTATCGATATCTGCACTTTTGCGGCCAAGAGAATGATTACCACAGACATTACACAGACGGATACACGGAAAGACGGGCAGACGGGTGGACGGAGAGACGGACGAACGGGTGGACGGACAACCGGACATGCTTAAATCCATTGTAGATTTGATGCTCATCAGGGATGAGCTTGATTCGAAGCTTCTTTCTAGGTGTTACAAACAAACTGGATATGGGAGATACAAAAACCAAAATTATACGAGTTATACTGCTTGGCGTTTTAAAACATTGTGTTTCGAGAGAAATGCATTCAAAATTTTGACATTTTTTCTCAAACTATCAAAGAAATTCTATGTTGTTTAGTAGAGATTGTTACGCTAAAGACATTTTAAAAAATTCGATTGATAAAAATGAAAAATGTTCGAGTTCTGTTGCATGCCGNGTACTGACCTTTAATCACCTTTAATATCTTTTTATGTAGATTCCCCTTTCCTGGTGCTCTTTTTGAGCGTAATTTCCTGGTAGTTTTTTGACAGGATACGCTTATATTAATCTTGACTTATCTTTAACATGCTCCTTTTTTTACAGAATATGAACATGTTACTTTCTACTCGTCTTTAACTTATATGGGTCAGTTTTTCCCGATATTTTGTTTGATACGAAATTCCTATTACTTTTTTGACAGAATACACGTGTATTGATCTTTAATCATCTTTAATATCGTTTTATGTAGGTTCCGTCTTTCCGGTGCTAAGTTTTTGATAAGAATTTCCTGGTAGTTTTTTGACGGAATATGCGCCTAGTAATCTCTAATCATCTTTAACATGCCCTTATAAAGGCTTTCGTTTACCGATACTTTTTTTTTGACAAAATATATTTGGTACTTTTTTGGGCAGAATATATCGCCTCTCTCGATCCTTTTTTATTACGATTACGAAATTCCTGGTACTTCTTGGTTACAAAATTCCCGATACTTTTTTGGATAGTATAAGTGTAATATTGATCTCTTTACTCATCTTCAATATCCTTATCCATAAGTTCACTTTTCTCGGTGATTTGATTTTGATATGAATTTCCTGGCATTTTTTTGACGGAATACCTGCATAGTCTTTAACATGCTCTTATGTTTCCCGATACTTTTTTGACAAAATTTACTTGATACTTTTTTGAACACAATATGTCACCTCTCCCGGTCTTTTTTTATTACAAAATTCCTGGTACTTTTTGTTCCTGATACTTTTTTGATAGTATTTGCTTAATATTGATCTCTCTATCTCTCTCTCTCTCTCTCTCTCTCTCTCTCTCTCTCTCTCTCTCTCTCTCATCGCCCATCTTTAATATTCTTTTCTATAGGTTCCCTTTTTATGGTGCTTTTTTTTGATAGAAATTTCCTGGCAGTTTTTTGACGGTATATGCGCATATTGATCTCTACTCATATATTCAAAATTTTTTTATATAAATCTTTACATATATATATATATANATGCAATTAAGTGCCTTTTTAATGACTAATGACAAAAATTCTTTATTCATATAAATAAATGACAATATTAACGAGAACCATAATAACCACAACAACAATAAAAACGACAACAACAACAGCTTAAAAGTTAAGTTAACGTCATCATCAAAAACAATTAAATCAACTCAAATTGCAATTGCATTACAAATACAACAACGATAATAAACGACATTCTCGTATTATAAATCGACAAACAAGTGCATACGAATAAATGCATAACAGCATACATTGTATCAAAACCGATTATCATTAACCGATTAACTGCGGAAATAAGGATTTGTTAGGTACACGGTAAACCTAAAGTGCTTACATATCGTATAAAATAAAATGAGTAAGAAAGTTACGTTCGGCTATGCCGAATCTTTATACCCATCACCTTTATCTTAAAAAGAAGGTAACAAGAAAAACTAATTCTTAACAGGTGGGTGTGGCAGATTTTTTTATTTTTATGTAACAACGTGAAAATAATTATTGTGTAGTCTAGGACTAGTAAGTAAAATACCCAGAAAACAAAGGTGTTTTCAGCATATTTTATACTACAGGCGTGGTTGTGGAACCGACTTGGTCCATTTTCAATGTCAAAGTATGTAAAAAACTTACAATTTCTTGCCGAACTTCATCAAGTTATCTTAATTTTTGCAATCGGGAAAATGGTTATCGCAAAAGATTACACAGAAAAGCAGATAGACAGAAGAACAAACGGACGGACTGATACGTCTAGGGGTCCGAACTTGGTACTGATCAAAAATATATACAGTTTATGAGATTTCTAAAACTTCTTTCTTAATACGTTTTCAAAAAATAATTTAATTCCAATACCGAGTAGGCGTGGTCGATTCTTTTTGTTTTTATACCCACAAAAAAGGAAAGCTAGCTCGATAAATGTTAAAATTTTTATAAATCTGCGATAAGCAAAAATCCTACTTGATTTTTTCTTACAAGCAGAGGTGTTCTCAGTTTACGTTGTACAGTGGAGGTGGCGGGTATCCTTTGGACGATTGGACCCATTCTCAATACCAACCTGCATTCAAGAACTTCTAATGTTTCTACTAAATTTGAAGCCGATATTTCAATGTTAACCACAGACATCAGACGCACAGACGGACATGCTTAAATCGATTCTCAATTATATGCTGATCAAAAATACATATAATGGATGAGGTGTCAGAAGATTACTTCTTAAACGTAATAGTAATTGCGCCAGCGTTAATCATTGGTAGTGAATGACAATCGTTAGTTTATAAATTTCTTCAAATATTTATTTTCATTTTGTAAACAAAAAAAACGAATAATAATCGTTTAAATTTGTACAAAATAAGTTGGTAATAAGGTTGGATAATGTGAAGCTCGTACGATATTGTGGTAATTTAATAAAAAAATAATGGAGGGATATGCGACTAAGCGTCTTGAAGTTAATATTGTAAAGGAGTTTAGAATAATGAATTTACCCTTTTGTAAGTTTAGGCAAAAAATTATTCCCAACCTTCCTCTATTTTGGATCAGGCAATTTATCAGGTATCTATTTAAATCGGCTTTTGNACACCTATGTAAAGTGCGTTCTTTTGTACGTACATATCTTAAAGAAGCCATAAACTTTTTTTTATTTATAAAAGTTTGTGTTTAGTGCCTGCTAGCGAAGAAATGGGTGGGAAAGCCGGCTTTGCAATAAATTTGTCATTCGTTATATATATGTATATATACACACATATATTTATATATGTAATCCATAGCTACATATACGTAAATGTAAGTTTTACACAATCAATATACATTAAAAAAAAAAGAAGTGTAAATGAATCTTCTTTTTCTTCTGTAGTTGAACAAGTTAAGAGATACGACCGATGATTCAGTTACCAGCACTTTTTCTATATATATTTTGCTCTTATTCTTATTATTATTCTTTTGTATTAAGTTAATTGGAAAAGTTCCGGGAACGGAAGTCGTAAAACAAGTTTATACATCCAAGCCTTAATTTTCAAATTTCAATTATGGCCAGAGAAAGATAATGCATTTCAAACAGACATAAAACCCAAAAAAAAGTTTCTAAAACTAAAATTGTTTTTTCCCTTTTAGTCATACATTCTTTACTCATGATTTCTAAGATTAACACTTAAGCTGCTGTATAAGTTATTGGGAAAAAAATATCATCATAAAATATTTTCAAAAACTGTAGCTAATTGATTTCGGCTTCATGCAATAATGTCGATCGAATTATGTTTGCAATGATACGGCGATTAGGATAAGCCAGTTAAGCATCAAATCGAAAAGTCATGTCCGCAAATTTAATGAAATCATAGCTTAAATGAAATCCAAGAGTTTTAAAATTAAAACTGAATTAAAACTAAATTAAAATAAAATTTTTTTTATAACAAAGTAAAAATGACATTGAAGTAAGAAAAAATCAAACTTAAAAACACTAAAAAGCTAAATTGTAGTGAAATTAAATTTGAATTTTTTAACTAAAGGAAAATGAGACAATCAGTGATAAAGGCCGCGAGAAAAAATTAAGAATAACTTAGGAGACCTTACTACAATAACATTACATCGTAGATCGTAAAAATGAAATTGAAACCTATTAAATAATTCCTACGTAAGGAATAAAAGGACGAGAAAAGCGACGAGTAAAAGTAATAGAAAAACGAATCGTAAGATTAACGGTGGTCCCGTAACCAAGGCAACCCCATATCAAGAAGACCTCATACGACCCCTTCTCAAGAGGAACTCACACCAACAAGAGCACTTATGAGAGAATAAACTAAGTCCGTCCACATTTGCTTATCCGTAAGTCGAGTTCACTAGAAAACAAATATTCCTCGAATTGATATTAATTGACCATGAGTAGAGAGTACGAGTAGATATAATGAAAAACCTAATCGCTAAGCTTATGCGACTCTAAAAGAACCTTTGATTGAGGAACATCGTACTAAACCTCCGAGAAAACGAAGCAAAATTTTCCACAGTTTTATTTCAAAAGTTGAGTGTGCAAGAAAATCGAAATTTTTATAAGCGAACACCTGATTTCCGTGTAAGCGAACCGCAATCTAAGTAAGTTCTTACACAGCTATGTCCAAGTAAATATTTCTTCTTTCTTCTCTCATTTTTTTTTTTTTTTTTTGTAAAAAGAATTATCTAAAATTTTCTCCAAAGGAATTTTTGTTAACTTTCGGACAACGCCAATAAAGGCCTTAGTGTAATTTTATCATAATGTCCTTAGTGTTTTTGACTCTCAGTAAATCTTACTTTAAGTTAAAAAAAACTTTTTTCAATGATTTCCTAATTTACNCTCGATGAGTCAGTTCTCTCACTCTTACGATATTCATATGTCATCTGAAAGATGAAAGAAGTAGCAGCTAGTGAAGGACAATACTTTAGATATCGTTCTTTTATATTAAACTCCTAATTTTTGAAGGTCAACGGCGGAAACTTTTTTGTACATCTATTATTATATTTTTTTTCTTAATTAGGGGATCATTTTTATATTAATTTGATAAATATTTTCGGCTTTGATAAATAATCACCAATCACTGATTCTTAAATTAAGCCTGTTCGTACTACTGGAGTCTCTTGATACCTATTGCAGACAATCAATAAAGAAAAAAATCTCTCCCTTTATGTTCATATTTTATTTAGCTTACAACAATTTAGAACCACTTAGACTTGGAAGCCGCTTGACTTGAAAGGAGTTTCATAAAATTAAAATTCTTTTTAAAATGATCTGGCACTCACGGGATATTTAAACACGGTGATGGTTCCAAAGAAGAAGAGAGAACAAGGTAGAGTATGGCCGTAGTCTAGGAGTTGTATGCCTGAACAGTAAATGTTATACATAGTGGCAGCCGCACGTCTATCGTAATTAAAATATGTTATGTTTCTTATCTACTCTACGTCAGACGGAAGAACCCATTAAGTTTTATTCTCTTCCATTGCCCATTTATGATGCGGGAGAAGATCAAAATTAGACGTCTTTCTCATTTTAAACATTTTAATAGCATTCTGAAATTGTATTTTACACATCTTGGTGATCATTTTTTTCTAGTGTTTTTCAAATTGCTCAATAAATCTTTGATCTTCTGGCCTCTTAAATATCTGTACCTCAACAACATCCTATATATCAGCCTTACCCTACACTCTCTCTTTCTCTCTCTCTCTCACTTCCTCTCTTTCACTTCCTCTCTCTCTTTCTCTCGCTCTCTCTCTCGCTCACTCTCTCTCTCTCTCTCTCTTCGTATCTACGTATCTATCTTCGTGCTGATCATAGTAACCGGCACACGAATACATAGACATACACTTATAGGAACAAACATATGCCTGCGTGCTGCCAAGTTATGTTTGAGACAATTTGTTTAGCTTTTATGTTGGGCTAAGCAGCGATTTGTTGTTAACTAACTAAGTAACTAACTAACTAAGTGATCGACTGGCTGGTTGGTTTTCTGGTTTTGTGAGCTTCTGCTTACATATTTTGAGTATATTAAGCCTAGTTAGGCGAACGGCTATACCTGTTTCGTTGCTGGTTTGAGCCAAGTCTAGAGCGAATGCCTTGCAAGTGTAAGTGAGTGATCAATAGTAATGCTAATAATCGCACACACACACACACACACACACACATACATATACGTACCCTGCGTACATACCAGACTTGGCAATAAATAGTGTAAATGTGTGCCTTTCAGTTTTTCATAGTCGTTGCTAGCGTAAGCTACTGCTGGTCTTATAAACGCGCTTNAAAAAAAAACCACAAAAATCATTCGTTAATTTCGCTCAACTTTTATGCATTTTTAGACTCCGCTTTATCAATGAAAAACAAAAAAAAAACAAAAGACAGAAAAAATGCTCGCCTAAACAAGTTTGTTTCTCTGCCTTACTTATGTTCAAATTGAGTCAATTCGTATCGAATATAAGCAAAGCTTAAAAGAAGCAACAAGCTCGTATTAAATACGTCAAAAAATAAAAAAATAAATAAATAAATAAACACGCTTAAGCAGTTTCTTTTTTACCCCCAAAGAAAAAGTATTAAATAAAAATCAAAAAAAAAAAAAAAATGATTTTAAATATTAAATAACTCATCAGTTATTTTGGAAATTTGTTTTCAAATGTTACTTTCTCTCTCTCTTCACATTTCGTATCACATTTTAATATCTCAATATAGAAGAGAGAGAGAGAGATATTAAATTAAATCCAATTTAAGGTTTTAAGGAGATATAAGTAAAATTTTTAAAAAAGCTTATCGAAATAAAAAAAATTTTGCTCCAAAATTTTTGATTCGAAATGTTGCTTGTCGCCAGCCATTATTTGTTAAAATTCTTCTATTAGCATCTCAATTTCGCTTCGAAAGACGAACTCGTCTTTTGAAGTTATGTAACCATAGATCTATTTTTTGCTATCGTTAGAAAAATGAAAATACTACTCAAACCATGCATCATTAATTGAAATAAAAACTATTGATTGTTTAAAAGTTCCCTTAAAAGACTGTTTTGTTTAAAAGTTCCCTTAAAAGTCTCGCACATAGCGAGATCATTCTCTCTTTAGTTAATTTCTTCGCTTGCGATGATGTTGCGTTTTTTTTTTGAGAAGCTCTTAATTTGCTAAGTTTTTTCGATTTCTCTATGCAGGCGTCATAAGTTTAGAGCCTGATGTGTATACCTTGCCTATCGGACGTTGATGATTGATTGAGTTTCAACCATGAATTCTTATCGCTTTGATCCTTAACGATGTATACATTTTTCGTTAGTAGTCGCAAAAAAACTTGTGTACTTTTTAATCTTTACATCGGCTCTTTACCTATCAAGTCTGAGCTTCTAAAGCTTTTCCGATTCATTACTTTGCCGATTAATACTTTTGGATTATTTTCATTCCCTTTAAATGCCTAGAAAGAATAAATTTATAAGATTTTCTTATAATGCAGCACGCATTCCAATGTACTCAGTTTCACTGCAATAAAGTTCACTGAGGCAATAGGTATACTTGGATATTTTGTTTGTTTAATAGGTTTCTATGTTTAACATGAAAATCTTTAAAACAAATATAGGAATACAAATAAGTTTCTGCCGTTTAACAAAGGATGACTTCACCCGAAGGTTCTGTTGAAATTGTAGGATATAAAATTTGATATCGTAAATTTCGTCAGTTACTAACAACATAACCTTGAGGTATTAGTGACATAGTATCAATACCACATAATTTTTTTCGTGCCAGAATATCAAGTTTTATGTCGAATAAGTATCATTTTACTTAGCCTAACTCTAAAGACAATGTCTCTAAAGCCTTACGAGTGATAAGCAGCGGTTATGTTAGGATATCCAAAGAACAATTGATCTTGATTCATACTAAGCGAACCATTAACTTGGATGAGAAAGTTGAATATCCATGACGGTCATACTTAGGCACTGTCCGGGGGAGTTACGTGGGCATGGTGTATTATAGTCTGTTTGAGGTAAATGGAATCATTACTAGGGAACCCTATCAATAATAACTGATGTTGTTGGGACACAATACTGGTGCAATATGTTGAAACTCCTGATATCATGA
>KK351037.1:820804-837797 GCA_000671755.1 Glossina brevipalpis | reverse complement strand
CTTTTCTTTTCTTTTCTTTTCTTTTCTTACTGTTCCTTCTACGAGAAAAGATAATGGATGTAAAAGAATCGTCTACAGCTGAATATAATTTTCTTACTTGTTTGTTTTGCAAATGAAAAATGCTCGACAGATGAAAATTGTTTGAAACTTTGGTTGTTTAAATTGATAAATGAAATTCTATCAACTGGTTGTGCAAATATCTTCGGGAGATCATTATGTAATTCTCTATAAAGAAACATATATTTTGTTAGCCTTAACAAAATATAGAATTTTTTTTTCCATTAAATCAAGTGTTTTTTTTACTTTTTTTTTGTAATGGAATTAAATTAAAAGCTTTAAGTAATATTCCCTTGTTTACCTTTTGTTTTCTTTCCCCTTTTTGAAAATAATCAATTTAGAAAATTACTTTAGAATCCCAAAAAAAAAAAAAGAAAAAGAAATTAATCCAGATCTTTTAATGATAATCTTGACCATTTTGAATACTTTGTACACTTAGTACACTTTAAAGCAATTAAAAAAAAAAATCATTTTTAGCTAAAAAAAAAAAAAGAAGTAAAATTATAATAAAAACCACTTTCGGTTGTGGAGGCCATTTCTGGCAAATTTAGTTATCGGTTTAGTGTACTGCTTTGTTTTTGTTTATTCTGAACTCAAAAAACCTAAATTGAAATTTAGTAAATTTATATTTTTTCACAACCATATACGTGATCCTAAATTGATTCGAGTTTAAAATAAACTCTCAAGTAATTCTTTGAGTCACATTTTTGTAGTTAAATATTTAACTGAACAATAATGCGTGCAACGCTTGCAAGCGACACAAGTTATTGCAGATATTTTCGGCCTCTGTGGTTAAATTAAAATTACCTTCACTTCACTTCACTTCAAGATTAATGTAACATACATGTACAGTACTTTTTTCCTTTTTTTTTTTTCTTTGCAACATTGAAAGATTGTATCAGTTCTTTGGTTCAAAAGAAAAAAAAATCTGGTCAACTCTGTGAACGGGTTGGCTGTTAAAATGACCAAGATACCAAAAAATTTTTAAATGTTAACCATAAAATAACAACAAAAACTTGGATTTGGTTTTAAATTTAAAAAATTTATTTAAAAACCAGTAATTTTTGTTAGTATTTTTGAAGTGCATTTTATTGTTAATAAAAAGGCCATTTCGCGAAATAAATTTAAGTTGACGTAAAAAATAAAAACAAAAAATACATTATATGGGGCTGAATTTTTTACTGCTCACCACCATCAGCTTGGGTAGAATTTGACCTCATCTCTTATTGCTTATTGCTCAGTTTAAAAACAATTGAGCCGAATTTTTTACTGCTCACACAATCAGCTTGGGTAGAATTTGACCTCATGTTTTATTGCTTACTACTCAGCTTAAAAAAAGTTGAGCCGAATTCTTTACTATTTTGGACTGGGCCCAACCTTTTACTACTCGCCATCAATTTTGGTAACATTGAGTCACTCATCTTCAGCTTGAGTAGATTTGGGTTCAATTATTTGCTACTACTTATCAGCTTGAGTAGAACTTGCCCGATTTTTTTATTAATCAGCACGAGCTTGGGTAGAATTTCACCCCATTTTTTATTACTCACCAACAGGTTAAGAAGAATTGAATATTTTATTATTCGTCTTTAGCTTAGGTAGAAATTAGTCGAATTTTATATCATTGAGCTTAGCCCAACTTTTCACTACCCACTATCAGCTTGGGTAAAATTGGGTGACATGCTTTTTGCTACTTACCATCAGCTCGGGTAGGACTGGACCGAATTTTTTGTTCTTTACTATCAGCCTGCATAGGACTGAGCTCAACTTTTCACTATTGCCCATTTATTTTGAATTGACCATGAGTACCACCACGAGTTTTTTTCAGCAACTGTCGACTTAGAAATATTCAGTGTATTTTTGATATACATCATCATCTGATTGGGCACAAGATATGATTAGAAAATATAACTAACATCGCTTTCCTTGGCCTATATCGTGTAGAAAATTCATAATTCCCACCATAACCTTAAGCGATTTGGCAACACTGTACGGTACGGCAACTTTTTGAAGTAATAAATTGTAGTTCAACAAATCCAATTATAATATTAAATACCGTTACGGGATTTTCCAACGAAGTTTTCAAAATTCAGCATTATACGAAGAGCCGTTGTAACAATGATCCGATTCAATTCATTTTTAATAGGATTCGTTATTGGGAAATATATATCAATTTATCAAACTTCGTCAAATAAAAATGTTTCGAAAATATGCGATCTATAAAGCAAGCATAAAAGTGTATGGACAGATATCAAAGGAACAGATGTGCTTAAAACAATTCAGAAAGGGATTGCGAATTATTTAGCATAATAAAAGGTGACCCTATCTTATGTCATTCTGATTATTGGATACATTCGTGCGACCTTAGTATACCCTGTTTCAAAGGTGTTGTAGAAGATACAAACCATAGGTATATATAATTACGAACGAACCCTTGATAGAACTTTACGAGCAGATGTTATTAAGGAAAAATTTAAGGTTTAAAATTTTGAAACCATAAATTAGGAAAACAAGAGATTTTTAAACTTAGTCGGAAGAGGTATATTAAGAGAGAGGAATAAATTTATTTTTGTAGAGAATAGTTTGAAACCCCAGTCATTATACAATTCATTTACGCTAATTAGGAACATAATGTAAAATTTACATTTTTTCTGAAGCATATTTGGAAGGGTTATAAAAAATTTAAGAAATCTAGCATACCCCTAGGGGCGTATGGAAATGTGTTACATCGATATTATAAAATCTTGTAATATTATGTTTAGAAAAAGTTTGATGTCGTATCACTTTCAAACATAGCCTTTAATTGAATTCTATCCAATGAAATAGCTTCACTTTTGGAATGGGTACAAGTTAAGGAAAATGAAGCCGCAAGTTTATATACGAACTTGCAAGGGTATGTCTACCAAACAAAGTTTTTAATTAAAAGCAATCCAATGGTATGTCTTTACGAACAAAGCTGAAATAGGAATAAGTTAAGGCAAATGAACCCGTAAGCTTATATGCCGACTTGAAGGCGAAGCTCTTTCAGAAAAGCCCTTTAATTAAAACCAAACCAATGGTATGTCTTTACGAACAAAACTGAAACGGGCACAAGTTAGAGGAAAGGTTTCATATTTCTGTTGATAGCCGAGATCTCTCTCAACTAGAATG
This sequence comes from Glossina brevipalpis, assembly GCA_000671755.1. Taxonomy (NCBI): domain Eukaryota; kingdom Metazoa; phylum Arthropoda; class Insecta; order Diptera; family Glossinidae; genus Glossina; species Glossina brevipalpis. The sequence continues at coordinate 834,593 of KK351037.1, read as the reverse complement.
GAGCGTGTTTTTCTTAGCATAACATAAAGACCTAAATATAAAATTATAAATAGCATCGAGAGATTAATTTTAACAAATTTAGTGTCTTATTGATTTATTAGGATCATTTATGTTTAGAGAACTCGCAATTATTGTAACGATTGTAATGAACGTAAAGCTTCTAAAGCTGAGGAATAGAATAAATCTTTGGTATTTACTTCTTTCCCTTAAACTGAAAACATTTTTCTAAACATTCTTCTTTTTAATCAAATAATTTTCGAAGAGATTTTCTCGAGGCTCTGCAAACTGCGTATTTGTGGTTGTTACATACATGTTTACATATCTTTCTCTTAGAATCGTATAATGAACCTGTATGAAGAAGTAGTTAAAAGCGTAGAATGATTAGTAGCGTGAAATGATCAGTAAAAATTAAAAAAAAAAAAAAAAAATGCTGTTGAACAACTTAAGCAATATGCGATTAATTTTAATTTTAAATTAATTAATTCGTGCTTTTTATATAAGTAAACATGTTGGAAGATTGTAAGTTTTAACTTTTCCGACAACCCCATCAATCAACGTTGATTACGAGTGAGAATATGCGTAGTAAGTGATTGAAAGTAATATATCTTCGAACAGCTGCCTATAAAAAAACACAAAAGGTGTTTTTTGTAATATTGAAAGATGAAATCTTTTTAACAAAAAAAAAAAAAAAAAAAAAAAAAAAAAAAAAAAAAAAAAAAAAAAAAAAAAAAACGAGTTAATCGAAGAAAACAGGAAAAATATAACTTGTAGATGAGTTATTACACAAAGGTATAAAGTCGTTATTAATATTAATTTTTTTTTTAATCTTTCTAACTAGTAATCCAAAGCTAATTGGCTTATTAAACTACAGTTCATTTGTAGTCGTTCGTTCGTTATATTATACATGTAGGGATAGGAATTTTAAGCGGCATGCACAAGTTCAATGTAATTGTTCGAATGAAAGTGTAGTTATGGGAATTTTTATTTAAAAAAAAAAAAAAAAAAAAAATATTGTAGTAAATCTTTTTTTTTTTTTTTCTTAACAATAAGTTTCTCTCTCACGTACCGTTGAGATAAAGTTTTATAAAAATATATTCATTTTACTATTATTTCTTTTTTTTTTTGCTTACAAAGATACCCGAAAGATTCGTATGACTTGTTTTAGGTAGAGAACCTTGACCGAGGTCACTTGTATACGTGTTCATTGCTTAACTTATATATCACAATTATTACATACGTCATGGTTTATTCATTTTAATATTTTTACACTCATTACTCCGATCGTAAAAATATTCATATTCATTGTGTATTGTATTTTGCAACAGATATCGTATAAATTATGTAAAACTTTGCAATCTTATAAGATTTGAAGAAATTTTTGAGAGAAAAGAAATCATGTCCGTCCATCTGTTTTAAAATTGTAAAAGTTAACATGGAAAATTTGTAAATTGGCTACATTCTCTAGGTTAGACTTAAAAAGTAAGTTTAACGTGTATGTTAATCCTTTAGAGAATAATTAAAGAAGTAAGGTAATCTCATCAAAGAAAAAAAAAAGAACTGTCCGATCTGAAATTTTTAGACATATGAAAATAGCTACTTATATTCCAAAAATGCAGAAAATTGTTGACTCCGAACCATAAATACTTAATGATTTGAAAAAAATCTGGGAAGATGTAAATGATTTTTCTATATCTGGCACCATTTTGTCTGCAACATCCAGAAGGAAGCTTCAGAAACCTCATAGAGTATAAATATGTTTAATCAACTTCAAATTTAGAATCAATTTAAGCAGGTCCGTCATTCTTTCTATCTGTGCTGTCTTTCTGTCTGCCCTGTCTTTCTGTCTGTCCGGCGTTCTGTCTGTCCGTCTTCCGGTCTTCCGGTCCATCCGTCTTTCCGTCTGCCCGTGTGTGCATTTGTGAAATGTTATTATAAATGTATTAGACATTGCCCTGGCCTGCAAAAATGAAGACATCGGCTTCAAATTCGGCAGAAACCTTGGAAATTCTTGCACGCGTGTAGGAATTAAAAATGGGGGAAAATCGGGCTCAGATCACGTCTACGGCATAAAATAAGTTAAGAATGCCTTTGTCTTCCGGCTGATTTGTTCACTATTAACAGACCATACAATAAAACATTCTACAGTATTCCATAAATATAGAAAAAAGCTGCCACGCCCATCTGTTAAGTTTTACTTTTTTTGACGTTTTTTAAGATAAAATTGATGGATATAAGAGAATATAATTTTCTATAATACTGTATTTTTCTTATCCGCGCCGTGATATGGATATGAATATTTTTCGATAGTATATATAAAATGAACGATGGTATAAGTCCACCACTACACTTTGCAAATGTTATAAATTTTAATGCAATCTGAGTTATATTCAAGTTATCTTAAATTTTCGTACTTCTCAAGGAAGTTGCGTACGCTAGTTACGTTAAGAAATTAACCGTATAAAAAGAGATAATCATAAATATTAATCGCACAAAAAAGAATACGATACACGTATAAAGAAAACTGACTCAGAAGGAGTTTACTAATAATATTGTATAATAACAAAATCGTTATAAATAACTTCATGAAGAAAGGCACGGAAAACAATCGTGTAAAAAAGGACTGACTTATGATTGGGTTCAAAGTAGTTATTATAATAAAGATAATATGGCACATACTGCTCCTAAACTATTAAAGCAAATAATTATTTTTTATAATTTATATCTAAACAATGTGTCTATCAAAGTGAACCACTTTAGACGAAACAAATCATTTATTTGCACAAGTTGCTGTACTAAGATGAAAATGATGTAGAAACAGGATTGACTGTATGTGAAATAATTCGCTTATTTAATATAAGTAAAAAATATCAAGACATTCAATACTTGAAAAAACCCGAAATTTCAACACATATTTAATCATCATTAAGTTATAATGCGGAGTAGATGTCGATCTAATATTTTTCACGAACTCTTTTTTGTATTTCTATAAATATCGATAACGGTTTTAAAAAACCTCATATGACTTGTGAGCAGTTGTTAACAAAATGATGTTTTCTTTTTTAAACTCTTATGGTGAGAGACAGAAATTTGATTTAAGCTGAAAATCATTGTTAGACTTTTTTTGTATCCATCACTGTAATGTGGAGAATATTATATATAAAGTATTTTCCGTAGCATCCGATATTGCAAGCTAGTTCCGTTGAGACCTTTTACTTACATTCTTTTATTTATTGACAGCGTTGTCACAGAAATTCCGATAATTATATAAAACTGGTTTATACATTAAAGACCCTTAAATCCTTGCAAGTTTTCTTGAATTAAATAAAACCCGAAACCATCTTTAAGCAAACAAATCAAAACGTTAGATTCGGGCAAGACCGATCGTTACATACCTTCTACGGCTTCACACAGATTATTTCAAAATGCATCGTTATATGGATGGAGGCGCTGAAATGATCTGAATCAAAGCATTTTCAACAAAGGTAACCTGAGGTTCACAAATGGTTAATATACGAAACGTCATCAGAATAACCGCAAAGCACATAAAAGCACATAGAGCAGACACACAGACAGGAATGGTTCGTCTGAAGTCTGTTCGCGCGCTTTGTTGCTTTGTACCATACCAGGGGTGTTTACGGACAGATAGACGAATAGACGGGACTGATCCGTTTGAAGGAATGTCCATGGAGAAAGGTGGATCATATAGACGGACAGGCAGAAAGAAAGTCGTTTCGAGTATTTTGATGTCTTGTACCATGAGGGATGTAGGACAGATAGACAGATAGATCGGAATGGCCTATCTAAAGTCATGTCGTCTATTTTGATGCCTTGCAACACCAGAGATTTATTGTGTAAGAAGAAAAATTTCGACATTTTTCTTTTAATTACTCAAAACTTCTAAAAGAGACTGAGCTGAAATACAGAAAGTGATGTCGTATTACCGGAAAATAGTATGGTGTTGTCTTCCGTCCAAGAAGTCCAACAGGAAATTACATCTACAAGACGCCAGAAAAAACATTATTCCAGTTTACAGCAAAATAGGGAAGGAACTCGACACTATTTGCTAACAAAACTTTTAAGTCTACATAATTAGAATAATTGTGATCATAAGATATAAAAATCTCTAAAATGTAAATCAATTAATTTTTCAATTCGTATTAATTTGAATGTGAAAGGAAACTAAAGAAAAAGGAAACTAAATATAGTTTTTCCATTGCTACGCATTTAAGTTGCATTTAAATATACTAATATGGACAAAAAGTAATGAGATTGACTTTTTTTTAAATTAGATTAGTGTTAGCAGCATTTTTTGTTTCTTTAAACAGTCAGGTACAAATGGGCACGTGTTTCGCAATTTATATCAATTATTCGCAACAGTCATATTACCTACAAAAAATCGATATCATAGCAGAAGAATAGTAGAGTCTCATTACTTTATGTCCAAAGTTAGACAAGTTAAAAATAGTATTGAACGTACATGATTCTATTTCCCGATTGGTTCGGGGACTTTTTGCTTAAGAATCATTGCTGACATACGGAAAGTTTTAAAAAAGGGGGAGAACAAGTTGTGAAAGCATTTTGGAGCCTAAAGCTTGTAACTTATAAGTCTGTTTCACTGACAATTAGACCCATTGTAGTGGTGGTAAAAGAGCAAGTTTTGATAAAATCGAATGAAAGAAAGAATGTCTATGATCTTTACCATATGAAGATCTGAAATTTGTCTTTTAAAATTCAATTCAATTTTTTTGATTTGCTTACCTGTTATGAAAATTTGTTCTAGGTGAGCATTCAAGTATCGTCTTAAAGGCTTTCAAATTCAACTAATCCATTCAATTTTCTTTGATTTGCTTATCTCTTGTGAAAATTTCTTTTAGGTGAGCATACGAGATTCGGCTTTAAGGTTTTAATTCAAAGACACAATTCAATTTTCTTTAATTTGCTTACCTGTTATGAAAATTTGTTGTAGGTGAACATTCAAGAGATTCCATCAATTTTCTTCGATTTGCTTACCTATTACGAAAACTTATTTTGGGTGAGTGTTCGAGGTTCGTCTTAAAGCCTTTAATTCAAGGACTCCCTTAAATTTTTTTCAATTTGCCTACCTGTTATGAAAATTTGTTTTAGGTGAGCATTCAAGTATCGTCTTAAAGGCTTTCAATTTCGACGAATCCGTTCAATTTGCGTTGATTTGCTTATCCGTCATAAAAATTTCTTTTAGGTGAGCATTCGAGATTTGTCTTAAAGGCTTTCAAATTCAAGGATTCCTTTAAATTTTCTTTTATTTGCTTACCTGCTATTAGAATTTGTTCTAGGTGAACAGTCAAAGAATTCTTTCAATTTTCTTCGAGTGAGAGTATGAATATTGTTGCACGTTATTCTAAAAGAGTATTCGAGATTCGTCTTAAAGCCTTTAATTCAAGGACTCCTTAAATTTTCTTTAATTTGCCTACCTGTTATGAAATATTTTTTTAGCTGAGCATTTGAGATTCGTCTTAGAGCCTTTAAAGGCTTTCTTTGAAGTTCTTCAACTGCTCTCAATTTTCTTTGATTTGCTTATCTGTTATGAAAATTGATTTTAGGTGAGCATTCAAGATTCGTCTTAAAGGCTTTGTGTTTTGATTTTTTTATATCCGCAATACCTATCAGTTATTCCCTTGACTGCATTGTATTTTAGTTACTCGTATTAAAATAAATAATTACGTTTTGTTTGTCTTTTTTTCTGATATTTTTTTTTTGCATTATTGTTTTAATGTTTATTAAATTGCGACAAATCATGCTTGACAGGTACTTGCATTTATTACATTTGTTGTCGTTTTGATTTCTTTTCTCTAAAATTATTTCCAACCTCCAAGCGGCAAATCGAGCTAGTGGCAGTCTTAGTTAATCGCAAGTAAAAGTTTCAAATCAACATGTTATGCTACATTTCAAGTGTAATAGATTTTATTATAATATAAAGTATACAAAGCGGACACAAGTGTGCGTGTGCGTGAGCGTGAGCGTGTGTACATAGGATCATTTTTCCCGTGTAATCAAAATGTGAATTTTTTTATTTAGCAACGTATCGTAAATTTGTTATAGATGGCAATTGTCACGCTGGTGCTGCCGCTGTAGTTGTTGTTGTTGTTGCTGTTTTTAATGCGCAAAGAAAACGAAAAGTAAATCTTTTGATTAAAGCGCAATTGGCTGTCTGATGAATTGCCTGCCAGGTCTTAGTCAGTCTCTCAGTCAGTCGCGCAGTCAGTCGCGCAGTCATTTAGTCTACATTTAGTTGAAGTATATTTTATGATAATTATTTTTCGCCTTTTTCTTCTTTAAAAATTGTTTTTTGTTTTTTGTTTTTATTTAATTTTTCATTTTTTTTTTTTATTTTTTGTCGGTGGGGAAATATTACAAGTTCCTCACAATTAGCTGAATAAATAGCACACGAAAAAAATATGCAGTAGTAGCAGTAAAACAGAAAAAAAAAAAAAAGAAAAACATTAACAGCAACGGCAGCACCAGTAACGATCGTTATCGCAGAGGCAAAGTAAAGAAAGTGTTTTACTGTATAGTTATTGGTTTTTTTTTTATTTTTATTTTAATTTTTTTTTTGTTGTTGCTATTTTTTCCTTTTCTTCTTCACTTTTTTTTTTTTTTTTAATAGTTGTTGTTGTTGAATGTTTGCTCAAGCGACTGCAGTTAAATTCCAAGGTAATCAACAAATACGCTCAACACCGATTACCAATGAACGGCAGCAGCACCAGCAACAGCAGCAACAACAACAATAAAATGCTGTTTTAAAGCAAATTGCGTTTCTATACAAACAAATTTTACACATGTTCATGTATACGAAAATACATGTATGTATGTATGCGTGTATGTCCAAGTGGCTGTGATTCAACGCGAATTCAAGTGTTTTTGGTTGTCTTCAATTTTCAAATCCGTTGTCGCAAAATTTTTCTTCTGTTTTTTTTTTTATTTTTATTTTTATTTTTTTGTTGTTGTTTGTTTTTGTTACAATTATCAGACAAATATTTTTGTTGACATTCATGTTAATTTTCAACTTATCGATATATACGAATAACAAATATTTGTATATGTTAGGTCGAGTTTTAGTTATATATCTGCATACAATCCTGGCTTAGAGGTGTGGTAACAACAACAAATTTAATCATTTTGCGTGGAAAAGCTTTTCTGACGTTGCAATTGCAACACACAAATGGGAAAAACCTCCAAAGTGGACATTCTTGTACAGCTTAAGATTCTGAAACGTTTTAATTATTATTGTAACGATATTGTTTGTGTGTTTCTTTCGTAATATGTTTACTTATTTCTCTATAACTTAAGTAATTGATAAGAATTACTGGTTACTCTAAATTACTGACACAAAAAAAAAATACAAAAAAAAAAAAAAATGAAAAAACAAAAACCAAATTATTGTTCACATAACTCATACAATCTACTAATCATTTTCTAGTTCATTACATCAAAAATATGAAACAAGTTGTGTTCTAAAGCACAGAGGAGTTTTCCAAGAAGGCGCACCTTGACGGTTACTTGAGATCGAAAGATACAATCTTTGTTGACGGTCTGTTAAACGCGCATGAAAATCGGGTACTTAGAACTAGGTTTGACACAATCGAACAGGGGCCGTATCTTAAGTGACGGTATGTTCGTTGTCTCTGCCAGGAAACCGCTTTCACAAGCGAGCCATACATCGGCCATGGACATTGAAACTGATATCCATAGCTGAGTTACGCCCTTTATTGTAAAGGATTAACCTCAACAAAATTTCGTATAATAAGGATAAGGGACTTTTTGGTTTCTAACAAAAATTTTTATCGGGACTTTGTATTTTAAGTAGAGCCAGGCTTAGAAAATATGAAAGTTTAGGTATATATAAGAAAAAGTCTAGGGTCTATAAAATCCTTTTGAGTAGAAAACAAAAAAAAAAAAACAACCAGCGGTATATAAAGTTTCTCGATGTTAAGAAAGTCCTTTTAACAGTAGTCCTCTAAAGAGTCTCATAAGATATCTTTGGCATGGAACGAGGTGGGATCGCGATAGTTGTAATGATCTTTTATCAGGTTTGTCACGGTTTATTTCAGCAATAAAATACGAACTCGAGATGTTAAAGGGGTCAGGATTGGTGATCGAGATTTGCTTTTAACTCTTCACCTTGATTCGTTCTGGTTTTGTTAGGAAGTCAAGTCAGCCAACTTCTCATCTTTGCGGGAAAGCGAGGGGAAGAGGTCCTTCTCGTATCTTTTCCCCTGTTAACTATTTGGTTCTGCTAGTCGGGATCGTATATCTCTTTATATATATATTTGGTCTTTTTTGCCCAGTTCGTAGAGCTTAAAGAATATATAAGCAGGTAAGATACCGAAAGTCTTTGTCACTTTCCTTTCTTCTCTTTGTATACCTCTTTATAGAGACTTAGTTTTTTTTTTTACCCACTTCGTAGACCTTAGAGTACATACAAGCAGGCAGTATATCGAAAGTCTTCATCACTTTCCTTTCTTCTCTCTATAGAGACTTAGTTTTTTTTTACCCATTTCGCAAACCTTAAAGTATGTACAAGCGGGCAGTATATCGAAAGTCTTCATCACTTTCCTTTCTTGTCTTCGTACACCTCTTTATAAATTTTTCGTCTTTCCTACCCAGTTCGTAGACCTTAGAATATATACAAGCAGGCAGTATATCGAAAGTCTTCATCACTTTCCTTTCTTGTCTTCGTATACCTCTTTACAAATTTCTCGTCTTTTCTACCCAGTTCGTAGACCTTAGAGTATGTAATATACCGAAAGCATTGATCCCTTTCTTTTCTTCTCCTACCTGTATAGTCTTGACTGTTCAGTTCATATATTTGAAAGAAATTGCAAGAAGCCAACATATTCTTCTCCTTTCCGCTTTGTTCAATTCTGTTCGTCTAGTACGTTCGTATTAGAGGAAGCACGACAACCGTCCTCTTATTTCTTTCCTTTGTGCGGTACTTGCTTAGTCGTATTTTCCCTTCTAGTTCTCAAAGGTCTATGTTTCAGAGAAGACACACTGACAGCCTTTCCTCTGAAAGCTATTGTCTGTCCTTATGGCTTAATGTTCTTATGTCTCGAAGAAAGTACAGGAAAGGAAATAACTACTGCAAGTCCTTTTCACTTTTCTTTCTCTTTTATCGCTGTTTGATTTGCACGTATTTACCTCAGTTTACTTAACAACGGGAATAGTTTTCCTGAACCAATCAAAATCGGTTAATGGAGGAAATGCTTAAGCCAGCAATTTCGGCTATGAAAATAGGCATCAGTTTATCTGTTTTATGAGAAAAGAAGAGAATGCGGACCATCTCTAAGAGTTTCTTTAATAATCGAAAAGTATGTTTTAGCTATAAATCTACCTGTCTGTTTACCTGTTTATTGGCCTTTTATAAAGGTCACGTTCAAACATTTTTTTTTTGTTTTCAATAAAAAAAAATTCCCATTCAAGTCCATAGGCTTTGTTTTCCAAATTTCGACTCATCGAAATAATCAAGACTTTTAAAACAAAACGTAACTAATGCACCTTTTAAGTAAATGTTTATAAATATTCCAGTCAGATGCATATATTTTTAGAATGTTGTTGTTGTTTTTATTTTTTTTACAATATTATATTTATTGCTTTTGTGTTTAATTGACGAAATTTTTTAAAAAATATTTGTTTAAAAAAAAAAAAGAAAAAAATCCATACGAATCAATAAACAAATATGAGTAAAATATTCAAATAAGTTTCAATTGCGAAATCCGCGCCAATGGTATTCGCTGTTATGTGCTCACCTCTGTAAGTTTACATGAAAATGTAAACACACACAGGTAGCGATCATATAATAATGAAATGTTTCTCCTCGAGTACAACAACCACGTCTTGTTACAAACTATTGATTGATTGCATATCTTACTCGATAGCTTTAGCTGTATAGGTAGGTGTATACGCAACATAGCGGTCACCTGAACATATATGTGTGATAAGTTATATCGGGTATGACCTTTAAGTTAACTTAATTCAATGCTACTGAAGGTGATATTCGATTATAATAAATTTTTTTTTTTTCTTTAGTTTATAATTTTGAAATTTCTTATTATGAATATAAAATTTAAAGTTATTTTTTTGTTTTGTTTTTTCTCTTTTTTTCTTTTTTTGATGTTTTGCGGTTTGCATGCAGCTTATATTGTTTAAAAAAACAGATTTTCTTTATCTGCGAGTGAACAAAATAATTTGCCTTATATTCAACCGTCTATGCAGACGTGTCATACATTTGAATAAAGTTTTGACTTTTCGTAAATATGCGTGCAAGTGTCAAGATGTCAGTCTAAACTTAGAAATTTAATAACGACAATAATAAAATAATAACATGATCACTAAGTGATTAACAAAACGAATGGAGAAGAACTTTTTATATCCACTCAAGGTAAAGGGTCGTTTAGGTTCTACACTTAGAAATAACTCTAGAAGGTAGGCGACGACTCTCTAACCTACATTGGAGGTTCAGTTCTTGCAAAGAGAATCCCTTCCGCTGAGTCAAACTGTTAGCCTAAAATATTGTTTGAGCGTTAAGCGTTGTTTGCGTGAAATTATCTATCTGACGCTTGGGAATATTAATTTTGATTTTTAAATCCTGATCTCAATTAATTAAAAAAAAAAACTAATGATTTCAATAAACCAAAGCGACCTAAAAGCGAAGATTTATTGCGCTTTGATCGCACTACAATAATTTCCAAACATTAACGGCAATTTAAGCTAATCTCGTTACTTGGTCCCTTAATTAATGTATCTCTTCATAAATGTTGTCTGTTTGTTGGTCCATTAGTAGGTTCTCCTTTTCGCCTGCCAGTTCATTCAAATGACGATCCGTCCATTGATTTCTCTACTTTCGATTTCTCTATTTCTTAATTTGGTTATTAATCAGTCTTTCCTTTCATCCATGCGTCCATCCATCTTTTCATATCCTTATCTTCGGGTTCTTTCAGATCTCTGCTCTTAGGTTTATAATTTTTTCGATCCATTTGTTAATCCGTTTGCTTTTTCCTCCCTTTCATAATTAATCTGAGTTGTGTACGTGGCCCTTTCACTGGTCTGTGTGGTTATACGTTCTCTGGCCTATCTACTTGCGTTTTTAAAGACTTACTTTTATATCAACTTTAATATTAGTTATTAATAATTCATTATTATCGCTAACACTAATCTAGCAAAACAAAACTGAAAAAGTTTTCTATCTCTGTGCATTTCTTAGCCAATCCGCTTAAGGTTTCACCTGCTTGCAGATACTATGCATCTTTATGCGTTCGAATGGTCATTAATTGTCCCATTCTATTATCCATCTATTCGTCTTTCTGTCTATATACATATAAAATCTACATCTATAATCTACACAAAATAAGGCGAGGAGAAACATAACCTCTAAATCATTTTTTTAGGTTAGGTTTTCTATGTAACAAAACTTTTTCTCATCAAGTTCAATACTTCCCCAGAGAACAATTATAAGAACCAGAAAAGGATTATAAATTTTTTTTCGCAATTATTATCAAAATCCGGTCGCAAATAGAGAGATGGATAGACGGATGGACAGACGCGCCTAAGTGGATTCGGAATTTGATACATCTTATATGATCTCTGAAACCTGATGTAACAAACTTTTTTATAAAAAAAAAATTAAATTTCAATACTGTATTATATCGGTTGGGCGTGGTCAATACTTTCCATTTATTGCTTAGAGGGAATATATGGAATAGCTAGGGCATTGTTTGTGGAAATTTTTATAAATTTATCTGTTATGGTTTATGGGTAATGAACAAAACACTCAACTCTTTTTTTGCTATCGCAAACAAAGGAGTTCTCTGTTTACGTCGTAGTGTGGACATGCCCTTTGACAGATTAGGTCATTTTCAATAACAACCTGCGTGCAAAAACTTTTATGAAATTTGAAGCCTATATTTCTTTATTTGAGGCGAGGAGATTGTTTACCCCAGGCATATTAGACAGACGGACAGACGGACAAAAGCACAATTTAATGCTAATTAAGCACATACATACTTTGTGCGGTCTTTGAAATTTCATTTTTGATATTGCAAACGAGTTGATAGAATTAATATACCTTCATCTTTCGATGGTGGATACAAAAATGTTTAATTTTTTATCAAATCGCTTGCAATAGTTAAAACAAACAAACAAAAAAACAAAAAATTAAACATATATAGAAAAATTTATGAAAAAAAAATCGAAAAATCAATTATAAAAATAAAAAAGTTAAAAATAAAAAATCAAAAAAATATATATATTAGAAAACCGTAAAAAAAAGAACAATCAAATAATGAAAATTTTTCGTTAGTAACTTAAAATCTACCTTAACCAACAAAGTAAACTTTGAATACATTTTTTAATGGAGCTATATAAAAAAAAAAGAAAAATAAATAAATAAATAAATAAAAAAAGCAACAACACTGCAAACTGAATAATGATTAGATTTTAGAGATAATTAAACCGCAAAGATATAGAGAAGGGATCAGACGATTTTCATTTATAGTGACCTTAGGGAGTAACAAACATTCGAAATTCGTTTGAATTGTGGTGAATGTAACTTTCGCGTACTTGTTTCATACGTAACAAGAACAGAATTTCATAAGTTGTGTGCAAAGGTTATTAAAAACAATTAAATAAATAAGCGGTAGATAATTAAAAGAATAATTTTAATATGAACATATATATTTTAAACTTGAATCTATTGTGATTGTACGTAACTTATCATTTTATTATTAGATTTCTGATGTTTTTTATTTAAAAAAAAAAAAAAAAAAAAAAAAATTCCCGTTACATTTTAATAACAAATCATTTAATAAATTTTAATTAAAAAAGTTTAAAGTACGAAATATTTAAGCACTAAATAATAAAATTATAATATAAGTACAATAAAAGATCTCATATAAAACTAATAATTTAATTATTTCACTCTTAACTTAACCTTTGGTGCTATAGAACTCGTGTGTGTTATTTACCAATAAATTTTATTTACTAAACTTGTATATTTTTCGGACGTATTTCATTAAAACATTTATGGTTATAAAAATATATTATTAATAAAAATATTATTTCTCTATTAACAGGAAGTTCATAATTTATTAGGCCTTGACCATGAACTAGATGATTGCAGATTAATTCAACATTTATGTGATTTTTCAAATAGTTTGTGGGTGGGTTTACTATACCATACGCTTAGGTTTAACTGACTTCATATTAGAGATCTTCTAATGAGATGACGACGCGTTTTAGGTGACAGAATTTGCGTGGCTTAATACTTTTCCTTTGTTATTTGAAGACGCAGCGAAAAATTCTGTTTTGATCATTTGTCTTTGAAATTCTGTCGCGTTACGATCTTCACTAACACGAATTTTGCTTCGGGTTCCTAAGTAAAAACATAAAAAAATAAGTAAAAAAATTATATTCGGCTGTGCAGATTCTTTTATACTTACTACTTTTATCTTTAAAAAAAAAGGGGAAAACACAAAATTTTAATAGGTAGACTTAGCAGATTTTTTCTATTTAGTGGAATACCTTAGAAATTTGTATTTTACAGTTTATAAGTATTCAGCGAAACAGCAAGAGAACAGATGTGCCTTCAACATATTTTGTACTATAGACGCGGCCAGTGAGCGAATTGACCCATTTTCAATAGCAACATATGTGAAAGAATTTTCAATACTTCTGTCGATATCTTCATTATTGCGGTCTGAAGAATGTTTACCAACGATGTTACACAGATAGACAGAGAGATGGACAGACAGACAGA